>CM019713.1:45041525-45430989 GCA_009760885.1 Achatina immaculata
AGTTTCATTCTTACATGATACCTGGGTCACCTATCTCTGTTCTTTGAAGGTTTACTTACCTTCTACCCTTTCTGACATGATATCTGGGTCACCTATCTCTGCTCTTTACAGGTTTACTTACTTCCTACCCTTTCTTACATGATACCTGGGACACCTATCTCTGCTCTTTACAGGTTTACTTACTTCCTACCCTTTCTTACATGATACCTGGGTCACCTATCTCTGTTCTTTACAGGTTTACTTACTTCCTACCCTTTCTTACATGATACCTGGGACACCTATCTCTATTCTTTACAGGTTTACTTACTTCCTACCCTTTCTTACATGATACCTGGGTCACCTATCTCTATTCTTTACAGGTTTACTTACATCCTACCCTTTCTTACATGATACCTGGGACACCTATCTCTATTCTTTACAGGTTTACTTACATCCTATCCTTTCTTACATGATACCTGGGTCACCTATCTCTGTTCTTTACAGGTTTACTTACATCCTACCCTTTCTTACATGATACCTGGGACACCTATCTCTATTCTTTACAGGTTTACTTACTTCCTACCCTTTCTTACATGATATCTGGGTCATCTGTCTCTGTTCTTTATAGATTTACTTACAGCCTACCCTTTCTTACATGATATCTGGGTCACCTATCTCTGTTCTTTACAGGTTTACTTACTTCCTACCCTTTCTTACATGATATCTGGGTCACCTATCTCTGTTATTTACAGGTTTACTTACTTCCTACCCTTTCTTACATGTTACCTGGGACACCTGTCTCTGCTCTTTGCAGGTTTACTCACTTCCTATCTTTCATACATGATACCTGGGACACCTGTCTCTGTTCTTTGCAGATTTGCTTACTTCCTACCTTTCATACATGACACCTGGGTCACCCATATCTGTCCTTTGCAGACTTAGTTCCTCCGTACCCTTTTCTTAGATATATATATATTTGTTTTTTCAGTTAAAATTTGATCTGGGTCACCTGATATCCCTTTGTTCATGCATGAGTGGTTATATATTGAGACATCCTAAGCATGAGAAGTAATTACTGTGGAAAGAATTAAGATATAAGAGACAGAAAGTATTAGAAATGATTGAAGGCTGTAAAGAAAGTATCAGTGTAGATTTTGTTATTGTTATTGTGTTGCAAAATTCAGCTAATGACAGATTCATCTATCCTTGTTGACAAGCATAGGATATCATGTCCTTCCATTACCTTCGATCCCTCGTGCATCTCAACAGGATTGTCACTGAGCATTTCCCATGCCAAAGGGAACAGAGTGCCAAACCAGCAAACATCTTTTCTCTCTGTCTACCTATCTCTGATCTTTTCAACTGCCATTAGGTGCTCTAGTCTGCTGCCACTCCTTCAAACATGCCCCACAAATTTGGACTGTAGTTTACTTATCCTTGTTATAGTTTTCCTCGCTTCTTGTGCATCTTTCAGAAATTCCTTGTTCAGTTTTCTCGCTGTCCACTATACCTTCAGCATTCTTCTTGACAACCATATTTCTGCTGATTCCACCCTTCATTGTATCTCTTTACTGACCATTCAGGCTTCGCATCCAAAGAACAGGACTGGTTCAATGTAACATTTTAGAACTCTCTCCCGACTCATATAGATATTGACTTATTCCAAAGTATGTATTTCAACTTTTGAAAAGAGATCTTAGCTTGTGTAATTCTGCTTTTTACTTTGGTGATACATCTTCTGTCAGATGTTAGCAAGCTACCAAAGTATTTACAAATGTCAGCTTGGTTTATTTTGTGTTTTTTGCTTGTATGTCGCTGTAGGTGGGGGGAGGAGGGGAGTGTCTAGGAGGGGAGTGTCTTGCCTTTTGAGATTACTACCAAAACTAGTGTCTTGCCTTTTGAGATTACTACCAAAACTATCTTCTTTGTGTTAAGACTGAGTCCCTTTTTCTCACTTTCCTTGATGACTGTATTAAGTAGCAAATGAAGCTCTGTTTCACTCTTGGCTATCAACACTGTGTGATCTGCATATCTCAAGTAGTTAAAACTGATACCTCCTACTACTAACCCCAGCATGTTCTCTATGTTTCATTATATTTTCAGTGTATAGAGAGAAACAGTCAGGTGACAGGACACATCCCTGCTGTAAGCCCAGAGACTCATCTCACTCAGGCAGAAAATGATTCAATTCTAGGAACTCACACAAAGCCATGGATACTTCATAAATCTTCAACCCCTGGTGGTACTAAGGTTTCTTCTGCAAGTTCTGGAAACAGCAAAGACTTAGAGCTATCTAGATATCTACACAGATAATGCTGAATATCCAGGTGTAGAAATGGGTACCTGACTTATTCTGGAGCTGGGGAAGGAAATGTGGCCATGTGTGATGCTAACCACATCATCCTCTAGTGAGTTGACAGGTCAATAAAAAACATGTGGGCACTAACACTATATCCCTATATGCCTCTAATGCATGACAAGGTTACCTTTACTTACCTTTTACTGAATGTCAGCATGGCATTGGTTTGGAAAAGAACATAGCTCTATAATCAGTGTTTAACAAAGCTGTACTTTATATGGTAAAAGAAGCAGACAATGCAGCAAAAACAGGAGACAGCAAAACTCTATATAACATACAGAAGAAGCTAACAGGTGCTATTACCTCCAGAGAAATACAAGTCTTTAGCAAAACAGGCAAACTATTAACATCAAGTAAAGACCAAAAGCAAAGATGGGCCAAACACTTCCAAGAAATACTTAATTGACCACACCTAAATGAATTAATAAATCATGAAGCCAATTTACTAGTCCCACAACTAAATGTCAACCTAGATGAAATTACATTGCATGAAATTGAAACAGCAGTGAATCTAATGGCTAACAACAAAGTGGCAGGTGAAGATGAAATGTTAAAAGCTATTAACAGTGACAACATGAGCCAACTACAGAGAATGTTTAATAAAATTTGGAATGGAGAAAAGGTCCCTTCTAAATGGAAAAATGGAATCATTGTTAAAATACTCAAAAAAGGCAACCTCAGTGACTGTAATAACTGGAGGGGTGTAACCTTACTATCAGTTGTGTCAACGATGTTTTGTAAAGTTATTCTGAATAGAATTAAGGATGTAGTGGATGCTGCAGTAAGAGAAGAACAGACAGGATTTCGAAAAGGGAGAAGCTGTCTCGACCAGATCTTTACTCTGAGAATAATACTTGAAGAACATATTGAAAACCAGAAACCATTAATACTGAACTTTATAGACTTTAAAAAAGGCATTTGATAGCATAATAGAGATTCATTGTGGAGAATTTTAAGACTATATGGAATACCATCTAAAATTGTAAACATCATTAGAGATCTCTACAACGGATATGTTTGCATAGTCAAGATAGAAGAGGGAATGAGCAAATGGTTTCAGATTGAAACAGGTGTGAAACAAGAATGCATATTATCTCCCTTGCTTTTTGGAATTGCCATAGACTTTATAATGAAAAGATGCTGCAAAGGTAAACTACAAAAGGTAAACTACAAAAAGTAAAACTGGCATTGATTGGGTACATGGGACCCAACTAGAAGATCTTGATTTTGTGGTAACAATGTGAAGTCAATGCAGGAAAAAAACTGATTCTTTTCTTCCTTGGCTAGCAAAATATGTCTTGAAATTAACAAAGACAAAACAAAAATAATGAAACTTATCATTAATCAAGAAGGAAAAATATACATAGAAGGAACAGCTATTGATGAAGTAAACCAATCTGCATACCTTGGCAGTTATGTAGACCAGGATGGTGACACCAGGAAGAAAGTTAGAAGTAGAATTGCAAAAGCAGCATTGTCCTTCAAATATCTTGAGAACATATGGAATTCAAAAGTTGTAAGCACAAAAACCAAGTTAAGATTATTCAATTCAAATGTGATATCCACCTTCGTTTATGCACACAAAAGCTGGAATCAACAAAAGTAATAAACAAGAAATTAGACTCTTTTGAAAACAAATCCCTAAGGAAAATACTTGGTATAAAGTGGAATGAATTTAAGAATAACTCAGAGATAAGACAGATGAGCAAACAACAACCTGTCTCATAGGTGATCATAAAAAGAAGATGGACATATATAGGTCATGTGACGAGAAGAAACAATCAGAGAACACCAAAACAAGCTATCAAGTGGAGCGCAACAGGCCGAAGAAAAAGAGGTCAACCATGTGAAACTCTAAAGAGGACATTGTTAAGAGAAGCTAGTTTAGTTAGCATAACATATCCTGATGAAGTTGGAAAAACTTGCTGAAAACAGGAAAACTTGGCAAACGACTATGTGACGTTTAATGGCACTGGATGGATGTAAGATGACTTTATATTACCCCAGATCTTTCATATACTAACATTCTATTTTCTGTCAGTGATGGTACTTTACTTACTTACAAAGAAGCTACAAAATACTATCTATTATACTTTTAATAGATTAAAACCATACAGCGAGAACATACTGGGAGACTATCAAGCAGGTTTTAGGAAGAACAGATCAACCGTATACCAAATATTTTATCTACGTCAAAAAGCAGAAAAGTACTGGGAATATGGAAAAGAAGTACACAATATCTTGACTGACTTCAAGAAACCTTATGACAGCATAGATAGGAACAGCTTATGGGAAATTATGAAAGAATTTGAGATACCTAATAAATTAATCAATCTGACCAGAATATGTATAGAGGATACACAAAATATAAAAAGGTAAAGGTAATCCTGTCATGGCTTAGGGCACATAGGGATATGGTGTTAGTGCCCATATTTTCCTTGACCTGTCAGCACACTTGAGGGTGATATGGTCAGTATCATGCCTGGTTGTCTTTCCTTCCCCAAATCCAGAAGAAGTCGGGTACCCATTTCTACAGTTGGGTGACACAAAATATAGTAATATATAAAGGAAGAAAGTCAGAACCCTTCTCTATAAGAACTGGTTTAAAACAAGATGATACATTATCTCCATTACTATTCAACCTAGTACTAGAAAAGATCATCAGAAAAGTGAAGGAAGAAAGCAGTGAAGTAGAACAAGCTAAAACACTAGGACATGCAGATGACATCAATCTAGTGGGGGAAACTATGCAAGAAGTCATCAATACCTGCATACACCTGAGAGATGTGCCACTTAAAGTGGGTTTGACCATTAATCAAGACAAGACAGAGTATATGAGGATATCAAGAGACCAGAGGCAGAATGATCCAGATTATATAAATGTTGGAGAGATGATTATTAGGAAAGCAGAAACATACATATGTCTCACTGGCAATGGTTGGGACATGTGCTCCGAATGACTGACAACTCACTACCAAAAATAGCACTAAGATGGACACCACAGGGGAGCAGAAGTAAGGGTAGACCAAAATAGACATGGAGAAGAACAACAGAAAGGATGTTGAGCAATAGAGGCTCACCTGGGCAAGAGCAGAAAAAAAGGCAAAGGACAGGCATTTGTGGAAAACCCTTGCGGAAGCCCAATGTGCCCTGGGCACTTAAGGTTCAGAGAGAGAGAGAGAGAGAAACATACAAATATCTAGGCACAACACCTTCAACAGAAGCAACACAGTAAGCGAGGAAATTAAATCAGAATACAGATAGGGAATAAAATATACTTCACCTTACAACACCTGTTAAAATCCAAAATCCTGTTCCAAAACACCAAAATAAAAATCTACAAAGACAAGTCATCATGTATGGATCAGAAACGTGGAGTACAACAAAGAAAGATGAACAATTGCAGACCTTTGAGAACAAGATCCTAAGAAGAATCTTTGGGCTGATAAAGGATAACAATAGTGGAGAATGGAGAGCTAGAAATAACACTGAACTGAACAGCTTATTTAAATCTCAACGAATTATAACTGTCTTGAAACTGAACAGACTACGCTTTCATGTAGAAAGAATGGAAGAGAACAGACAAACAAAAATTATGTACGTACAAGAGATGAGGGAAACAAGACCAAGGGGTAGACCAAGACAGAGATGGAAAGACAACATAGAAGAGGATATAAAAGAAATTGGTGTCACCAACTGGAGAGAGAAAATTAGAAATAGAGAGGAATGGAGGCAAACTTCATCTGCAGCAATGAGCCTTAATGGCTCGGAAAGCTGAAGAAGAAGAAGAAGGTACTTTAATACAGCCAGGCCCATTTGGTCAGTATATCCACAGTATTTTCTATATTGTGGTGTTGGATGACAGATTTATTTTTCACAATATGCTTTTTGTGTTGGGGATGCATCAACTGGAACATTGTTATCATCAGTTGCCATGCCAACTAGTGCTGGCTATAATGTCTCTCCCTAATACCCAATCCCTAATGCAAACCATAAGTTCAGTTGGTGATCTCATCACACACCATCTTGTCAAACTATCTAGTGCCATTTCTCTGAGCATTCACTTGGCTCTTCTTCCATCTATTTTTCCTGTTGTCACAATATTTTCAATGTCCCCTCTTCTCATTGCATGTCCTGTGAAAGTAAATCATCTCATTCATATTTTTTTAGTAAGATTTTGTCTCTCCAACTCTTCTCATACATTTTTCATTAGTCGTCTTTGCTGTCCAGGGAATTCATAACACTCTTCTGATAAACAACATTTCTACTGCTTCCAATGATCTCTGTGAGGACCTGCCTTTTGTACATGATTAACTTTCATATAATAAGATAGGCTCAGTATAGCATTTTAGGATTATTTTCTAACATGCATTGATAAAGAACTTAATATTCTCCCAGTTTTGTGCCTTTTGATTGGGGCATCTAGGGGATATTGTGCCAGTGTCTATACTTTCCTAGATCTGATGGCAGATCAGATGATGATGTCTGTCTCTGACCACCTTTTCTTTTGAAGCTGAAGGATGCAGGTACCAATTCTTACACAATGGTTGCCTGATCAGCAGGAAGCCACCAACAAGAGCTAAGAAAAGTAGATGTATGCAACATGCTGTGTGACAAACAAGGAAATAACCACATGAGTAAGCATTGAGAACTTTACTAAAGAAGTCAAAAGACAAAGATGGAAATGGCTGGGCCACACATCACGAATGTAAAAATGAAGACACCTCTATACTGCCTTGACTTGGACACCTCAAGGAAAAAGAAAGAGGGGCAGGCCATTGGGGATATGGAGACACACAATACAGGAACAACAAAAGGAAGCAGGAAAAAGACAAGGTTTGAGGTATCCCAACTTGCACAAGACAGGATTGGCTTGAGAACCTTTGTAGATGCCTTTTGCTCCATTGGGAGTACAGAAGACATTTGATGGTGGTGGTGGTGCTGGCAATGGTGATGATGATGTGGCTCTTCTGCATTAGTCTGTGTTTAAAGTGGCCAATCAGATAACTCCAGAATGAATTAATGCTATCAATATAAGCCATTACACACACACTCAACTATCATGATAGACGATGTGGTTTCTGTTAAGCCTTGAGTTTTATGTCACTCGTTCATTAGAATGTCCCTTGTGGAACTTTGCCTCCTTAACAGCTCTTTTAAAGACTGCTCAGCTGTAAGCAAGATGCCCTGCTGCTGGTGCATTAATTACCAAATTATCAGCAATGTCTTGTTGCCACCTTCACCTTGGTTCTCCTCAATCTTTTTTCCCATCATGCACCTTTCCAAGAGTGTCTCTCCAAACTCTCATGATGTTTACTATGTCTGAAATCTCTGTTTAATCTTCTTTACTAACCAACCTTCTTCAATACAATTCTTGTAGTAATTTTTGTAGTTCTGTCTCTTTTAACTGTTTTGGCTTCTGGAGAGTGATAGATGTCCTTTTTTTAAAATAATCTCCCTGATTGTATCTCCATTGAGTTTTATGTACATCCATTCATTCATTTGCATGTCCCTTGGGGAACTTTGCCTCCCTAACACCACTCTGTAGGCCTCTCGGGTGTGAGCAAGGTGGCCTGCTGCTGATGCATCCATTTACAGATCACCAACGATGTCTTGCAGCCATCTTCGCCATTGTCTTCCTCTTTTTCCCATTATGTACTCTTCCAAGACGGTTTTTTCTAGATTATCATGATGTTTAATGTGTCCAAGTTTTCTCTCTTTAATCCTGTTTACTAGCCAGCTTTCTTCAATATTAAGTTCTTGTAGTATGGATATATTTGTTCTTTTTTGTGTCCATGATATTTGAACAACTCTTCATTTACATTCAAAGGCATTTATGTGTTTCTCAGTTGTTCTGTTAAGTGTCCAGGTCTCACAGGCATATGTTGCAATGGGAAAGATGTATGCCCTTAAAAATCTTATTTTTGTAGTTCTGTCTGCTCCTCTCCTTTAGTTGTTTTATTTTCTGAAGAGTGATAGATGTCCTACTTTTAATTTTTCTCATTGTATCTCCATTATTAGTTAGCAGTGATCCAAGATATTCAAAACTCTCCACTTCCAATTTTTCCTCTTTGATACATATTTCAGCTGCCTTGTTTGTTTTGTTAGTTGTCATCAATTTAGTTTTCTTTGCATTAAGATAGAGGTTTTGCTCTTCGCTGTTCTTATGGACTGTCATAATTCCTTTCCTTTTTGTGTTGTGGACAGTAATACTGTGTCATCAACATATCTAATCACCTGTATTTCATAACCTCCAAATGTTATGGCAGAGCCATATAATTATCACATATTTATGTACACACTAATAATTAATTAATAATTAAACAGGCTGAAGAAAATGAGGTTGACCACGTGAAACTCTAATGAGGACATTGTTAAGAGAAGCCAGTTTAGTGGGCATAACATCCCTTGATGAAGTTGAAAGACTTGCTGAAAACTGGAAAACTTGGCAAACTATTATGGAGCCCTATGTGACGTTTAACGGAACGGGAAGGATGTAAGATGTAAGAATAATTAATGTGTGCTCGTTAATTAATAATCTAGTTCCCTCCTTAGCACACTGGAATACAGTCTGTTTTTAGGTGTATTCTAAACTCCCGAGTGTGGACATCAACTCTGCTTACCAATATTAGCAGGTCTTCTCTGAGAAGGCCGACATCTTGCTGAGAACTTTCTGCCATGACTGACTTTATCAGTTTTGGACTTGCACAGTAACAAGAAGCAGTATTTGCGTGGTTAATTCACGTTTCCTACCTCTTACATCTGCTAATTTCAAGCTTGTTCCTACCTAAAAGATGTGACGCAAACTTGCTCTACGCTAAGCCGGTGTGTCGTAAGTTCGTGTGTAAAAACGTGCAGCGCGTCCACTTGTCGCTTGAGATTGTAAGAGCAGACGTCGACACAGGTGTGTACTCATTGGATAGTCCCCTCTTCAATTCTATAAATAGCACAGCGAAGTAGTTAGACTGTATAGTAACAGCAGCTCTCAGTTTCTGGTCACGTCTCAAATAAGGGTGGCGGGGGGTAGAAGTAGGGATGCGAGAAGATATTTTCATAAATATTGCATTATTACGAGATGATATTTTGATATTATAGTGATTAGTAACAAATGTACGTCTTTTTAAAGACGCTGAAATTGTATTAGCTGTGTTGTTGTTGCTGTTTTCGTTACTGAATCTAAGTATTTTAAAACTTATTTTCCATGGGTCTTGGATCACCTAACATTCTTTTGATCTAGGGGGCCATAGGTCTCGTATCAATGTTGGTGCAGGGTTGCTCTCACAAAATGTTTAGAACCACTGCTGTAAAATGTTTCTATTATTTTAATGCGCGGCCAAGAGTTTTATGATCTGATCAATAATTTACCAGATCTATCTGGAGGAGGGGGAGAGGGAAATCCCGTCAGTACATCGCTCCAGGGCCCCGATGGGAGGGCCCAGAGCACTTCAGTAGGGAGGGGCCGGGGGTCTGTAGTGAATGAAAACAGAATGGCTAATCAGTAAAGGGGGTGAGTGTGGGGCGGGTTTTTTTTGCACCGTCTTATAAATTTCCCCCACCCCACCCCTCCCGGGACACCCTCTACCTTACTTTTCTTATTTAGAGCTTCCGTACTATTATGTCTTTCATGAAAGAGAGCAAGAAGGGCCGAGATGATAAGACTGAAGAATCACTTCAGCGGGTTCAACTCCTGCTTCCGTACTGTTATGTCTTTCATGAAAGAGAGCAAGAAGGGCCGAGATGATAAGACTGAAGACTCACTTCAGCGGGTTCAACTCCTGCTTCCATCATCCTTCAGTTTGCCTGCACAAGCTGTAGAATACTTAAACCGTTGGGTATATTTGCCGTGTTTACAATATTTTATTAACGAATCATACATGAGAGTGCTCAGCACACATGTCTTCTAAATCAGAGCCTTTGTTTCCAGTATAAATCTTCTGTTGTTCCATGCTCTCTTCCTTAGTGTGCCAAAAAAGTTGTAGCTGCTTTCCCTTTTCGTGCAGTGAGAAGGTGGCAGTAACTGTAGATCCAAGATACCCGAACCTGTTTATTGATTCAAGCAGGCTCCCATTCATCAATCCGTGCCAGTGGGACAAAACGCGGAGAGTCAGTTGAGTGCCAGATTAAAAGCGCGGGTCTTGATATGTATAGGGGTATATTTGTAAAAGTGAATGAAACACAGTATTTCCTTTTACTTCCGTGTACTTATTAAGTTTCTAAATATAACTAAATGTATGAAGATTTCATAAATGCAGAGTTTTTTTTAGAAAAAAAAAGAAGTAATGTGATGTTTTAGACAATAATTGTGTCATAATTACCACTGGGTACATCTAGATCTAGAGTACTTACCATCTGAGATGATGCGTAGATCTACCTGTTGACGTCGTATTGTGATTTAATGTTGCACTACCGGTAGAATCACATTGTGATTCAATGTTGCACTGTCGGTAGACTGGGTAAAACTGGGGGGGACCATCCCCAACCCAGCGCGTCACAGGTGGCGGATGGTGAAAGTCCTCCAAATATGAAGGATCCCTGTGAATAAGGAGTTACCCAAATAAGCAGGCGCGGACCAACTGGCGGTAGACTCAGAGAGCGAGGTGGGGTAGTAGGTGGCTCTACTACTCCTATAAACTGCCTCAGGTGCTCAATGAAGGGAATACCAGGCGGGTCAGAGGCGCCTTAAAACCTCTCGCTCCCGCTGCCTTGCGGGTAGGACAGGGAGTCCAAAGGCTAGCGGAGAGTCCGTACACAAACCGACAGAAGGCAACGGGAAACCAGTGTTGTAATTCCCAAGAATAATTATGCTTAAACAGAATAATCGATTCATCATGAACGACGTTAATGGATGTTCCTCTGGAACAGCCTCGTCCGGTAGGGCAGCTCACGAGCCACAGGTGAGGCCAGATCGTCATCAAGCTACTGGTGGCAAAACTAACAAGTTCAAAATAACTACATGGAATGTTAGAACTTTATTCCAGGCTGGAAAATTAGAAAATGTAAAGATGGAAATGGAAAGGATGAAGATCAACATATTAGGAATGAGTGAAGTTAGATGGACAGGTGCGGGGAAGATAAACTCAGATAAATATGCAATAATATATTCAGGAAGTGAGAAACATGAACGAGGAGTAGGAATTATATTTGATGAACAAACGGCAAGGACAATTGTAGGATATTTGAACATCTCGGACCGAGTCCTGCTAGCCCAACTGAAAGGACAACCAATAAACATAAATATTATACAAGTGTACGCTCCAACATCTGAAAGCTCTGAAGAAGATGTACAGATATTTTATAATGACATAGAGACAGCACTAAAAAACACAAAATCACATGAAGTTACCATAGTCATGGGAGATTTTAATGCCAAAGTTGGTAAAGGAAGAACTTCAGACATCGTTGGTGACTATGGACTGGGGGAGAGGAATGACAGAGGTTATAAATTAATTGAATGGGCAAGAATACACAGCATGGTTGTAGGAAACACCTGGTTTAAACAACATCCTCGAAGACTGGCAACATGGTGCAGTCCAGACAAAAAGACATTTAACCAGATAGACTACATATTAATCAACAAACAATTCCGCAATGCATTACTGACAACAAAAACCATGCCAGGAGCTGACTGCAATAGTGACCATAATCCACTCTGTGGAAAAGTTAGAATAAAACTAAAGAAAGCAGGCAGAAAAGTGAGAAACATCAAACTGAATACAGAACTTCTTAAAAATGACCAAGAACTGCGAGAACAATACAAAGTTATTATAACAAATAGATACAATGCAATAGCAAAGATAAATAGTATAGATGAACAATGGGAAATGTTAAGAGATTCTATCCACCAAATTGTTAAGGAGATAATACCACCAAAAAAAGAAGCCCATAAAAATAAATAGATGACAGACGACATCTTAGGATTGATGGACAAGAGGAGGAGGAGTAAAAATAAGGAGAAAAAAATATAACAAGATAAATAAAGAAATAAGACGCAAATGCAGAGAAGCAAAAGAAGTGTGGTTAAATGAGCAGTGCAGACAGATAGAGGTCTCTCATATTAAAGACAGCAAAAACATGCACAAACGAATTAATGAACTCACAGGCAGGAAAACAAAATATACCACAGGATGCCTGAAATCGAAAGAAGGTAAAATGTTAATGGGAAAAGAAGACATTGTGGACAGGTGGACAGAGTATATCGGTGAGCTATATGGAGGAGAAAGACCAGAATTAACACCAGATACTGAAAACTGTGAGGGACCACCAATACTTGAAGATGAAATCATAGATGCCATCAAACACATGAAGAAAGGAAAAGCGACTGGGCCTGATAATATAACAATAGAAGAAATAGAGGCACTAGAGGAGACAGGAATAAAAATAATAACCAAGTTACTGAATGACATTTACAATAGTGGTTATATTCCCAGTGACCTGATTAAATCTACGTTTATAGCACTACCAAAGAAACCAGTTGCAAAGGAATGTGACGACCACCGGACTATCAGCCTCTCATGTCACATAACGAAGCTACTTCTGAGAATAATTATGAGAAGAACAAGGAAAAAGATAAAAATGGAAATAGCAGATGAACAGTTTGGATTTGTTGAAGGAAAGGGAACACACAATGTCATTTATGCTTTACGAACACTAACAGAAAGAGCTTTAGAAGTACAGAAAGATCTCTACTTATGCTTCATTGATTACATCAAGGCATTTGACAAGGTGAAACATAATGAAATTATTAAAATGCTTGAAGACATCAATATAGACGGCAAAGACCTGAGGATTGTAAAACATCTATACTGGCAGCAAGAAGCAGCAATTCGAGTTGAAAATAGAATTGGAAAATATCAACCTATAAAACAAGGGGTGCGACAAGGATGTGTACTATCTCCAGACCTTTTTTCTCTGTACAGCGAGAATATTCTAAGAACAATCATCACAGAACCAGGCATAAAAATTGGAGGATATAATATTAACAATCTTCGGTATGCTGATGACACAGTACTGATAGCTGAGAACCAACAAGACCTGCAAAATCTCTTGGATAAAGTCGCCAAAGAAAGTGAACAGAAAGGCCTTACTTTGAACATCAAAAAGACAGAGACTATGGTTATATCTAAGAAACAGAATCCACCAGCATGCAGTATAAAATTAAACGGAACTGTTCTAAAGCAGGTGCAGAAATTCAAATACCTTGGAGCAGTAATAACTTCAGATGGGAAATGCAGAACAGAAATTAGGAACAGAATAGGCCAAGCAAAGACTGCATTTCAGAGAATGAGAAACATATTGACCAACACATCCTTATCAATGAATGTTAGAAAACGAGTCCTAAAATGCTATATTGAACCTATCTTGTTATATGGAAGTGAATCATGGACAATAGGCAAGTCTGCACAAAAATCATTGGAAGCACCAGAAATGTGGTTTATTAGAAGAATGTTGTGAATCCCCTGGACAGCAAAAATAACTAATGAAGAATGTAGGAGAAGAGCTGGAGAGACAAAAAAACCTTGTCAAAAAGATAAGAGAGAGACAATGTACTTTCATAGGACATGCAATGAGAAGAGGGGGCATTGAAAATATTATAACAACAGGAAAAATAGAAGGAAGAAGATCAAGAGGAAGACCAAGAGAAATGATACTGGACAGTCTGGCGGGATAGTGTGAGAAGAGATCACCAACTGAGCTGATGGCCTACATGAAGGATCGCGTACTCTGGAGAAGCATAATAGCCAACGCCAGTCGGCACGGCACATGATGATGATGACTATCGGTAGAATAATGTCTGAAATAAACTTCTGACTACTTCTCCAGTCGTCTAATATGTCTAGATCTACTTGGAATATATTCAACAACAGTGGTCTGGACACAGGCTATGTCCATGCCCCTATCTTCATCACCAAAAATGAAAATCTCTCGATTTTCTCTTCGTTTTCCTCATTTGAATCGGTCGTAACTAAGTATTCTTCCCCCATTTTTGTAAAGGGACATAAACAGTTAACGTGAAACCAAAATGAGAATTACAGTTATACGAAACAAAACATATGGGAATATAGAAACCAAAGGCGCGGAAGTCAAATCGACTTTGGTTTCACATGAGCTAAAGGCACGGATTTTCGCATAACGCTTCTTGATACTGTTGAAAATATGTGCTGCCTTCTGGAATTCTGCTCGAAATCGTCGCTGCACAGTCACAACGGACGAGGTTCTTGTGTATTCCAAAACACAAAATTACTGCTCACGTTTACTGAGCGCCATTTTTGCTACTCCTGCTTCATAGCGGCACACTATGTGAGCTCTGCGCGCGGGCTTTATTTTAAACAAACTTGAAGAGTCTCTCTCTCTCTCTCTCTCTCTCTCTCACTCTCTCTCTCACTCATGGCTTAAGAATAATCATGATCCGTTATGTAGTTTATTTGTTGTGAAATTTTAAAATGTTTTACAGACTTGCGAATAACCCTGCACAGCAATAATAATAGTAATAATAGTAATAATAATAATATTAATAATAGTTATTATTATTGTTATTATTATATACCAGTTCTTCACCATTTTAAAATAGGTCATTCATTCATTCATTCATTCATTCATTCAAAAGTGCTTTTTTCTGTAATGTTTCAAAGGCTAACAGTGCACAACTGTGCTAAATCATTTTGCTTTGTGAAAGCCCAGTTGTTTTGTATTTGACAAATCTATTCCCACTTAAAAACGTTGATTCATTTGTAAGACAAATTCACTTATTGTAGTTCTTGGTATCTGCTTTCCAATGGTGGGTTCTCAACAACAACAACAACAACAACAACAAACTGTTGAAATTATTATCCTGTTTTGTTATTTTTTTGTTCTAGTTGTGCTTTTGTTTTTCTTCTGAGATGTTAGTAGAAGATCATTATTGATATGCAGAGTGTGTGCGTCTGGTTATAAGGTTTGCCTGAATAATATTGATTTTCACTTCACTATGTAATAAAATGTTTGAAATGAACGCTACAGTGAATGATGGCTGTGTTCTAATGAAATGACATTAGATTACAGCATATAATCTTAAGATTAAATCAGAATAAGATTTTGTTTGTTCACTTAATATGATTTCTCAGAGTCTTGGTTTAGCAATTAATAGTTTTATATTAACACATTAAATACACTTTGTGTGTAGAAAAAAAATATGTGAATAGACTGCTTGAACTGTTTGCAGTGAACAAAAGGCAGCAATAAGCATTTTACTGGACTGTGTATAATATACTTTACTGGACTGTATATAAATTACTTTATTGGACTGTGTATAATATACTTTACTGGACTGTATGTAAATTACTTTATTGGACTGTGTATAATATACTTTACTGGACTGTATATAATATACTTTACTGGACTATGTATAATATACTTTACTGGACTGTGTATAATATACTTTACTGGACTGTGTGTAATATATATGCCTCATTACTCCATTGAAAATGGCATTGACTGAAATTTCTGATTCTTTCTGGATCATTTCTGCTTCTCATGCTTATTAAGTATTTAGTATACCTGTAACAAAACGGTATGTTTTAATATAGAAAATTACCTAACTTTTCATTCTGTCACAGAGAATTAAATATATATCGTTTTGTTACAGGATATATATTTAATTCTCTGTGACAGAATGAAAAGTTAGATAATTTTCTATATTAAAACATATGATTGCATACGTCTTTCCTGGTTCACCTTAAGTAAGTCAAAGATTCAGTTTTGCTCAAAAACTTATGTGCCATGCATATTTATCTGTAAATCTATTTACTTTATAGTAAAACTATTCCAAATTGCACGATTAAAATATCCTGAAATAACTGAGCTTTGCTTTGTTATTTGTAAATATTTTCAACAGTTTTACTATCAGTGTAGTAATCCAAAAAAGAAGGGAACTTTGACTTTGACTTTCGCTCTTTTTTCCTTGTGTCATATAATGAAACGTATAGGTCCTCTTCATCTGTTCTACATCTCCATACAGAATGTCGGTGATTGAGGAGTTTGGTGGTATCAGGTTCTTCCGAAGGTTCTTCAATGCACTGCAGTCCAGCAGATGGTGTTTAACAGTTTCTTCTTCTTCTTGTCTGTTGCAGTGCATGCAGTGTGTGGTGTGTGGTCAGTGGTCACTCTGTAAGTGCTTATTGATGGTGATGTGTCTTGTTCGCAACCTGAAGATTGTGCATTGGTCTCTACGACATAAGCTGTTGATGTGGACTCTGGGGTTAGGCTTTGGCAGGGTGTATATAGGGATCTTCCAGTTGGATTGCTGGCCCAGCTGTCCATCCACTGCTGCTTGCAGTTGTTGTGTATAATGTGTTTAGCTGTTCTCATGTTGGTGGAGACGTGGGGCTGTGATATGGTGGCTCCACCTTTTGCCAGTCTGTCAGCACTTTCATTTCTTCTGATATCTATGTGCCCTGGTATCCACTGTAGGGTGGTCTTGATGTCATGGGAGGCGAGTTGGTTTATTGCACTGAGTATGTCAGCTGTAATGTGATCAGCTGTTGGTTTCCAATTTTCAAGGACCTGGAGAGCAGACTGGGAGTGAGAAAATAACAAGGCTATTTGGGTGAGAGGCACTGTTTTTGTATTTGTTGGTGGTGTCTGCCAGGGCTTCTAATATTGCTCTGCATCATAATTGGAGCAGCGAGATCTACAAGAAGCACAAATGTAGCTTATTGTCTTGTCTGGAAACATTATGAGAAAAAGAAGGGAAACATAGACGGCTTTTCTGAAATGAAAGATGAGAATCTAGATTCTGTAATATCTAGGCCAACTGCATCAAGAAAGCAAGAGATAAGTTAACATGAAGATCATTTATAAGAAATCTTTACTGGGATGTGGGAACATGATGATGGAGATTTCCTTTTGGCATTGTTTGATCGAATGTGAAGGATGACAGGGAATGGAATTCTTGTTACTTTGTTACTATTTATTTGTTTTACTGAAGTTCTATAGTCCCATTCCTCTTCGCCATTTTCACCACCTGCAAACTTCTGTCAGCTTGTTTTTTTTTTCTTTTTACTTAGCTTATATCCATGGAACGATTAAACAAATTGATTGGTCGGTCAGCTAAGTCGGGTTCTCTATAGCTTTCCTTCATGGACATCTTCAAACACAGACATTGAACAGAACTGGAAGACGGCTACTGTTGCTACTATCATCGGACATAAAGTTAGCATTGTCCAGTTAAGTTTAAATAAAGTAACCTACTTTTTCTTTTTTCAAGAAACCATGGTTTGCAAACATGACACCGTCGCGGCAAGCTGAAATTTGACGACCCTGATCGAGCGTACCACCATTTTCTTCCTTCTGTATGCAACAGATCTGGAAGTCACATTTACACACACACACATAATTATACTAAAACATACTCCTACATATCCACACACACCTCCTAGCGCCCACCCCCCACCCCCGCCTTCATATTCCTGAAAGCATCTTGAGTTAATCACACGATCCATCAATTACCTTTCTCGCGTGAGCGCACGAAGATTGCCCGCCCTGGACGACAGACCTGGGCCAAACAAACGACAGCTTGAAATGAGATAAGGCGCCCGACACAAATCGTGTTCACCACAAGCGTTTGACAAACTGGAAAACTATATTATCTTGTTCCGCTACGGGGAATCAAAACTGCATTAGTAACCAACCCGTCTTTATTACAGAGACAGAAAATGGGGGAAAATTTCGCAGGTTTTCCCTGGCAGTGTCATCAGGAGCGGATTACCCACTGGCCTAGGGCCCCTAAAGGGCAAAGTGCCCACAGTCAAGGAAAAAGACATCTCTACAATTATAAATCATTGCAGACATCCAAAGAACTATCAGACTACATAAAACAAACTTAGAGCAAAGCAAAAGCAATGAGAATGCGCCGGTCACTTTGCATATGGTAAAAGATTAGGCAGTCAGGGCAACGGACTGGACTCCACAGGAGGAAAGGGGCGAGAACTGATGGAGAAATACATGTATCAAACATTTCAGGCAGAATTCAAACTGCAGGAAAGACGAGACGAGAACTAGAAGGTGAAGACATAAGGAAAACTTTTGTTATATATATAGTTCTAAAGTCCCCGAGTAGTTTTAGCATTTCATTACTTCAGTTTCATAAATGGTAAAATAAATCTGTGAAGGTCATTGATGAGCATGGTGTATACACTAGGGCAAGACAACAAATAATACCAAATCAAGAGATGTAACTTTGACAAAAATATGCAAATATATTCTGACTTGGTCTCGAGTCTTTTCATATAATTAATTTCACAGCTTTTCGTTGCTTGATATGTTGTTGTTTTTTGAATCCACTTTCTAGATTATTGCACTTTTGAATATATATATATATTTTTTTTCTTATCTTATATCCTTCCCGTGACGTCAAACGTCACTTATGGCTCGCAAAGTCTTCGACGAGTCTTTCAACCTCATCAAAGGATTTTATGCCTGTTAATTTGACCTCTCTTAACAATGACCTCTTCAGAGTTTCATGTGGTCTGCCTCTTTTTCTTTGGCCTGTTGTGTTCCACTTGATAGCTTGTTTTGGGATTCTCTGATCATTTCTTCTTATCAAGTGACCAACACATGCCCATCTCCTTTTCCTGATCACCCGTGAGACTGGTTGTTGTTCAGTCATCTGTCTTAGCTCTGTATTATTCTTAAATTCGTTCCAGTTGATGCCGAGTATTTTCCTTAGGCATTTGTTTTCAAAAGAGTCTAATTTCTTTTCTATTTCTTTAGCTGTTTTCCAGCTTTCGCATGCATAAATGAGGGTGGATATTACATTTGAATTGAATAGTCTTAACTTGGTTTTTTGTGCTTATAACTTTTGAATTTCATGTATTCTCAAGGTTCTTGAAGATCGATGCTACTTTTGCAATTCTGATTCTAACTTCCTTTCTAGTGTCACCATCCTGGTCTGTGTAGCTGCCAGGGTATGCAAATTGATTGACTTCTTCAATATCTGTCCCTTCTATGTGTATTTTTCCATTTTGATTAAGGAGAATTTTCATTATTTTTGTTTTGTCCTTGTTAATTTCAAGTCCTATTTTGCTAGCCAGTGAAAACAGGCTATCTGTTTATTCTTGCATGGAATTCACATTATTACTGATAAGAGTTATGTCATCATCAAAATCAAGATATATGTATATATATATATATATATATATATATATATATATATAATATATATATATATATATATATTATATATATATATATATATATATTGCCTCCCTAACAACTCTCCTGCAGCCCTCTCGGTTGTAAGCAAGATGCCCTGACGCTGATTATCAACTTGCAGATCATCAACGATGTTTTGCAGCCACCTTTGCCTTGTTCTTCCTCTCTTTCTTTTTTCCATTAGGTACCCTTCTAATACGGTCTTCTCTACGTTCTCATGGCGTTTAATGTGTCCAAAATATTTAAGTTTTCTATGTTTAATCCTCTTTACTAGCCAGTCTTCTTCAATATCAAGTTCTTGTGGTGTGAATATATTTGTTCTTTTTTTGGTGTCCATGATATTTGAAGAACTCTTCTGTAGCATTTACATTCAAAGGCATTTACGTGTTTTTCAGTTGTTTTATTAACCAGGTCTCACAGGCATATGTTGCGATTTGAAATATGCGTACCGTTAAAAATCTTATTTTTGTAATTGTGTCTGTTCCTCTTCGCAGATTATTTTGTTGTTTTACTTTCTGAAGAGCGATAGACGTCCTGGTATTAATTTCCCTTATTGTATCTTCATTATTAGTAATGATCCAAGATAATTAAAACTCTCCACCTCTTCCAACTTTTCCTTATTGATACATATTTCAGCTTCCTTATTTGTTTTGTCAGTTGTCATCAATTTAGCTTTCTTTGCATTAAGATAAAGGTGTTTTTGTAGGACAAGTTGAAAAGCTGTAGCAAATTATACGACATATCCACTGATAAAATTTATGAACATACTCCCCGAGTTTTCTCATTAATTGTAAGTGGTTGTGTTCCTTGATTTGGTGTTACTTTTTTACCCGTCCAAGTATTGTATTGCTCTTTAACAATTTGTTTTTTTTAAGGCGCACACACATACACACGTTCTTCCTCTGATGATCTATGGAGTTGTGTTGTTGTTCCCTTCTGTACAGAAACAGTTTCCTGCACACACACACACCTACACACATCATAAAAACAACAGAAGACAATATAATTACAAACTGGTCCTGCTCGAGGTAGGACTCATCACAAATTACTACAAATCTCCATGAGCCACAAAAATAGTGCCAAAGAAAGAAACCGATGCTGGGTTTGAGCTCATCTTTCCCAGCCGTTCCGCTTGATGGGAGAAATAATTGAACGAGAAATCGTTAGGGTTTCCTCAAACAGTCATAAACAGTTATTACTTTGACCGTACACATGTACATTGTTGTAACATTGCAAATTTCCGTTTCATTTTATATACTGAAGTAATCATAGTTTTTTTGGCGCTCAGACTTGAACCTTAGCTGATGTAGTCCTGGAGAAATCTGTTCTCACAGCTTTAGTACTGCGGCTTTGCGTATATTTATCTTTTGTAGTGCGTATAGATAAAACTGTCTGTGTAAATCTCAAGAACTATCTGTCAATCTCCACCACAGTCTATCAATCACGTATAAGTTCCATGTTGACCCACACCATTTAACTGTCATCGTTTTCGACATAAGTTCTATCAGAACTTAGACCCAGTGCAATTGGAAGAGATTATATGATTCCCTGGAGTAGTACGTTAATATCGAATTGTTCACATGGTCTCTCCAAAACAGAACATTGACCTCTTGATAGTTACTCTTTAACCATTCTGTGTATAACCATGACGTCTGTCTCAGTGAGGGTGGTGCTTAGAGCGTCATCTGCATCTTGGGCCCATCGCCATCCTGGCCGCTCGTTCTCTCTACCCAGGAGTTAATTAATGTTCTGTCATCACGTGACTTAATGTGGCCAAAGAAGGATAACTGTCTTTTCTCAGTGGAGCTCAGCAGACTTTTCCTATTCCTGTTCCGTTTTTTTTTAACGCTTACATTTGCTCCTTCATCTTCTAAGTGCCGTGGGGGGGGGGCGGTTTTGACAGGAAAGAGAGTGGAGTGTGTTGTAGTTGTCAATGACCTTGCAGACAGAACCAGCCGTAGGATGAGAACTTGTGACTTCTTGGAGAAGGTGAGCAGTAGGATGAGAACTTGTGACTTCTTGGAGAAGGTGAGCAGTAGGATGAGGACTTGTGACTTCTTGGAGAAGGTGAGCAGTAGGATGAGAACTTGTGACTTCTTGGAGAAGGTGAGCAAGTTGAGCTATTGTCGTTTCCTTTGCGTAACCCACATATTGGAGCTGAGACGCTTTACCTTTTGTCCCTCCACTACAAAAATAATAAATACAACAAACATATGAAATATACAGGATCGTTGTCAGGGGCAACAAGGTTTATTGTTTCCAGGACAGACTTGTCCCCAGTTTACTCATGAACTCAGTAACACAGAAGACTATTGTCCATAATCCTAGATCAGGACGTGTCTCCCATTACCTTGCTCTTCTTGTGTCATGTTCTTGTCGCGCCACGTTCTTATCATACCTTGCTCTTCTTGTGCTGTGCTGTTGTTCCTGCCATGTCATTGTTTTATTACGCTTTATTTCTTGGTTTCTCATCCTTGTGTCCTATCACTGGTCATGCCATTTCATACCATTGCCTTGTCTTGTTCTTGGCCTTTTACGTTTTGTTATATATTGCCACGTTGTGTGCCACGTTGTTTAAGTTCTTCATTCATTATCTCTCCGCGTCCCCTTTTCCCTCCCCTCTCTCCCTCCCCCCTCCCCGATGAGATGATGATGATGATGATGATGATGATGATGATGATGATGATGATGATTAACTATAATTCCACTATGGATGGTTCATGATTCCACTGCTGACATATTATAAGATTAATTTTGAGTTTAAAAAATGCAGTTACTTTATGATTTATTCTAAAATGGGCCTTACTATAAAATATTTTAATTCTTAAATTTCAGAAGAACTTTCGGTAATCACAAGGATTACATATTAAACATGTTGTATTCTTTTTGTAGAAAAACATCAAAAAACTTGATTTTCCATATTTCTAGCATAAAGTAATCGAGAATAGTTCGGCAACATCGACAGCACATGAGCATAACTTGTTTTTTTTTTTAGAAACTTAATCTTTCGGATATCCGTTTAGTAAGTATAGTGGAACCGGTTCCTAGAACCTTGGTAAATACAGTAACTGTAATCAGATACTGGCATCCCCCGACTCTGGGCATTCCTATATAAGGAAAAAGTAGGAGCAGCTTTATTATTTAACGATAACACACTTATGACGTTTTTGGCGTGAGCCTTTGTCGAACAAAAACAAATAGGACGAAGAATCAGAGAGAGGAAACAAAATACAGATTCACATTAACTGGGTGTTAACAGAACAATAAAAAAATAAGAAAAAAAATTAAAGAAAAATGGCAAATGAGTTATCTCAGGTTCTAGAACAGTACAGAACCAAAATCGCTTGTATATCATCGATAGGGCCACAAACAATAACCAATAATAATAGGGTGAATCTATATTTCATATATATATATATATATATATATATATATATATGGATGGAATGGGAGAGCAGCCGATAGATAATGTTGGTTATGGTCACCGTTCTATGATAGTAGGCAGATGATCTCAATGTAGGGACATCAATGAAGGAAAGCAATGATAGACTGTCTTCTGGAAATATACCAAGAAACCCATACAGCAACATTTACATTTACAATATATAATTTTGAAAACTTTTTAAAATAATTTTGAAAACAAAAGGGAATGGAAAAACTAATTATGCCAGTCCATAAGAATAGCGAAGAGCAAAACCTCTATCTTATTGTGAAGAAAACTAAATTGATGACAATTGAAAAAAACAAATAAGACAGCTGATATATGTATCAATGAGGGAAAACTGGAAGAAGTGGAGAGTTTTGGTTATCTTGGATCACTACTAACTAATAATGGAGATACAATGAGAGAAATTAAAAGCAGGACATCTATCACTCTTCAGAAAGTAAAACAACTAAAGAATCTGTGGAGAGGGAAAGACAGAACTACAAAAATAAGATTTTTAAGGGCATACATCTTTCCCATCACAACATATGCCTGTGAGACCTGGACACTTAACAAAACAGCTGAGAAACACATAAATGCCTTTGAATGTAAATGCTACAGAAGAGTTCTCCAAATATCGTGGACACAAAAAAAGAACAAAGATCTGTACTACAAGAACTTAATACTGAAGAAGGCTGGCTAGTAAAGAGGATTAAAGAGAGAAAACTTAAATATTTTGGACACATTAAACGTCTTGATAATCTAGAGAAGACCATCTTGGAAGGATACATAATGGGAAAAAGAAAGAGAGGAAGACCAAGGTGAAGATGGCTGCAAGACATCGTTGATGATCTACAAATGGATGCATCAGCAGCAGGCCATCTTTCCCACAACCGAGAGGCCTACAGGAGAGAGCTGCTCGTTCATTCATTCATCTGCGTGTCCCCTGCGGAACTTTGCCTCCCAAACAGCAGGAAGACAAATTTCCGTAAGGGATGGATGAATTTTGGAAACAAAGCAGCTATAATACTAGCAAACAGTTTTCCTAATATGAAGGTGTACAATTTATGAAAATAACCTGCCTAGGGTACGAAAGCGAAAGAAAGTTGAGAACCACTTGTCTACACTGATGCTGGTCAGATTCTACTCGTATTTTTAAATGGTTTGGTTCCTGTTTTCTAAAACGGTTCCAAATTTGTGATACTCGTTATCATGATTCGCCATATAGTAACCGGTACCCACTTAAACTGACAGATCCGGTTCCTAATTCGGTTCCAGCTTAGCCCTGCAGACAACCGGACAACCGAGCTGAGCTAGAGCGTGTTGTAAGTGGTGAAACATTTCCTACGTTTACTGCCAAGACTTGGATCAGGTGAGCGGGGACTGACTGACTGATACATATTTTAATTATATTTGATTTATGACAACACCATACAAAATGAGTCTTGTCTGCTAATGTTTCGTAAAAATCCCGGAGCACTGTTCTGTCAGTCCTTGGACATATATATATGTTATATCAATTCGTTTCCATTAATATAATGTATAACTGGATATTCCGACACATTTGCTTCGATCTTTGTTATGAACATACATTAAGTGAGCTGGACTAAGAACGATCACAGATTTGTGACACCGTTTTGCCAAACATTAGACTTGTAGTGTGATTTTCACCTCCCCCCCCCCCCAAGAATCTCATTATCCATGTCTTTTTTCCTCTCTATTCTTTTCTCTCTTTCTTTTTTGTTTCTTTCGTTATACCATTATATAAATTTATAAGTCTGACAAATTTCATAATTTTGGTTAGTCATGGACCAAGATCGACTAAATAGAGTAGAAATAAAATCAGTGAATGTGAAAAATAAAGGGGTTCACATTTTTAGCTTTTATTTATGGACATTTTTGGGGGTAAAAGTCAGGAAAAAATCTTGTATATGTTTATTTATGTGTTTTTGTTTTAATGTTATTCTTAATGATTATTAGATATATATTTATAATAAATGCATAGCCATCAGTATTCTTAATATATATATATATATATATATATATATATATATTTATATATAAGCAATATATAGCACTTTAAATTCATAGTATCATGCAATTTATGTTCATAATAAATTCGCAGCACTTCAAATTACATTCATGCCCTTAAACTCTGAATTGTTTTGTTTTTCTCTGAGAAGGACCCTGTACTGTCAGACCTCTGGCGGCCCACACTTAGTAAGACTGGCATTACTGCATTGGTGTAAGATATGATTATATGTTAACAGAGACAGTTTATACACATCATAGATGTGAGTCAGTATTGATAACTGTGATATAAATTAATAAACAGAATCTGCATTTCATAATTTTCTGGACTGTGTTTTCACATTCGAGGCAGATATTGTGGTTCTCTGTTCAACTGGTCTTTTCTCCCACTTGATGTTATGGATCACCATATAAAAACAGAAGTCAGAGATGAACATGCACATTTTAAAAATCTTCTTCCAGCTGTGCTAGGCAACAGAAAGAGAGATGCATCAGATGCAACAGAAAATATAAATGAAGATATTAGTTCCTCAGAAACAGTTATAAAAGAAAATAACAAGCTACGGGTGAATGAGGAATCTTTGACATGTTTGAAGGTTCAAGAAGTAACAGATGTTGTGAGGACAACACAGAATGATCATAGTTTGATTTTACAAAATGAACATTTAACTACCTATACCAGTAATGTTAAAACTTATAATTGTGATACATGTGGTGTTGAATTTTCAACTAAATACAACTTAAAACTAGATGAAAGTACATGTATAGAAAAGAAAACTTATAAGTGTGATGTTTGTTCTGCTGGTTTTGCTCACAATAGCTATATGTACTTTCACAAACAAATTCATGTTGGAGAAAAACTTCACAAGTGTGATTATTGTGGTATTGGGTTTGATCATAACTCATGTCTTATACAGCACAGAAGAACACACACAGGAGAGAAACCTTACAAATGTGATATTTGTGGTGTTGATTTTACTCATATTTCTCATCTTACATCACACAAAAGAACACACACAGGAGAAAAACCCTACAAATGTGATGTTTGTGGTGTTGGGTTTGCTGAGAATAGTAATCTTAGAAGGCACTTAAGAATACACACAGGAGAGAAGCCTTACAAGTGTGATATTTGTGGTGTTGGATTTTCTCAGACTCATCATCTTACGGCACACAAAAGAACACACACAGGAGAAAAACCTTTCAAATGTGATGTCTGTGGTATTGGATTTTCTCAGTATGGTAATCTAAACATACACAAACGGTTACATAAAGGGGAAAAACCTTACATTTGTGATGTTTGTGGCTGTGGGTTTGTTCACTCAAGTCATCTGAATAGACACAGAAGAATACACACAGGAGAGAAACCTTACAAATGTGATATCTGTAATGTTGAGTTATCCCACAATAGTTCTTTAAAAAAACACAAAAGAATTCATACAGGAGAGAAACCTTACATATGTGATGTATGTGGTGTAGGATTTGCTCACAGCAGTTCTCTAAAGAGACACAAAATTTTGCATACAGGATAGAAGTTGTAAATTTGTGTGATACCTGTGGTACTTGGGTTGTTAAGAAAAGTATTCTGTCACATAAGGAACACAAGCATGGAAAAAAACCTTTTATTATAATGTTTGTACTTTTGGATTTGCTCAGAATAACACAAAAGATGCACACAGAAGAAATCATAAAAAATTGACATGTCAAATTTGATGATGGAGATCATTGAATGTTCAGACATAATAAAACATGCAGGAGTAAGCTTGTACAAGTGTGACATCTGTGTCAAGAGAAAAACTTTACAAATGTGACATTGTCAGTAGAAAGGCTGTACAAATATGACATCTGTGTCATTTCATTACAGTAGTAATAAAAAAAATCACAAAATTAAAAAAAAGCCAAGCATGCAGTGTTTTGACACAGAATTTGGTCAGTGCATAGCATGCAAGAAACATTTTTAGAATATTATCAGGTCATCAGAAAACACACAAATGCATGCACGCCAAAGAATGTAAAGTGATATTAACGGATATACGATAATTAGTTGCAAGGGAGGTAATCAGTATAACATTATTTTTAAAATATATTTTGATGCAGTTCTTATCACATCATATTCTTCCACATTCATTAAGATAATTTCTAAACAAACTATACCTATTGAACTAAGATAATTTCTAAATAAACTATACCTATTGGACTATGCTCTTTTAGAACATAACTTGCTGCCTGGCCAAATAGATATTTAAGAAAGCATATATATCCTGCATATAGTCCTGCTAGCCCAACTGAAAGGACAACCAATAAACATAAATATTATACAAGTGTACGCTCCAACATCTGAAAGCTCTGAAGAAGATGTACAGCTATTTTATAATGACATAGAGACAGCACTAAAACACACAAAATCACATGAAGTTACCATAGTCATGGGAGATTTTAATGCCAAAGTTGGTAAAGGAAGAACTTCAGACATCGTTGGTGACTATGGACTGGGGGAGAGGAATGACAGAGGTTATAAATTAATTGAATGGGCAAGAATACACAGCATGGTTGTAGGAAACACCTGGTTTAAACAACATCCTCGAAGACTGGCAACATGGTGCAGTCCAGACAAAAAGACTTTTAACCAGATAGACTACATATTAATCAACAAACGATTCCGCAATGCATTACTGACAACAAAAACCATGCCAGGAGCTGACTGCAATAGTGACCATGATCCACTCTGTGGAAAAGTTAGAATAAAACTAAAGAAAGCAGGCAGAAAAGTGAGAAACATCAAACTGAATACAGAACTTCTTAAAAATGACCAAGAACTGCGAGAACAATACAAAGTTATTATAACAAATAGATACAATGCAATAGCAAAGATAAATAGTATAGATGAACAATGGGAAATGTTAAGAGATTCTATCCACCAAACTGTTAAGGAGATAATACCACCAAAAAAAGAAGCCCCTAAAAATAAATGGATGACAGACGACATCTTTGGACTGATGGACAAGAGGAGGAGGAGTAAAAGTAACGAGAAAAAATATAACAAGATAAATAAAGAAATAAGACGCAAATGCAGAGAAGCAAAAGAAGTGTGGTTAAATGAGCAGTGCAGACAGATAGAGGACTCTCATATTAAAGACAGCAAAAACATGCACAAACGAATTAATGAACTCACAGGCAGGAAAACAAAATATACCACAGGATGCCTGAAATCGAAAGAAGGTAAAATGTTAATGGGAAAAGAAGACATTGTGGACAGGTGGACAGAGTATATCGGTGAGTTATATGGAGGAGAAAGACCAGAATTAACACCAGATACTGAAAACTGAGGGACCACCAATATTTGAAGATGAAATCATAGATGCCATCAAACACATGAAGAAAGGAAAAGCGACTGGGCCTGATAGTATAACAATAGAAGAAATAGAGGCGCTAGAGGAGACAGGAATAAAAATAATAACTAAGTTACTGAATGACATTTACAACAGTGGTTATATTCCCAGTGACCTGATTAAATCTACGTTTAGAAACCAGGTGGAAAGGAATGTGATGACCTCCGGACTATCAGCCTCTCATGTCACATAACGAAGCTACTTCTGAGAATAATTATGAGAAGAACAAGGAAAAAGATAAAAATGGAAATAGCAGATGAACAGTTTGGATTTGTTGAAGGAAAGGGAACACACAATGCCATTTATGCTTTGCGAACACTAACAGAAAGACCTTTAGAAGTACAAAAAGATCTCTACTTATGCTTCATTGATTACACAAAGGCATTTGACAAAGTGAAACATAATGAAATTATTAAAATGCTTGAAGACATCAATATAGACGTCAAAGATCTGAGGATTGTAAAACATCTATACTAGCAGCAAGAAGCAGCAGTTAGAGTTGAAAATAGAATTGGAAAATATCAACCTATAAAACAAGGGGTGCGACAAGGATGTGTACTATCTCCAGACCTTTTTTCTCTGTATAGCGAGAATATTCTAAGAACAATCATCACAGAACCAGGCATAAAAATTGGAGGATATAATATTAACAACCTTCGGTATGCTGATGACACAGTACTGATAGCTGAGAACCAACAAGACCTGCAAAATCTCTTGGATAAAGTCGCCAAAGAAAGTTAACAGAAAGGCCTTACTTTGAACATCAAAAAGACAGAGACTATGGTTATATCTAAGAAACAGAATCCACCAGCATGCAGTATTAAATTAAACGGAACTGTTCTAAAGCAGGTGCAGAAATTCAAATACCATGGAGCAGTAATAACTTCAGATGGGAAATGCAGAACAGAAATTAGGAACAGAATAGGCCAAGCAAAGACTGCATTTCAGAGAAAGAGAAACATATTAACCAGCACATCCTTATCAATGAATGTTAGAAAACGAGTCCTAAAATGCTATATTGAACCTATCTTGTTATATGGAAGTGAATCATGGACAATAGGCAAATCTGCACAAAAATCATTGGAAGCACCAGAAATGTGGTTTATTAGAAGAATGTTGTGAATCCCCTGGACAGCAAAAATAACTAATGAAGAGTGTATGAGAAGAGCTGGAGAGACAAAAAACCTTGTCAAAAAGATAAGAGAGAGACAATGTACTTTCATAGGACATGCAATGAGAAGAGGGGGCATTGAAAATATTATAACAACAGGAAAAATAGAAGGAAGAAGATTAAGAGGAAGACCAAGAGAAATGATACTGGACAGTCTGACGGGATAGTGTGAGAGGAGATCACCAACTGAGCTGATGGCCTGCATGAAGGATCGGATACTCTGGAGAAGCATAATAGCCAATGCCAGTCGGCACGGCACATGATGATGATGATGATATATATGCAGGCAGGTAAGAAAAATTTAGAAGTAAGAGATGAAGTTCTGATTATGGATTTTAAATGGTCAAGGAAGAAATTCCAGAGTTGCATTACATAATATGCAAAAGCTTTTTTGTACAGATCAACACCAGGCTTAAGGAGAATACAGTTGTTTAAATGTTGTCTAAGTTTAAAGTTATACTTAAACAGTGCCGCTGGTAAGCACAGAATTCTGGGAACAGAGTTGACTTTGTTAAAAATAGTTCTATATCTGAGGGATGAAATTTTAAGTTTTTTTTTTTTTAAGTCCATCCTGAGTATTTACTGCTTGTTTGTGGAGTGAGTGAAGCCTTTTTTTGTGTTTGAGAGTGAGCAGCCATCCCAGACTCTGGAGCAGTAGCTTAAATGGTGTTTGTATATTAGATATGTAGAATGACTTTCTTGTGTCTTGGTTGATAAGGTGTTTAATTTTGGCAAATTGAAAACTTTAGTGCTGTGAAGATTGTGTATGTGAGAATTTCAAGTTAAATGTTGATCAGTAATGAGGCCCAAAGTTTTGTATTCACGAGCGTTTTCTGTTTCTGTAGTCCCAACACAAAGCTGTAGTGTAGTGTTTGTTGTGTTCTGCAGTTTCTGTCTTTTTACGGTGAACATGGATTTCATCTTGTCAGTATTTATCCACATACTATTAATACTATTCCATTTAATCAGATTATTTATTTATATTTAAACATTTGAAAGAGTTCTGTCATTGAAGTGGTAGATCACTGATAGCAAAGAGAAGAGGGCCAAGAGTGAGGTACACCAGTATCAAGCATAGATGAATTAAGTATTTTGTTTCTGATTTTGGGACTGTTTTCTGCCTGAGAGAAAAGATGCAATCATTTATGTTGGGTCAGGGTGTAACCTATAACCTTTCAGCTTTTTTTTTTTTTTTGTAAGAATCTCATGATCAGTCATATCAGACTTTCTTGAAATCAACAAAGATAGCACCACATGTTTTATCTTCATTTATATCAGATAGCCAGTTTTCAGACATTTTCACTATGATGGGAGTGATTTGGTCAAAAGCCTGTCTGTCTGTAGTTTGTTTCCCTGCATATGATAACCTTTGTATATGTTTTTCAAGAGATTTAGATAATGATGACAGAATGGATACAGGTCTGTAATTTTAAAGGTTGCTAGATGATCCAGATTTAAAAAGGGAATACAGTTTAGTGAGTTTAAAAGCATCAGGGAAATAGTGTTTTTCAATGCATAAATTGTATATGTAGTAACTGGTGCAGCATAGCATATCATGTTGCTAATTTCATTAGATCCTATGGAGTTAGTGTTCTTTAAAGATCAAATCAATATTCCTTTCCTAACAGTTATGAAGTATGTAATTATGTACTTCACTGACTGTTAGGAATAATTAATTGTTTTACCTTTACACATTTCCTGTTTTTAACACATTCAGGTCACAAATAAGGGGTCAGTATTGGAGATTATCTCTTCCCTAAAATGTTCACTGAAGTTAGTTCAAGTATCTTCATAATTAACATTTTTTGGTCAGATTGTTTTCTTTTCTTTACAAGAGAATTCATTGTTTTCCAGATTGATTTGTTGTCAGTTTATGTTTGAAAAAACAAAAGGTACCTACCACGGAAATGAAGAATATCAGTTTATGTTTGAAAAAAAAAACAGAAGGTACCTATCACAGAAATGAAGAATATCAGTTTATGTTTGAAAAAAAAAAAAGAAGGTACCTACCACAGAAATAAATAATATCAGTTTGTGTTTGAAAAAAAAAAAAGAAGGTACCTACCACAGAAATAAAGAATATCAGTTTATGTTTGAAAAAAAAAAAAAGAAGGTACCTACCACAGAAATGAAGAATATCAGTTTATGTTTGAAAAAAAAAAGAAGGTACCTATCACAGAAATGAAGAATATCAGTATATGTTTGAAAAAACAGAAGGTACCTACCACAGAAATGAAGAATACTGCCTTATAAATTAAGAGAGCTGTATAAATTAGTTGAGGCTTTAATTCAAGTAATGATTTGAATGTTGGTGAATTGGTATCAAAAAAAAAAAAAAAGCCTTATTCAGTATTCCCATAATCATGGAAGTGACTAGAAGTTTGAGAAACTTCACCATTCATCACATTTGTTGTATTAGGTATTTTAGATGAGATTGTCAGTGTTTGTCTGTACCAACTCATTTATTCATAATTAAAACTATAAAAGTCAACCATGGGAGTTACTTCAGTGTTTTGCCAGAATGAACTTTGCCTGGATTAAGCATGGAGAGCTGCAACATAGCTACACTCTCACCGCTTCAGTCATACCATCAGCAAAGTGTTACTTGCCATCAAAATTGACAGAGCCAAACTTATGGGCACAGTTATTCCACAATCTATTGTGTAAACTTGATATCTTGTCATATCTGCTGTTGTTCATCTTAATTTTGATACTGGTGGTGATTCTTCAGATATTATTTTAGTTTTCTAGTCACAACAGTTTTTCTTTCATTTCTGTGATTTTACTGAAGATTATTATGGGTTCTCCTACTGTAGATGGTGTAGCTCTGATCAACATTTCACAGGTCATGTGTTCAGTATTATCTCCCCTGAACTAATTGGTTACCTTATTCTAACAATATCTAACAAGTTACTTTTCGAGCTATGTCATTTTAGTACTTGATGGTTGGTGAGTCATGGGTTGAGAGAGGGCTGGATATTCTATGGAGGCGTATAATTACAAGCAAGTAAATAATGAAACAGGTTTGAGTTAAGGGATGAAGTATTACCAATGGATTTTAAATGGTAGGGGAGGGTGTTCCAGAGCTGTACTGCAGAGTATGCAAGGCTTTTCTTGTACAGATCAATCCTGGGTTTAGGAAGAAGACAGTTTTTTAAACGCTGGCTATGTTTAGTGTTATACCTAAACAGTGACCACAAGTAAGGTGGAGCATTGTGCGACAGAATTCTGTGAACAAATTTAACTTTGTTAAAAATGATACTATATTTGAGGGGTAGAATTTTAAGTTGTTTGTGCTGATCTACAGTCTGTACTGGGTGTTTGTCACAAATCAGATTTAATGCTCGCTTGTGAAATGAGTGGAGCCTTTTTGTGTTCGAGACTGAGCATCCATCCTAAACTGTGGAACAGTAATCTAAGTGTGTTTGTATGTGCGATATGTAGTATATCTTTCTTGTGTCTCTGTCGATAAAGTGTTTAATTTTGGCTAATTAGTAAACTAGGGATTTGCTAACCCTAGCATGTCAGCTATGATTTGCTAACTCTAGCATGTCAGCTATGATTTGCTAACCCTAGCATGTCAGCTATGATTTGCTAACCCTAGCATGTCAGCTATGATTTGCTAACCCTAGCATGTCAGCTATGATTTGCTAACCCTAGCATGTCAGCTATGATTTGCTAACCCTAGCATGTCAGCTATGATTTGCTAACCCTAGCATGTCAGCTATGATTTGCTAACCCTAGCATGTCAGCTATGATTTGCTAACCCTAATATGAATGAATAAATGAACCCTAACATGTCAGCTGTGGGTCATTGACTGCCAAAACGGAGAGTGTCTTACGAAAATCACCTGTTATGTATTGTAGTATGATAATAACAGTAATAATAATAACAGCAGGCCACTCCCTATGGCTTATTCCACGCTTAAGGATGCTTTTGATCTTGCATAGTGCTGCCCCTCTGTGGGACAGAGATCCATCAACCAAGTTGTTGCTAAATTTTGTAGCCTTGTGCTAGGAAAATCCTGGATAGTCAGTCGGTCATTTGCATGTGCCTTGTGGAACTTTGCCTCCCTAACAGCTCTCCTGTAGGCCTCTCAGTTGTAAGCAAGATGCCCTGCTGCTGATGTATCCATTTGCAGATTATCAACGATGTCTTGCAGCCATCTTCATCTTGGTCTTCTTCTCTTTCTTTTTCCCAGTATGTATCCTTCCAAGATGGTCTTCTCTAAATTCTCATGACGTTTAATGTGTCCAAAATATTTAAGTTTTCTTTCTTTAATTCTCTTTACTAGCCAGCCTTCTTCAATATTAGGTTCTTGTAGTATGGATAATCCTGGACAATTTCATCCAGCTTTAGTCTGTGCGTCAATTTGTATTCGATCGACAGAACTAATAGTCCATTTTGTCTTTCTTCAGTCAGAGTTGATGTCAAACAGTTTGAAGCCGCTCTTCAATTTGACAGTCAGCTACCCACAGATGACATGATAGCATCAGGGTTAGTGAGCCATAGCTGACCAAGATCTTGTTCCAGCTTTCCACTGGTACTAACAAGCCTAGCTTGGTTATCAGTTCAGGGGTCGTCATAGTTCCACAAGGCCATGGAGTCTGCTAATATAAGAAGTATTGCTCATCCCCGACTTTTACCTGCACTCAGGGACTGAAAACATGTACCTGCCATAGCTCGCTCCCAAGCCGACACGATGCTGTACCTCAACATCTTCACTGCATCAGCTGCAAAGAACACCAACTCTCATATTCAGGGAGTTAGAAGAAGGAGAAGAGCAGTCACAGTACCTGGATAAATTTCTTCAACATGATGTTGATTAATGAGCTTCAGTATATATCTTATGGCCCAGTAAGGACATATCATGGCACCAACGAAGACGTATCTTGTTTTGGTGGTGCGTGCATGGATGCACAAAGGAACATACTAGGCATCTGCTATAATTTGTTGACTTATTGAAGACTTTGGTCTCTGTGATTGATCTAGCAACTTCAATTCTGTTACATTAATATGCTTTATGTAACATTACATAATCCAGGAACAGTTAAGGTATAGTTCATGCACTACTGTGAATTGTATAGAAAAATCAACTGAACATATCACCTCACAGTGCAATATACACATAAATCAACAACCACCTAACTCTTGGCACTACAAGAGAGTTAGATTTATTAATGAAAGCACATTTCTTTGTGGATGTTGCCAGAATGGGAGTATGTGAAAAGACTGATGGAGTTACAGTTATATGAAGTAGTGTCCAGGTGACTTGATGTCGCCGTGGGACAGCCTCTCACACGGCGGGATGAAGGAGGACATTGCTTCTTACAGATGCTTCTACACTCAAAACTCAAAATCTGAGGAAGTGTCCTGAAAAGGACAATCTTAACAACCACTAGGAATTTCTACAAGGACAGGTTACAAATCTACTTACTACTATTATGAGAGCATAACTAACTATTAACTAGAAACGAAAACTTCTGTGAATCTACATTTTTAAGGCTTCTCACCTCTACCGGTCCTAATCATTTCTAAATGTCATCTGCTTCATCTTGCGTCTCCTACCATTTTGTTCATTACAAGTACAAAAGCGTGCGATTTTACAATGGATTTTCCTGCTGCACGCACTTACAAATCTCCAAACTTAACTCTCTTCGGGGGGGGGGGAATTGTATCTTCTTACATCCTTCCCGTGCCATTAAACATCACATAGGGCTCGCAGTTGTTTGCCAAGTTTTCCTGTTTTCAGTGAGTTTTTCAACTTCTTCAAGAGATGTTATGCCCACTAAACTGGCTTCTCTTAACAATGTCCTTGATGCTCGGTTACAACTGTTGAGAGATTCCACAACGGCAGGTTTTTCCTCATCTAGAGTCACCTCTAGATGGGTCTCTGGTTGAGGTTGTTGGCCTCACGCCAAACTCCCATTTTACGATGTGTGGTGATGAAGAATATTCATAGGGGAGACTACTACTTTATTATATATCCACCTCTGTTACCTAATCCTATACTATTACACCAGATTCTGATGCTACAGATATGCTCCGCAGCTTCAACTCTTCTTAAAGCTCGAGTGCTTCAATGTCATATAAATTATTGAAAATTAAAACTTTTTCTAACTCTTTACATTACTGCAACATCGACTTGGCTGTCATGTTAACTACACAATTAATGTCATACAAAAGTGTCAAATGTGAGGCATGCTCTGTAGTTGTTTAAATATTTCTTCTACTGAACAAATTGCTGCACTCACTACCGCATTAAACAAAAATTCAAATCTTTTTTTCTATGATTACTGAGAGAAGTAGCATCCTTACTTTCATAATAATCAAATTGTCTGGTTTCCTTTCATCTACGAATCACTGTTTCTGCAGTCAATCCAGGTGGCATTTCACAGCAGCCATAAGTTCTCTGGCGGTAATTTTTACATTGTTGAACCGAACAAAGTCTGTGACTTGTAACAGATTTGATGCAAATTGTATATTGAAATTTTCAGACTGTAACTGCCTGCTGGTTGCACTGAGTGTTATCAGTATGTCATACCATGTTGTCAGTATGTTGTACTGTATTATCACATAGCAAATGAATTTATAATAAAAATATACTTTGTAAGAACAACTGCATCAGCTTTCCTTTGCAGTCCACATGATCCTTTCAAACTGTCTTCTTTGATATCATCATCATCATGTGCCGTGCCGACTGGGGTTGGCTATTATGCTTCTCCAGAGTACCCGATCCTTCATGCAGGCCATCAGCTCAGTTGGTGATCTCCTCTCACACCATCCCGTCAGACTGTCCAGTATCATTTCTCTTGGTCTTCCTCTTGATCTTCTTCCTTCTATTTTTCCTGTTGTTATAATATTTTCAATGCCCCCTCTTCTCATTGCATGTCCTATGAAAGTACATTGTCTCTCTCTTATCTTTTTGACAAGATATACTAAAGCATGATACAACTCCCTCCCACTGGTATCAAATGGGTCTAATTTCATTAACTCCCAACATTTATCACAAACTATCAGCAGACTTACTAGAGCAAACCAGGCTTTTGCAATGCTACAGAATATATGGAAATCAAATAAACTAAGCATAAATATGAAAATCAGGATATTTAAGAGTAATGTTCTAAGTGTACTACTCTATGGAAGTGAATGCTGGAAAATCACCAAAACCATAGAAAACAAGTTGAATTCTTTCCAGACTAAATGTTTACGTAGAATTAAAAAAATATTTTGGCCAAACACCATAAGAAATAACATTTTATTGGCAGAAATGCAGATGAAACCACTGACAACAATTATTGAGGAAAGACGCTGGCGATGGTTGGGACATGTGCTCTGAATGACTGACAACTCACTACCAAAAATAGCACTAAGATGGACACCACAGGGGAGCAGAAGTAAGGGTAGACCAAAAGAGACATGGAGAAGAACAACAGAAAGGATGTTGAGCAATAGAGGGCTCACCTGGGCAAGAGCAGAAAAAAAGGCGAAAGACAGGCATTTGTGGAAAACCCTTGCGGAAGCCCCATGTGCCCTGGGCACTTAAGGTTCAGAGAGAGAGAGATCAGTGTAAAATTACTTAGAAATTTCATAACAACTTTCCACCTGTCTGTGGGTGATAAGAAATCATAAAGTGTTTAAACTGTGCTGAAAAATGAAGTAGCAGTTGTGTTACACTTTGCAGCATCGTTAACGACTAGACTCACACTGAGCATGATATATTTGTGGGTTTATATTCATAAATTATTTTGCTCTCCGTTATACTGTTGGAACCATTATTATAGCCTTGTCCATGCATATCATTGATCTTAATGATGAGACATGTATTTTTAGTACCATTCGTAAGCTTAATCACTTTGTCCATGCATATCATCAATCTTAATGATGAGATCTATAAGTTTCAGTATCATTCGAGTGCTTAATCATGCACCAGTTTTATTACTAACTTCGTCGAACCCAGGGGACAACAAAAATCACACTTTGTTCCATCATTTTACAGGAGAAACCCAGTATAGTGAACTTAAATCCACTTGCTCTTTGTAGCTGCAGTCGAGTGTACAGTCCAAAATAAGTGAACGGTACTTTGCCCTTTTACAACATATTAATGGTTTCTGTTTCGATTTTCGTTGACATTAGCAGAATGAACTCATTCTGTTTTCATCTGCCAAGGCTTTATTTGGATACTTGAAGCCCTGGATAATTTTTTTTTTTTTTAACATTATCAAACAAGGACACACATCTACTATTTTCAAAATTACCTTTGTCTGGTGTACTTATTGTAAACGATCACATCTGAAAAGCAAGATTTTGAGCAGAAATATATCATTTTATTGTACATAATCAAACTAGGATTGATCTCCAATGTTAAACTTCCTCATTAAAAGTATGGTGCTGAAGAGAATTGATAGTTTTTTTTTCAAATGACCGACATCTCTTACTACATAGAAAAATACAAAATGTACGGTTTTGATTTTCCGTGTACTTGTAACAAATCAGAAAGAATTTTCCAGTCTTTAATGTGATGCTTGTTTTATTATTATTATTAAATATCACCTCTCTCTCTCTCTCTCTGAACCTTAAATGCCCAAGGCACGTGGGGCTTCCGCAAGGGTTTTCTACAAAAGCCTGTCCTTTATCTTCCTTTCCGCTCTTGCCCAAGTGAGCCCTCTAAATATCTTGCAGGGAAAAAAAAGTGAACATAATCGCTGTGTGCTGAATATACCAGCCAACTTCTGCCCACCACTAACATAACCAAACAGTCTCTCACTTGGAATCCCCAGGGAAAGAGGAGACAAGGAAGACATAGAAACACCTGGTGAAGCAGAGATCAGAAAGATAGACCACACATGGAGACAGATAGAAGAAGCAGCCCCAGACAGAAAAATTTGAGGGCCCTTGCTGATGGTATGGATGGGACTTCTGCCCATCTTTTCATTATTCTTCAACGTTCTTCATTAGCAAACACTTGAAATTTTTCTGGAAACTTCATGAACTGGTCATTCATATGTCTCTTTCTGCACAGATTCTTTTAAAATCAACATGGTTCTTATAGTGTTATTGATAACGCTGACAAACGCACATTTTGGTGTCTCCAATAGACCTGTTTCTGGGTATATTTGATCTGCTGATTTTAAAAATGGCACAAGTTTTCCCCTATCAGTTCTAGTTTTTGAGATACAGATAACAAATCAGGATATTTTAATGTAGAGTTTTAATATTTTTTTTAAGCATGAAGGAAACATATTCAAACAAAAGTATACTACATGAAAATCTACTTATTTCATACCAAAAGCACAAGTTTATGATACAAATTTTCCACTCAATTGCCGCACAAGAAGCTCTTTTTGTAAAATTTCCAAGAGTGAGATCTGCCAAGACAATCTCGCATAAGATTCCAATAATAGTCTGCCATCATGTGTGCATCCCATCTGCTTTGGTATCCATCTTCCATTGTTTTTATGTCTTAGTGAAATCTTTCACCTTGCTCTTAAGTCACAAAGGTTCTCTGGAAAGTGATCTAAGTAACTGTGCAGATAATGGAATTTAACACTCATGTTACAGCCAAGCTTGCTGAAATGAAAGAGCATATCCTCTACTTATTGTGTGCAGTTATCTGTCTTCTTGTTGCCAAGAAAGCTTTTCACAACAAGAACAAATGAAGACCAGGCACATGATTCCATTTCATTCACTGATGCTATGAAATGTGGGTCATTTATAAGTTGTCTGATATGTGGACCATCGAAAATGTACGCATTCAGTTTTTCCATGGTAAGTCCAGGTAATTTATGCACTATGTATTCAATGCATGAATACTTATTCAAAGCCTTTACCTAGCTTTATATATAGTGATGGCAGTATGATTCTGTTTCGTGCTACCAAAGGCTCATTGATTATATTTTGTCCTCCAACCACCATATATTCCCTCGGAGGCCAATCTTTTCTTGCCCAACGTTCATGTTTGGCTCTACTATCTCAAAGGCATAAAAAGCAAGGATACTTTGTGTAGCCACTTTGTTGACTAAGAAGAAAATTAACCATCTTCAAGTCTACACAAATCACTCACTGACGTTCTTGGTAATTTATCTTTCCAAGACTAAAGAGATGGCCGTGTACTCTTCTTTCATCCTGGTGGAATGACCAATTGGAATAGAATCATATTTGTTGTCGTTATTTAAAAGAACACAATCCAAACTATGTTCTGAACTGTCAATGAAAAGATGCCACTTACTTGGGTTAAATTCTGAATGACCAATTTTCTTCACAAGGTTTCTAATGTCATTGCAGAATTTTAAGTTGTCTTTGGTAAAGAATGCCAGCAAATCGTTTTCTCTCCTTCGATAAAATGTAATTTCCGTTTCCAGGCTGAAGTACATTCTTTTCCTTTAGTCTGGAGGAAATAATTCAGAAGACTCCTTGGAAAGATTTAAGTCCCTGATCAGATCACTCAATCTGACTCTCTCTGAACTTTAAGTGCCCACGGCACATGGAGCTTCCGCAAGGGTTTTCCATAAATGCTTGTCTTTGCCTTTTTTCCTGCTCTTGCCCAAGTGAGGCCTCTATTGCTCAACATCTTCTCTGTTGTTCTTCTCCATGTCTCTTTTGGTTTACCCATACTTCTGTTCCCCTGTGGTGTCCATCTTAGTGCTATTTTTGGTAGTGAGTTGTCAGTCATTCAGGGCACATGTCTCAAATATCACCAGCGTCTTTCCTCAATAATTGCTGTCAGTGGCTTCATCTGCATCTCTGCCAACAAGATGTTATTTCTTATGGTGTTTGGCCAAAACATTTTTCTAATTCTTCGTAAACATTTAGTCTGGAAAGAATTCAACTTGTTTTCTATGGTTTTGGTGATTTTCCTGCATTCACTTCCATAAAGTAGTATACTTAGAACATTACTCTTAAATATCCTGGTTTTTGTCTTCATACTTAGTTTTTTAGATTTCCATATAGCCTGCAGCACTGCAAAAGCCTGGTTTGCTCTAGTAAGTCTGCTGTTGATGTCCTCTGTGCTGTCTCCATTTTCTACTACTCTACTGCCAAGGTATACAAATTCACTGACCTCCTCCACTAACTTGCTATCTACTCTGAGTACATTTCTGCTGATCACATTTTGCTTCATTAACTTTGTCCTTCCTAAGCTGATCTTTAATCCTATGTTGTCTGCATTCTCCACAGACCACTTTGTACTGAAAACCCTTGTATAGGGCTGTGATGACATTCACTATCTATCACTCAATTTATTCTGATCAAAATGATCACTATGTGAAGTTGTCTGGAATTCACTGTCACTGCCCCCACTTTCTTTACCTTGTGTGATATCAGACATGCAAGACTCATCCTCTGAGAGATGTGGTAGTTCAAGGAAAGGTGGAATGGGTACAAGATCCGAGTGCAGATATAATCACTGGCAAATGTCCACTGCTTTAGCATGAGAATCAGTAGAAGACTGACAGAATTAAATCTTCATCTGCATCTAAATTGTTCTGAGTATCAATCAATGTTAGTTTGATTTCCGGTTCTTATTCGATAAGTAACAAACATAACCTGATAAGGCAACTGCTGATGATGATGAAATGAGCAGTTGCAAAGATTTTGAATGGTCTTCTGTTAAGTGTTGATTAGATAACTTTACAAAATTTTTGGAGAGATTTCTAGCTCAACTTTCAAGCAAAGCCTTATTCTCTTTGATTTTTCTATGGGCTTGGCACATCTAGTTATGTTTTATTTTGTTTTAAAATATTTCACAATGCATGAGTGTGTATGTGTGTAAGGGGAGGGGAGGAGCATGTGACAAAGTGGGGGGGGGGGGGGGGAAGAGAGGTTGAAACTTTTTTCAGTTATTTTTTCTTATTATTTGTATTTTTAAACTCATGGCTGTCCATAAATGTCTTCACGGAAAAAGAAATGTATTCAACAAAAGATGTATAATATACACTGCACATGCAACAATAATTTTCTGAACAGTAATTTCTTTAAGATTTTGTTTCTTGGAGCTTTGAAAATCATATTTCTGTGATAAGTCATATATTTTTTCCCACCTCATTTTGTAAAATGACTTTTCTACCTGAAAATAACTTTCATAAGAAGAGTTCTTTTTTCTCTTCCATTTATCAAAAGATGACTGAGACTGATTAAAACCTACTTCCAAAGTTGTTATTCTTATATACAATGCAGTACTTGTAGATTGTTTTCCAAAGTTGTTCTTCTTAACACACAATGCAATACTTGTAGATTGTTAAACTTTCAAAGTTGTTCTTCTTAACATACAATGCAATACTTGTAGATTGTCTTTTTTACACTACAATAACAACATAACACTTGAATAGCTCTTTCACAATTCTTGTACAGAAGATCAAGTTCAACAAATCTAATATCACAAATATCACACTTGTAAGACTTCTCCTTTGTGTACTGCTTTATAAATTTGTATAACTTTTCTGAGACAGTCCAGCATCACAGTCTTTACAGTTGTAAGATATATCACAATCTTTACAGTTGTAAGATGTATCTTTACTGTGTATTCTTGTGCATCTCTGTAAAGTACCACTACTGGTAAACCTAGCACCACAAACATCAGACTTGATGTCTTATGTTATCTTGAACTATACCAGTACCACAAACAATGCACTTGTAAGATATCAGTTAAGTATGTTTCTGTGCACTTTTAGAGTCATTTCTAGAAAATGTATCTTCACAAACATCTCTTCTGCATGTCTGCTTTTGTGTGCTTTCAAGTGACTTCTCTGGGCAAATCTAACCTAACAAACATCACACTCATAAGGTTTCTCCCCTGTGTGTAGTTTTTTTGTGATCTTTTGCTGCTTCGAGTAAATTCTGCATCACAAACTTCACACTTGTAAGGTTTCTCCCCTGTGTGTAGTTTTTTTGTGATCTTTTGCTGCTTCGAGTAAATTCTGCATCACAAACTTCACACTTGTAAGGTTTCTCCCCTGTGTGTAGTTTTTTTTGATCTTTTGCTGCTTCGAGTAAATTCTGCATCACAAACTTCACACTTGTAAGGTTTCTCCCCTGTGTGTAGTTTTTTTGTGATCTTTTGCTGCTTCGAGTAAATTCTGCATCACAAACTTCACACTTGTAAGGTTTCTCCCCTGTGTGTAGTTTTTTTGTGATCTTTTGCTGCTTCGAGTAAATTCTGCATCACAAACTTCACACTTGTAAGGTTTCTCCCCTGTGTGTAGTTTTTTTGTGATCTTTTGCTGCTTCGAGTAAATTCTGCATCACAAACTTCACACTTGTAAGGTTTCTCCCCTGTGTGTAGTTTTTTTGTGATCTTTTGCTGCTTCGAGTAAATTCTGCATCACAAACTTCACACTTGTAAGGTTTCTCCCCTGTGTGTAGTTTTTGTGTGATCTTTTGCTGCTTCGAGTAAATTACAAACTTCACACTTGTAAGGTTTCTCCCCTGTGTGTATTGTTATGTATTTTTAGCATGCTACTATAAGCACATCTAACACCAGACATCACACATATGAGGTTTTTCTTTTGTATGTACAATTTTATGTCAGTTTAGATAGCACTGGTTAGTATATGCAGCCCCACAAACATCACATTTGTAAGGTTTGATTCCTATATGTGCATTTAAATCCACTTTTATAGAGCATAACATAGAATAACAAGCACCACAAAGATCACACTTGTAAGGTTCCTTTGTTTTATATAGATTTTTATGTGTTTTCGTCATATATTTCACCATCAAGGTGAGAGAGGGAGGGAACTAGAGATTCATTACTGCCAACCTTCATTCTGAAGCAGGCACGTGATGATGATGATGATGATGTGATTGCAGACCATCCTGTCTAGCACATCTGGCACCACAAATATCACACTTGTAAGGTTTCTCTCCAGTGTGCACTCTAACATGTCTTTTCAAACTACTCCTATCAGCAAATTCAGCACTACAAAAATTACACTTGTAAGGTTTCTCTCCAGTGTGCACTCTTACATGTCTTTTCAAACTACTACTATCGGCAAATTCAGCACTACAAAAATTACACTTGTAAGGTTTCTCTCCAGTGTGCACTCTTACATGTCTTTTCAAACTACTCCTATCAGCAAATTCAGCACTACAAAAATCACACTTGTAAGGTTTCTCTCCAGTGTGCCCTCTAATGTGCATTTTCAAATTACTACTATCAGCAAATTCAGCACCACAAAAATCACACTTGTAAAGTTTTTCTCCAGTATGCACTTTTTTGTGTGATTTCAGGCTGTTACAATGAGTAAATTCAGCACCACAGACATCACATCTGTAAGATTTCTCTTTTTTATGTACATTCTTGTGTGATTTCAAACCACTACCATGAGTATATCTAGCACCACAAATATCACACTTGTAAGGCTTCTCTCCAGTGTGTATATTTTTGTGGGATTTCAGACCACCCAAGTGAGCAAATTCAGAATCACAAAAATCACACTTGTAAGGTTTCTCCCCCGTATGCACTCTTCTATGTATATTCAGATTGCTACTATTAGCAAATTCAGCACTACAAATATCACATTTGTAAGGTTTTTCTCCAGTATGCACTCTTTTGTGTGATTTCAATCTGTTACAATGAGCAAATTCAGCACCACAAATACCACATTTGTAAGGTTTCTCCCCTGTGTGTATTTTTTTGTGATTATTGAGAAGAGAAACGAATGCAAATGCAGCACCACAAAAATCACACTTATGTGGCTTCTCCCTTGTGTGTATTCCTTTTTGAACATTCAGAGCCTGTTTCTTAGAAAATCCAACATCACATTCATTACCAATACAAATCTTTACATTACTGGTAGATGCATTACAGTTTCCACTTTGTAAAGTCAAGCTAGAGTCACTCTGTGTCTCACGCACAACTTCATCTTGTACTTGAACTTCAGTCTCCTGTTGCTTGTTGTTATCCTGTAGAACTGCTTCTGAGAAACAAATACCTGATTCCAGGTTTTCTGTTTCACTGGTTGCATCTTCCTTGTCATCAGTCCACACATCCTGAAGATCACACTTTCTGAGCTTCAGGTGTTCAGAAACTTCCTCCACTTTTGCATGTAGATTCAAGACATCATGGTTGGATAAGAAATGGTTGGACTGGAAACCAGAATTTATGCCTGAAATATGAGACAAGATTCATGATAACTATGAAATTCATGTCCAAAAAAATATTGTTTAACATCACAATTTCATTGCTGGCTCTGGCAACATAAAGCACTCTCACAGATGCAAAATACTCTCATGAGAATGTGGAGTATTTTCTAAAGTGCATGTCAGCTGTAACGAGTCCATCGCAACTGACAATACAGAAATAGAGTAACATTTAATCTAAAGGTTGACAATAATCAAGCACAAAGCAAATTAATAAGATGGTTGACTTTACACAGACATAGAAATAAGTTGACAGATAAAACAAATAAAATTATACTTCCTTACAACTGTCTTCTCAGACTTCAATAAAAGTTTTGTCTTGAGATGCAGGACAGCAAAACAAGTCAATAAATATTCAATGCAAAAATGACAACATTCATCATATTTTGGCAATTTTTTACTTTTGCTGAAAACTGACCCATTGCAAACTGTTATGAGGCTAAACATCTTTATGAGAAATGTTGAGAGACTATAATTCAGTTATGTGTCAGTTCATTCACAGTCACTCATCTGTTCTCAAACATCACACATTCTATACGTGTTTTGTTTGCTGCCTCACCATGTATCTGCTGCTCAAGCAACATAACTGGTTGTCATTTGCCTGCTCAAAATTCTGCACACCATTTTGCCGCATGCTGCTGGCTATTTCCATAGACTTCCACCAGCTGGTGGTGAATTTCACAGCTGTTACCTGCTTCACATTCAGAAATTGTATCACGGTACAACCTCCCATTTGGACCACTGCTCCAGTCCACCCTTAACTGACAGATACCACCAAGATGGTACTGCCATACGGTATGATGTTGCCAACTGATAAAAATGGAAAATTCCACAACTATGCCCATTAGTCTGACATCACTTTTATAAACATTACATGTCTTGTAAAGTTCCTTTTGAGATGTTCCCCATATCTTACAGTTCAATACAGCTTACGCAGGACAGCTTTGCAAGGAATGGACCAAACTGGTGTCAAACTCTTAGGTCACAGGCCTCACATGGATCACTTGTTCTGGCCATCCAGGAGCTCCTGGTAATGAGAGGGCTGACCAGATGACTGGCACAACGGATGCTGAGACTGGTGCAAGTCAGGTATCTGAAAGGCTGTGACTGACTTCTTTTTGTTGTTAAGATGAAGAGAAAATAGCTGCAGAATGAAGGAAATGAGGCAAGGTAAGTAAAGAATTAGTTCTCTCTATAGACAGAAGTGATGAACTCACAATCAGCAAATGACAGGGACAGTCAGTACACTCTTTACCATATGGTTACTAGAACAGGCAACAGAGTAGATATGGGAATGTTGTGACTTAACAGTGATGCCACCTCTTTAGATCAACCAATCAAAGCTTAAAGTTCTCAGTTCAAAATGTCTTTTCCTGTTAATTTTATAATATAAAGCTAGCAGATATACAAAAAATGTTCTTTTAAAAATCACTGAAGTAATTATTTAAAAAAACTGTAACATCTGTTGCTGAATAAACACATCAAGATTATCAGGGGCTATGTAATTTATTTCCTGGACAAAAAAACAAAAATTCATGACTGGGTAAGCCATGGTTCCAAAATTATTGTTTGATTATGTTAAAGAATGGTTCCATCAATTTAAAATGTAAAGGAATGAGTCACAAATGTGTTTTTAAAGAAAATGTTTATATTGAACAAAGTGTTTCTTTTCTTACCCATGAACTTACTTTGATCATCTCTAGTGCTTAATCTGTCTTTCTTTCTCATGTGTGCTATTTTCATGCTGTCACTTCTGAATATCTGAAAATATTTGGTATACCCTTAGCTCAGCTAAAACATGCCATATCAAAGTTTAGAATAAACATATTTTCTCAATACTTTTTGTTTCATTTTTCTCACAGAAATGATCATATCTTCTGAACAGACTATTGTTCAAAATATCAGTAAAATGTTATCAGGAAATTCAAAACTATGAGGTCTGAGGTGACATGACAAACAAAGGTGATGGAGTGAGGTACTTCTTCATTTGGTGATCATAGAAAGTACTAGATATCTTCACCTACAAACATAAAGTTTTCTGTCATCATCATCACCAATCATGCCAATAAGCAGTGCTGATCATGCTTCTCAATAGATATTTGTATATATGTATATAACAGTCCCTGATATCTTCCATCAACTCAGTTAGACTTTGCATTGTGCCATCATACCAGTCTGTCAGTAATTTTTTTTCTCTTGAATCTTCTCCTGCCTCTCTTCCTATTTATGTTTCCTGTAGTTATGATATTTTCAAGATCTTCTCTTACATTCAAGTGTCAGTGTACACTCAAGAAAATATTCTCAAGCACTAGGTGGCCTGTATCATCTGCGTGACATTATTTGATGGCTGTTATGAGAAAATCAGATCTGCCTCTGTGGTTGGGGTGATTGAAATGATTCGGGACTGGTTTTGAAGCTTACTGGGCAATATCGTGTAGATGTTTCTGCATGCAGTCACCTAAACTGAGGCCAGTCTCACCAATATACGTTATCCTGCATCTTTTACTTATGATAACATATATGACATTCCAGGACTCGCATGTGAATCCCTCATGAAGAGTGAGGACAGTTTTGGGAAAGGTGATTGTTTTCATTTCCCAGACTACAGGGCAGGTAACACAGTGGGAGTGGTTACATTTTCTGGTGCCAACATATGTAAGGCTCCACTTCAAGTGGCTCATGCTTGTATGCTAAAAGGGGTGAATCAGAGAGAATGTTGCAAGTGTTGGGGTCGAGTTGGATTATCGGCAGATGACGATAAAGAATTTTCTTAACCATCTGACCATGCGGGTGGAAAGGCAGTACTAACTTAACTCTGATGGAGTAACAGGCTTTTTCCTGAATGCTTCTTTGCAGCTCACTAGTTGGATATGGTTGAAGGCTTCATGAAAGACATTTTCTGGGTAGTGGCAATGACGGAAAAATTCTAATAACTTGTTGGACTGATCTATAAAGTCAAAATTATCCTGACATATGCAGCGAAGACGGAGGAGTTGGGAGTATAGGATGGAGTTCTTACAAGCTTCAGGATGGGAGGAGGTATAAAGTAAATAAGTGTGGGTGTTGGTGGGCTTGTAAAATACAGAGGTGACAAGCCTGTTTGTGCCAATAGAAATTTTAATGTCTAAAAAGTTTACAGACTTGTCAGAAATTGTACAAGTGAATTTTATGTTATTGTTAAGTGAGTTGGCAAATTCAATAAATTTTTTTACCACTTTCTACTGGTGACTCCAATGCCATCATCGATGTACCTTTTATAGAATTCTGGAAGGCTGTCAGTGTAGGTTTCCCATAATTTGACTTCCAGAAAGCCCATAAATAAACATGCACAAATGGGACCCATTTTCATTAACATGGTGACACCACTGATTTGCTCAAAGTATTCCCATTGAATCTGAAAGAATTTAGGTTTTTTACTAGCTGTGTGAGTCTGATTATGGTATCAGTGTTAGTGGTGGGGTGAGGGTCTTTGTCGAGAAAATAGTGGAGTGCTAACAGTCCATCCTCATGAGGTTCAGAGGTGTATAGGGAGCAGACATCAAGGAGAAAGATGTGACAGCTGTGGTGTTGAAAGAGTGTGATCGCATCAAAAGTTGTTAAGGTATGGCTGGTATCTTTCAAAAAAGACCCCAAAACTACCCTCACCCTCTCTTTTTTTCTCACTTGTAATTTTCTCTGATCCACCCCTATTAGCATACAAGCGTGAGCCAAATCTTAAGGACATCCTCGTCCACAGCCACTTGAAGTGATGCCTTACATATGTTAGCACCAGAAAATGTAATCACCCCCACTGTCCTGTAGTCTGGGAAATGAAAACAATCACCTTTCCTAAAACTATCCTCACTCTTCATGAGGGATTCACATGTGAGTCCTGGAATGTCATATATGTCATCGTAAGTAAAAGATGCACGATAACGTATACTGGTAAGACTGGCCTCGGTTTAGGCGACTGCATGCAGAAACATCTACACGATATCGCCCAGCATGCTTCAAAACTAGTCCCGAATCATTTCAATGGCCCCAACCACAGAGGCAAATCTGGTTTTCTGGTAACAGCCATCAAACAATGTCACGCAGATGACACAAGCCACCTAGAGCTTGAGAACCGCTACAATCAGGATTATGGATGCTGGAACCACATGGTTTGAACTCGTTATTCAGCTACACCTAACATTCTCCTCTTCAACAATCATAATCCCTTTCCATTAAGCTCCATTCCCTTCTCACTTGTTACTCATAGTTCAGAACCTCCTCACAGCATCACATTACAACCCTCTCCCCACCAAAACTATAATCATCTATTTCACATTCTCCTGGCTAGGTTAACATTGTATCACTCTCTCTCCCCTCCACGGTTTCCCCACCCACCACCCTCAGTCACGACCCACCTATCACAAGTCTCCATTTAAACATTCTCTACGCTCCACCATGCACATTTCTGAACAAGCATCGAACAAGCCACATCTTCTTACAAGCTACAGCTAAGTGCGCTACTTATTTTATTTCCTTTTTTTTTTTTTTAAAACATAGCATTCATGTGAATCTATACTTTATCTCCTCTCTCTATTTCTTCATCCTGTATGTTTTTCGTATGATTAAGGCTCACGCTGAAACATCACAACTTTGTAGTCATTAAGCAATAAAGCTGTAAAACTTTTTTCCTAATTTATACATTTTGGTATCACAGCTTTACTGCAGTGCTTCGTGTATAGTTGTATACTTATACATTAATTATTGTGTTTTATTGAGAGTAATGTTGATGGTCATATTTCAGAAACAAAATCAATTACATCTGGACAGTATATATGATGTAATAACAAATCTCACCCCACGGTTCAGTTCTTGTTTAATGCTGTAAGGTGTATCCAGTACATTGCTATCATTAGTTCCTGGAACCTGGTTTAAGACAAAGAAATAACCATATTATGATCAACATTATAGAAATAATCAACTGCAATAAGTAAGGAACATTTGACTGTGAGAACTGAATAACGTGAAGATCTGCAATAGTAAAATTTACTTGCAAATTCAATTTGGTGGTTTACTTTTATTTACTAATAAATGTTTTCTTTCATTTGCATTTTGCTGAATGAAGTTTATAAAAGGAAATTTAATAAATGAATGAATTTGTACCAAAGCTGAAGACATATTCTGCCTGTATACAAGTTATAACTGTTTTAGACAACAAATCTCTTAAAACTGATACAAAGTTGCAATACTAAGAAAAAAGTCTACCTAACAAGTCAGCTGAGATGTGATTTATTAGAAGATTGTGAACTGGATACAAAACAGAGAAGAAAAAAAGATATCAGTGAAATAAAAAGTGTTATTACAAACTATAAAGAAAAACAAAAAACATACAATGAATATGAGAACTATAGAGATAAAATGGAATATAGCAACAGATGACAGTACTGAAAAAAGATACTGAAATCTGTATAGAATTATATAAAGTTACCAATCAAACTAATGAAAAACATTAAAGACTAAAGGCTGTGGAATGACATGATTGTCAGCATTAGTAACCTTGACAAACAATGACATGACTTTTTCCATTCCCAATGTTACAAGTTTTTCCTTCCTTGTACCAGGTATTTAGTTATTTCTCCATGCATTTGTACAAGAAGAGTTTGTAATATGAGTGTAAATGTGGCTTCTTCCAGTGCAGGACAGAAAACACATATTGATGATGTTGTATATAATTTGAGAAACCACAAGTTCATTATATCACTCAATGATCCTTCCCTATAACAGTCACAAACTAAAAACAAAACCAAAAAACTCACTTCACAATCAGTTTTTATTGCCTGTTTAATTATGTCATTCAGGAATGGGATCTGCATTTTCACATCTCTTGTGCTCTGAAAAAAAAGAACCAAAAATCTCTCATATCAATACAATTTAAAGCAGGTTAAACTGAGTGACTAATGAATTGCATGTAATAAAAGTTCCTTCAATTGTCAAGGTAAATTACTAAGAAAAATAAAACAAATGGGAGTCTTAGTAACAATATAAACAAAACAAATGTAAAGTTTAGTAACACTATAAACGAACATCCTACCTCATAGTCTAGTTCTTGTTTTATCTGAAATGTTTCTTGATTTTCACTCATTTCTGTGGTTACAGACTGTCTCTGTGAAAATATAAATATTTTACAGATATTTGTAGCAAAATAGAAAAGGCAAAATAACATAGTCAAACCTTCACATCTGAGAGCCACATAGTCATTCCAGATGTGTTTCTATCTTCACCCTTTCTTACCTTACATTTGTACTCCATATCTTACAGTCTTTACTTCTTCCTCCAATCTGAGGGTTCTCATGTTTAGGAAACACAAGTGTGCCGTTTCTTCTGTTTTGTGTGTGTGTGTGTGTGTTTCTGATATTACTTTTTGGTATGTGGGTAATTTCTCATTTATATTTATTATTTATAACATTTATTTTAGGAATAACTGTAAACTTCACCTTAATGGCTCTTATTTCTTTCATCTTCTTTCTGTAAGTTTATGTTTAGTGGTTGTCCTAGTGCTTCTTTCCGATGATGGAATCAGTATCAGCCATGCAACATGTACTCCATCACACTGCTCAAAGTCTTGTATGGACTTCATACCAAAATATGGCCATGAGGGCACTGACACAGTACACTTTTAGTGTCATATCTCTCAGATGAATGCTGGTATTGATGACTTCTTGCATAGTTTCCCCCACTAGGTCAATGTCGTCAGCATATCCTAGTATTTTAGTTTGTTCTTCTGTATTGCTTTCTTCTTTCACTTTTCTGATTACCTTTTCTAGTACTGGGTTGATCAGAAATGGGGATAATGTATCACCTTGTTTTAAACCAGTTCTTATAGAGAAAGGTTCTGATTTTCTTCCTTTATATATTACTGTATTTTGTGCATCGTCCATGCACATTCTGGTCAAATTGATTAATTTATTAGGCATCTCAAATTCTTTCATAATTTTCCATAAGCTACTCCATCTGTGCTGTCACAAGCTTTCTTGAAGTCAACGAAGATATTATGTACTTCTTTTCCATATCCCAGTACTTTTCTGCTCTTTGATATAGATAAAATATTTGGTCTAAAGTTGATCTATTCTTCCTAAAACCTGCTTGACAGTCTCCCAGTATGTTCTCACTGTGTGGCCTTATTAATCTATTTAAAAGTATAATAGTATTTTGTGGCTTGTTTGTAGTCAGGATATTCCTCTGTAGTTATCACACTTGCTCTTATCACTTTTTTTTTTTTTAATACTGGGATCAGTAATGATTCTCTCCATCCACTAGGGAGTTTATCTTCTCTCCATATTTGTTGTATTAGTTCACATATCTGTTCATGTAGATTTAGACCTCCTTCCTTAATCAATTCTGCCACAATTCCATCTGAACCCGTTGCTTTGTTATTTCGTAGAAACATGATACTGTAGATGACTTCTTCTAAGTCTGGTTCTTCTATTTCAAGTTCACAAGTCTGTATTTCTTGGCATATGTTTACAGACTCTTCACAGTTTAGTAGTTTTTCAAAATATTATTTCAATCTGGTACAGATTTTCTCTTCATTATTTATCATATTTCTATTACTAACTTTCAAGCTCCATAGAGGTTGTTTATACCCTTGTTTTAATGTTCATAGTTCTTTATAGAATTCCCTGCTCTTCTTATTTTGATGGCATGTCTGCATCTCACTCACTTATCAATGTCTTTCATATACAGTGGTACCTCGGGTCATGAACTTAATTCGTTCTTTAACTCCGTTCGTGAACCGAAACAATTTTTCCCATTGAAATTAATGCAGATCCAATTAATCTGTTCGCCTGCCCCAGAAACATATTGTTTTTTTTTTTTATTTTTGATAGATTTATGTGTGGCAAAAATATATGATATAAAATATACAGTATAACTTTGTGGTTGATATTGCTGGCACAGGTAGATGGTAGAGGAGGAAGACTACTCCTTCGAAGGAGAGTTCCACTCCATAATAACATCGGGCAACTGCGTAGGTATTTCTGGTGTTTTTTCTCTTGTTTGTATCCTGGGAAGTGGTCTGATTGCTGGCTCGGTGGCTCGTGTTTTCACAAGATAACGATCCAGAGACATTTGTCTTTTTCTTTGTTGGATAATTTTCCAAAAATGAGACATGACATTGTCATTTAAAATGTCCACTGCTGGTCACAGTTTTGTTAGGGTGATGCTTCTCAATGAAAACCTGCACTTCACTCCACTTGCTACAAATTTCTTTGATCTCACTTAGGCTTCTTTACACCGCCGTCACTAACACTTTTCACTTTCTTGGGAGCCATAATGAGGGTTAATTTAATGCAAAAAGCAAAACACAAAAAAAAAAATTGTATAAAGAACAACGCAACGACAAACAATGTTCACAGTGTGCAAACCTGAGTATAACTGATGCTTTCCGAAAGCTGAAAACATGGCACAAAGGCCATGTTTGTGGGTTTGTGCGCTGAGGCATTGTTCGCAGGTTGAGTCAGCTGTTCGCGGGTCGAGTCAAAATTTGTTTGGAAATTGTGTTCGTGGGATTATCTTTTCATGACTAGAGGCGTTCTTGACTCGAGGTACCACTATATTGTCATTTTTGTTGGTGAATAACTTTTTTAGTTTCTTTACATTGTGTTTGGTACTTCTCATTTGTTTTGTTGTTCATGTCATTCAACCTTATCTGTCTTGCTGTTCTTTTCTTTATAATTTCCTCTCTGCAGAATTCATTGAACCAGTTCTTTTTTATTTATGGTCTTGACTCCCAGGCATTCTTCCGCTGTGTTCTTTCTAATGATTTTTATATCTTCCCATCTGTCATCAATGATTTTATTTTCTTCATTCCCTCTTATGTTTATCTTATGGTTTAGCTCATTTCTGAATGTTTCTTTAGTTTCTTTTCTTTTCAAAGCATCTCTATTTATTACTGAGCTTTTATTTAATTTACTATAAAAATTTTTCTTTAGCCTGAATTTTATTTTAGCTCTCACAAGATAGTGGTCGCACAAGATAGTGGTCGCACAATATAGCCCCTCTATAACTTCTGATCTGAACTATGTTTGTTATCATTTAAAACATGGTCTATCTTACTGCATGTTAGTTTATCGGGTGATTTCTATGTTTGTTCATATTTTGAAAACTGTGCTGCATATCCTCATTCAATAAGCTTCTGCCATATTTATTAGTCTCCATCCAGTACCATCAGATGTTTCATGCAGACTTTCTTTTCCTGTGATGTGACTGTGTGATTCTTCCTTCCCTATCTTTGCATTGAAATTTCCTGTGATGTGCCTGTGTGATTCTTCCTTCCCTATCTTTGCACTGAAATCTCCGGGTATTATCAGTATGTCATGTTTCTGGGTCTTCTCTACTGCTCTCTCTGACGTAAAATTCTTCTTTGACCCCATCCTCTGTATTTTCTGTTGGTGCATGCACATTAATCATTGTTATATTTTTCTTTGTTCCCTTGATGTGGAGGCTGCTGATTCTTTCATTAGTGGCACTTAAGTTCATCACTAAGTCCCATACTTTTCTCTTGACAGCAGAACCTGCCCCAAGTTCATGTCTTCCACTGGTAATACCTCTATATACTAGTACCATTTCACCTATGACTGTTATATCTTCTCCAAGCCATCTGACTTCATGTAATGCTGTAACATCCATGTCATACCTACTTAGTTCATCTGCTAATTCTTTAGCTGCCCTTTGTCTGTATAAGCAACTATGTTGCATGCTATTAATTTATGTTCATACAGTTCTTCACCAGGTGAAGACCTTTCACCTTCAGACATCCTGTGTGTGAATGTTTTAGCAATGTTCCTTTGAGTCCCTTCAGAGTTTATGACCAGCCCATTTCCAGCTTTTTTTTCTGCTATACTCATGTGCATTTCTTACTGATAGCATCTGCTCTCGCTTTTTTACTGTGTTTCTTGATGACTTTCATTCACCGCTGATGAGAAGGTCCTTGGTTCAATTTTGCACTTGGATGCAATTTTTCTTGGACTGATTTGCACAGGGGTGCACCCATCCTCAAAAAATGGGTACATGGGATTTCCTTTGGAAAACAAAAGAAAAAAGGACAGATGCTGACATCCCAACCTCACATGCTGACATGGTTTTCACACCAACGCACAAAAAACACACGGCACAGATTTTTATTTTTTAGATTTCTAGTGATGATCCGACTCCATTCCTCAGATACTATAAAACTTCTTATCTTTCTACCTCAGAATCATCACTTTCTTTTTCATATATTTAATGAATATCACATTCACATAATGGTATGACATAAGTGGAGGAAACACATTTAAAAGCCAGCGATTCCCAACCTTTCTTCAGCAGGACTCAAACCAGGAATGGTATATGGCCTGTGATCTATTTAAAAGAAAAAGAAATACAAATATTCAACAAAAATTATTTCAATAAATGCAAGTATTAGCAAGTGTGGCTGTTATACAGCGTCCCTAAAGTCTAGACACATAGGCAAAAATACATATTTTCAAAAAATGAAATTTATTAACAACATTTTATTCAACTGGAATATTAAATAACATCTTCAATATAATTTCCATCATTTGTGATGAAAAGGTTGATGTGCTTTGCAAAATTCATGTGAACTCGATGTAATAAATCCACACTGTTGTCAATTTTAGCACATTTACTCTTTATGCGTTCAATCAAGTGTGTTACATCTGTGATTTTCATTGAGTACACCTTCTTCTTTAGCATACCCCAGAAAAAGAAGTCAAGGTAGCTAAGGTCAGGTGAACGAGGAGACCACTCCATATGACATCTTCCAATCCAGTTAGGGAAACTGTCATTCAGCCAACCTCTTACCACCGTTAGTTAATGAGATTTCTTATGTGTCCAGACTTTTGGGACACTCTGTATAATATGTAGTTATGAAAACATAAAATTGTAATATCAATTAATGTGGCATTCATTAAATATATGAAAAAGAAATGATGATTCTGAAGGAGGAAGATAAGAAATGTTAAGTCTCCTAAAAGTAGAGTCTAATCATCAAAAAAATTCTAAAAAAGAAATCTATGTCCTATAGCATTTGCATGCCATATGAGCGTAAAGTGTTAGTTCCTAATCTTGTCATTTAAAAAAAAAATTATTTCCCTTTTTCTTACTATCTTTTTTACAACCCTACCTTAGTCTGAGAGAATCATTGCTTTACCTGAGGTTGAGAATCACCAATTTAAAGAAACAGACCAATAATTAGAAAGTTTAACAAAGTTACTTTTTCTTATGCAGTATGTTCTGTTTATTTTTGTTTGTTGTCAGAAAGTTTTAATCCAGAAGAGTTCTGAAATATGAAGCTGTGATAAGTGAGAAAGTGATTTCCTCATTTTTGCACAGAAAATAAATGTTGAAACGAGGTAATAAGAAGCAGTTAAGTAAAACAATACCAGAATGTCAGTATAATACTGAACAACAACAAATAAATGACAACAGAAATAAACTGAAGATAATAATAAAGAACAAAAATAAATGAGATTATAATAAATTCAATATAACAATGAACAAGAAAATGAGAATGTAAAAATTTGAATACTTTATATTACATAGAAAAAAAAATGAAATGATTAAATAATTCAATGGTTTTTCTATCTCTAGGGGTTTTTTTTATCTCTATGGGTTTTTCTAGAGTTTTTCTATCTTTAGGGGTTTTAATATTGAAGAAGGCTGGCTAGTAAAGAGGATTAAAGAGAGAAAACTTAAAGTATTTTGGACACATTAAACGTCATAATAATCTAGAGAAAACCGTCTTGGAAGGGTACATAATGGGAAAAAGAAAGAGAGGAAGACCAAGGTGAAGAAGGCTGTAAGACATCACTGATGATCTGCAAATGGATGCATCAGCAGAGGCCTACAGGAAAGCTGTTAAGGAGGCAAAGTTTTGCAAGGGACATGCAAATGAATGAATGAATGTGGAGTTCTATGGAACTGTGAACTTTGCAGCCAAGGCACTGAAGATGCTTTGGCATAGCATTCTGTTAGCTTGGGAGCAGGTTATGACAGCTATTTTTTCAATCCCTGAGAGAAGCTAAAAAAAGCAGGGGGTGTACATTGCTTCTTAAGCAGACTCCACCACTATGGGAACTATAGCAATCCCTGCCTCTTTAGACATGCTAGGTCTATTACTGAGGTGCCAATAGAGAGGTGGGTGTGGGTCTTGGTCAGCTATGGTCTTCCAGCACTGATGCAAGTATGTCAGTTTAGGGTTGCTGATTGCCAAAGGAATGTGAGGACCACAGGACTATCAGCCTCTCATGTCACATAACAAAGCTACTTCTGAGAGTTATTATGAGAAGAACAAGGACAAAGATAAAAATGGAAATAGCAGATGAACAGTTAGGATTTGTTGAAGGAAAGTGAACATACAATGCCATTTATGCTTTAAGAACACTAACAGAAATAGCTTTACAGAAAGATCTCTACTTATGCTTCATTGATTACACCAAGGCGTTCTACAAGGTAAAACAAGATGAGATTATTAAAATGCTTGAAGACATAAACATAGACTGCAAAGACCTGAGGATTGTAAAACATCTATACTGGCAGCAGGAAGCAGCAATTCAAGTTGAAAATAAAAATATCAACCAATAACACAGGGAGTGTGACAGGATTGTGTATTATCTCCATATCTTTTTTCTCTGTACAGTGAGAATATTCTAAGAATGATCATTGGAGAACCAGGTATAAAAGTAGGAGGATACAATATTAACAATCTTCGGTATGCTGACGACACAGTACTGATAGCTGAGAACCAACATTCATTCATTCCTTTGCATGTCCCTTGCAGAACTTTGCCTCCCAAACAGCACTCCTGTAGGCCTCTCGGTTGTGAGCAAGATGGCCTGCTGCTGCTGCATCCATTTCCAGATCATCAACGATGTCTTGCAGCCATCTTCGTTTCGGTCTTCCTCTTTTTCTTTTTCCCATTATGTATCCTTCCAATATGGTCTTCTCTAAATTATCATGACGTTTAATGTGGCCAAAATATTTAAGTTTTCTCTCTTTAATCCTCTTTACTAGCCAGCCTTCTTCAATATTAAGCTCTTGTAGTATAGATATATTTGTTCTTTTTTGTGTCCACGATATTTGGAGAACTCTTCTATAGCATTTACATTCAAAGGCATTTATGTGCTTCTCAGCTGTTTTGTTAAGTGTCCAGGTCTCACAGCATATGTTGCGATGGGAAAGATGCATGCCCTTAAAAATCTTATTTTTGTGGTTCTGTCTGCTCCTCTCCACAGATTCTTTATTTGTTTTACTTTCTGAAGAGCAATAGATGTCCTCCTTTTAATTTCCCGCATTGTATCTCCATTATTAGTTAGTAGTGATCCAAGATATTCAAAACTCTCCACTTCTTCCAGTTTTTCCTCACTGATACATATTTCAGTTGCCTTGTTTGTTTTGTCAGTTGTCATCACTTTAGTTTTCTTTGCATTAAGATAGAGGTTCTGCTCTTCGCTGTTCTTGCGGACTGACATAATTAGTTTTTCCATTCCTTCTTGTGTTGTGGACAGCAATACTGTGTCATCAGCATATCTAATCTCTGGTATTTCATAACCTCCAACTGTTATGGCATCGTAATATTCTTTGTCTACATCTTCTCTAACATTCCTCATTATATTTTCAGTATACAAGTTAAATAAGTAGGGTGACAATATGCACCCCTGACGGACCCCTTGTTTTATGTCAAACCAAGTTGTTGTTTCACCATTTATTCTTACTGCTGCTTGTTGGTCTAAATACAGCAGTGATGTTAATTGTATCAAATGTGTTGGAAATCCCATTTTTTCCATTATTTCCCAAAGTTTCTGGTGTTGTACACAATCAAATGCCTTTGAGTAGTCTATAAAGGATAAATATAGATTCACATTAAACTCCCTGCATTTCTCTATTATTAATCTTAGATTGAATATATGATCTCTTGATCCTCTTCCTTGCCTGAAGCCAGCTTGGACCATATTGACTTCTTCTTCTATTTTCTTTCGAAGTCTACCCATTATGATTTTTAACAGAATTTTACTGGCATGACTAATCAGGGCAACAGTTCTGTAGTTGGTGCATAATTTCAGGTTACCCTTTTTTGGCAGTGGTATGAATACAGTTCTTTTCCATTCTTTTGGCCAAATACCTGAATGCCATATCTTTTTACATAGTGCATGATAGATTGTTGCACACTCCTTTCCTCCTGCTTTAATAAATTCAGCGGTTATCTCATCACATCCTGGTGATTTACCACTTTTCAGACTCTTTATTGCCCATAAAACTTCTTCCATTGTCGGCTCGGGTTCTTTCTCCTCCAATAATAATTCACACTGTTGATTTCTGCTTCCACAGTCGGTTGTTTCATACATTCTTTTGCAATATTCCTTCCATCTTTCCAGAATTTCCTCTGTCTCTGTCAGGGTATTCCCCATCTCATCACAAATTACATTTAGCTTAGGTGTGACATTTCTTGTCAATGTCTTCATTTCTTTAAACATTTCACTATCTCTTCCACACCTCTGATGTTCTTCTATTCTTTCACAACAATCTTGTATGTATTGTTTTTTGTCTTTTCTTATGTTTCTTCGTACTTCTTTTGTTAAAGTTTTATATTTATCTTTGTTGTTGTTTGTCACTCTCCATTGCGTCTTCATTTCTCTACATTGTTTTATCAGTTCTAGTGTACCTGCTGTGATCCATCTATTCTTTTGTGTTTTCTTTACTGGAACCATGTCTTTAGCTGTTGTTACTAAGATATCTTTGGCCTGCGTAGCCAATTCATCTGGTGTCATCTCTTCCTGTACAGCCATCAGGATTTCGAAACGGTTCTTCACTTCTATACCGTATTGTTCTGGTATATTTGTAAGGTCAAAGCGGAGTGGTCTTGATCCCATAACTATCTTTTTTATCTTTATCTTCATGTCTGCTATTAATAACTCATGGTCCGTGTCACAATAAGCACTTGGTAAAGTTTTTGCTGATGTTATGCTTGTCCTCCACCTTCTCTGCACTAAAATGTAATCTATTTGATTCCTGGTTTTCCCATCAGGTGATGTCCATGTGTAAAGTCTTCTTGGATGTTGTTTAAAAAGTGTGTTAGCGATCATTAGCTCATTTTCCATACAAAACGCCATTAGATTGTCACCTGCCTCATTTCTGTGTCCTAAGCTAAATTTCCCTACAACTTGTCCTTCATCTTCTGCTCTTTCTGTACCAATTTTTGCATTAAAATCACCCATTATAAATACAATATCATTTTTCCGTACCTGGTCCATTGTCGTCTGCAGTGTGTTATAAAAATGTTCTACTTCATCTTCTTCTGCTGCTGATGTAGGTGCATATACCTGGATGACTGTTACATTTCTAGGAATGCCCTTAAGTCTGATTGTTAGGATTCTATCACTTACTGGATTGTAGCCTAGTAATGCTTTTGATGTTGATTTGTCCAAATAAAAAGCCACTCCATTCTTTCCTCCTACTTCTCCGCCAGAATATATAAATATATTATCATTCTCGCTCTTAAAGTGTCCTGATCCTTTCCATCGATGTTCGCAGATTCCCAAAATGTGTATCCGCGTTCTTTTCATCTCGTCACCTATTACTTGATATTTTCCCTCATACATACTTCTTACATTCCATGTTCCTACTCTTATTTTTCTTTTTAGTTTGATACAGGGGTTTTCCTTGGTAACACCGTCAGGATTTTGTCCGTCATCACAATTACTAGTACCGACCTCTGCCTCACACTCTTCCCCAGTGTTAAAATTAGATCTATCTGGCCTGGGGGACTCACCACCAGATCTTTTTCCTATTTGACTTTCCATGATTGCTGCTTGGGTTTCTTGGTATGTTTCCAGAAGGTAGTTTACCATTGCTTTCCTTCCGGGCAGTGACTGTACTAGTCAGTGATCGTAGCCATTGTCCCTACATTGAGATCATCTGCCTACCATCATAGAATGGTGACCATAACCAACATTATCTGTCAGCTGCTCTCCCATTCCATCCACCACCTGCTCCCATGGCTTCACGTCACCCTGATCGGGGGGCTATACGGGTACTCCACCTTGCGAGAACCAACAAGACCTGCAAAATCTCTTGGATAAAGTCGCCAAAGAAAATGAATAGAAAGGCCTTACTTTGAACATCAAAAAGACAGAGACTATGGTTATATCTAAGAAACAGAATCCACCAACAAATTCAAATACCTTGGAGTAGTAATAACTTCAGATGGGAAATGCAAAACAGAAATTAAGAACAAAATAGGCCAAGCAAAGACTGCATTTCAGAGAATGAGAAACAAATTATGCAACACATCCGTATCAATGAATGTTAGAAAATGAGCCCTAAAATGCTATATTGAACCTATCTTGTTATATGGAACTGAATCATGGACAGAGATAGAAAAAATCTTGTCAAAAAAATAAGAGAGAGAGACAATATACTTTCATAGGACATGCAATGAGAAGAGGGGGCACTGAAAATATTATAACAACAGGAAAAAAACAGAGGGAAGAAGAGCCAGGGGAAGACTGAGAGAAAAGATACTGGACAGTCTGACGAGATGGTGTGAGAGAAGATCACCAACTGAGCTAATGGCCTGCATGAGGGATTCTGGAGAAGCATAACAGCCAACACTACTCGGCACGGCACCTGATGATGACTGCCAAATAGCTCAGAATATTTGCCCTCACAAAATTCAATATAATAATGAACAATAAATATGGGAATATCCTATGTGCAGTTTAATAATGAATCACAAATATTCCCAATATCAAAAGCACAAAATAGTGATCAACAATCAAAGAACAATACAGTGTTCCTAAAGTTCATTTACACTTTTTGAAAGCCACTGTAGGAAGACAAATGCAGCTACATGGAGAAAGTGTGTGTTATTTAGCGGAGGAATTCTCAGAGTTTATTCTGAGACTCTACGAGGGCTCCCCCCCCCCCCCCCCCCCACACCAACGTGACAGCACATATAAATGTGATAACTGAGTTTTTGCCAGGTTTTATGTAGCATATCTGAAGTAACAGATGTGATGATATAAATAATTCACTGCTTCAGAATGATCAGTTTCTGTGGTAGACCAAGATATATAAATGCTTTCTCTAATGTATTCTCACAAGAAAAACTCACAATATATCAGATCTGAAGATCTAGGGTGCTACCGCAACAAGTCAGTTTTACAAGCTCAACAACTGATGCTGGCATCATTACTCATAATTGCTTTTCATGTGAATCGTCTAAAACACGTTGTTCCCAGACCTCAATTATGTAACAGAACACAGTATTATGTGGGTATACATCGAACAAATCAGACAAACACTTTTATAAGACCTGTGGATTGAAAAGTCTCTAAATTTATACTAGAAACATAAGTTAACAATGGAATTTTATTGCCACTATTTTGAATGAAATGTTTGACTTATTAATGAGCAGTATATCGGTAGTTCCCTCCTCACCTTTTCAAAATCTTGCGAGTAAAGAAGTTAACTTTCACACCGTTTACACGAGACCATTTGTTTGCGAGTTTCAGGTTTCTCGATTACTTTTTTTTTTATTTGGGGGGGGGGGGTGGTGTCGGAGGCTTTATTATACCAGTCATGTATATCTTCTTATCATTGGTTATTATTTTTATTATTATTATTATAGGACTGGAACTGCGAGCTAGCGTTCTTTGCAACCGAGGGCTCGAGGCAAATGAAGATGTTGAGGCACACCATCGTGTCGGCTTGGGAGAGTGCCATGACAGTTCAAAATAAAGGAGATGGGCATATATAGTCCACGCGATGAGAAGAAACAATCAGGAGCTATCAACGAGCTATCAAATGGAACACAACAGGACAAAGAAAAAGAGGTCGATCACGTGAAACTTCAAAGAGAACATTGTTGAAAGAGGCAAAATCAGTGGGCATAAGATCCTTTATGTTGACAAACTCCGAGAACAAAAAAAAAAAAAACATGCCAAACTACAATGCGAGCCTTAAGTGACGTTTAGCGGCACTGGAAGTATATCTATGTCCATTTATTTATTTTCTTTAAAAATTTATTTACTTATTTCATTTATGTTTTCTCTCTCTCTCTCTCTCTCTCTCTCTCTCTCTCTCTCTCTGAACCTTAAGTGCCCAGGGCACATGGGACTTCCGCAAGGGTTTTCCACAAATGCCTGTCCTTCGCCTTTTTTTCTGCTCTTGCCCAGGTGAGCCCTCTATTGCTCAACATCCTTTCTGTTGTTCTTCTCCATGTCTCTTTTGGTCTACCCTTACTTCTGTTCCCCTGTGGTGTCCATCTTAGTGCTATTTTTGGTAGTGAGTTGTCAGTCATTCGGAGCACATGTCCCAACCATCGCCAGCGTCTTTCCTCAATAATTGTTGTCAGTGGCTTCATCTGCATTTCTGCCAATAAGATGTTATTTCTTATGGTGTTTGGCCAAAATATTTTTCTAATTCTTCGTAAACATTTAGACTGGAAAGAATTCAACTTGTTTTCTATGGTTTTGGATTTTCCAGCATTCACTTCCATAGAGTAGTACACTTAGAACTTTACTCTTAAATATCCTGATTTTCATATTTATGCTTAGTTTTTTTTTTATTTCCATATAGTCTGCAGCACTGCAAAAGCCTGGTTTGCTCTAGTAAGTCTGCTGTTGATGTCCTCTGTGCTGTCTCCATTTTCTACTATTCTGCTGCCAAGGTATACAAATTCGTTTACCTCCTCCACTAACTTGTTATCTACTCTGAGTACATTTCTGTTGTTCACATTTTGCTTCATCAACTTTGTCTTTCCTGCGTTGATCTTTAGTCCTATGTTGTTTGCATTCTGAGTTAGCTTGTTTATTTTATCTTACATATCTTTGTGACTGCTTGATAATAGACAAATGTCGTCCGCAAAGTCGAGGTCCTCCAGCACTGTGTCAAGGGTTCATTGTAATCCTCTGCGTTTGTCTGATGTTGCCTCATTCATTAACCAGTCTACTGCCAAGATAAATAATGTTGGTGATAGTACACATCCCTGCTTCACTCCTGTTTGTACCCTAAAGCTGCTGGAGGTATGTTCTCCACAGATCACTTCGCACTGAAAACCCTCATATAGGGCTTTGATTACATTTACTATCTTGTGGGGGAGGCCATGCCATCTTAGGATTTTCCACAGTGCATCTCTGTTGAGCATTGTCAAAGGCTTTCTCAAAATCTATGAATAATGCATATGTTGTGCTATACCACTCATTTGCCTGTTCTAATATTTGTCTAAGTACAAATATGTGGTCTATGCATGATCTTCCTTTCCTAAATCATGCCTGCTCTTTCTGAAGTTTTCCCTCAAGTGCTGGTACAATTCTGTTGATGATTATTCTGCAAAATACTTTACTGGTGAGTGGCAGTAGGGTAATGCCTCTCCAGTTCCCGCAATCTCTGAGGTCACCCTTCTTTGGTAGTTTTACTATAAGCCCAGTTTTCCACTCCTCTGGGGCTTTTTCTAGATCCCAAATTTGTTGTAATATCCGGCAAAGTTGTTTTGGTGTTTCTGTTTCTTCTGCTTTCAACATCTCAGCAGTCATTTCATCTTCACCTGGTGCCCTGTCTGATTTTAGCTTCTTTATCGCCTCCTTTACTTCATTTATTGTTATTGGTCCTGTATTGATGTTTAGTATTTATGTTTATATGCATATATATTTATGTTTCTATAGAACCCCCCCCCCCCCAAAAAAAAACAAACAAACAAACAAAAACTACACAGTAATCGAGAAACCTGAACTCTTGTAAATGGTGTAAAAGTTCACTCTTCTTTACTTGCAAGATTTGAAACGGTGAGCAGGGAATAGCCGATATACTGTTCATTTATATGTAATGTATCAAAGATTTCATTCAAAATGATGGCAGCAAAATTTCGTTGTTAAATTACGTTCTTATTAGAAATTTAGAGATTTTTTTAATCACCAATAAGTTCTGGTAAAAATTGTCGTATCTATGATTTAGTTTTTCGATATCTAACGATACAATACTACGTTCAGTTACTTTACTAAGGTCAAGGAGCAACCTGTTTTAGATGATTCACCAGAAAAGCAACAATGAGTAATGACGTCAGCATCATTTTACGAGAAACCAAATTTAAAGTTAGGAGACTCAAGTGCAAGGAAACTGGACATGGCAGTTCAAATATTGTCTGCTGCTACTGTGGTCGAATATGCAAACCCACAATAGCTGATAAAGTATATGTCTGTTTCAAAACTGTTTTCTGTGGACGAAAAGCGTCCTTATTAGCAGAATTTCTGTACGTTTCAGAAAAAAAAAAACGAACAGAACAAAAAAAAAAAACCTTATAGATTCATGATCTATCATTAACATCACCACTTTGAACTGCTGCCTATCTCTCTGGGTGCATTAACAATATCAGTTCAGTCCAGTGGCTGTCCATTTGGAGAGATGGCAGAACCAGCCAGCCTGTCAGTTTTCTCATTTCCCTGGATGCCTGCATGCCCAGGGACATATATGAAGGTGACTCTCTGAATCATTGATTTTTGCAATGACTCAGGCATGGCGCCTGATTACAGAATCTACCTCGAGCATCCGGATAATGGGTTGAATCGCTTAGTATGCAGACCCAGGCATAGTCCTGTGACTTTAGCCAGACAAACGCTTTCGTTACTGCCATCATCGTGTCATACTGCTTGTGGTCATAGTGAAAGCTCCGCTGGCTTCCTGGATTGTTCTACCCATTGAGCATGCTGTGAATGCCCATGCGCTCCTTTGATGTCATACAACATATCTATCTATGTAAGTAGCAACATCTGCTTCATTGGATTTTTCACTGATGAGGGCGTTAACCTCACAGCAAGTAGATTCTGTTGCCTGCTCGTCTTATCAAATCTGACAATGTAAGAGAAAGTGTTTCTGTGCACTGGAGGCAAAAGTACCCATTCCTCGCCAGAGTTTATGTTAGGTTCACAGATCTGCTTGATAAGATTATCTGCATGCCCTATCCATGGCTTGCCCTTGTTTAACCTGTCACGCTTTTCATTTAGGAGCTCTTGACGCAATGGGTGCTTCTTATCTACACATATTTGAGGCATGCATGTCTTGCCCTCCAGATCTTGATCCTGTTTCCTCTTACCCTGGGTATTCCAGGTAAGAGCCTGTCTGGTTATGTTAGTGGTAGGTGCATGTCTTATCCATCTCCAGCATCTGTTGTTTTTTCCTTCACCACAGCTCTTCATTGCTGATGTAAGGATCTTATACAAAGTGGAAACTGTAATGCATCTACCAGTAATGTAAAGACTTGTATTGGTAATGAATGTGATGGATTTTCTAAGAAACAGGCTCTGAAAGTTCACAAAGGAATACACACAAGGGAGAAGCCACATAAGTGTGATTTTTGTGGTGCTGGATTTGCATTTGTTTCTTTTCTCAATAATCACAAAAAATACATACAGGGGAGAAACCTTACAAATGTGATATTTGTGGTGCTGAATTTGCTCATTGTAACAGGTTGAAATCACACAAAAGAGTGCATACTGGAGAAAAACCTTACAAGTGTGATATTTGTAGTGCTGAATTTGCTAACAGTAGCAATCTGAATATACATAGAAGAGTGCATACGGGGGAGAAACCTTACAAGTGTGATTTTTGTGGTGCTGAATTTACTTACAGTAGTAATCTAAAAATGCACATAAGAGGGCACACCAGAGAGAAACTTTACAAGTGTAATTTTTGTAGTACTGAATTTACTAATAGTAGTAGTTTGAGAGTAAAAGGGATGGCGAGTGCAGTAAAACTGGTTTAAATAATAAAGTTAGATAGAAGTGTATGGTGTAGTTTTACAAAGTGGCAGAGGGAGTGAGTAAAGTTAGAAAAAATGAATAGACAGTATGCGAATGTATAAATAAAAAAAACATACAACATCCAATATTTCGGCGTGAGCCTTTTTCGACGATTACATGCACAAACAAGACAAAAACAAATACAAATAACTAAACGAAGAACTTATCTTAATGTGGCCTCCTCCAGAAGTAGGAAACAGAGAAATGCGTGTCGATTAGAAAATGCATAGGGACCACGCGGGCCACACAAAGGATACGCTGATAGAGCCAATCGTAAAGAAGAGATGGAGAGAGAGGAGGAAGACAAGTGGTAGAAAGGGGTGAGTGGAAAGGCAATAGAAACATGATAGCCGCTAGAGGAGGTGTCTGGAGGGGGGGGAGAGGAAGCGGTGAGATAATGAATGAAGAACATAAACACCTACAGGGAGAAAATGTGAAACTGGTGAATAGGACAAGACCCTCTGTCCTAGCTACCGGTTTATGCTTAGGATATCGATTTCGCCAGCATCTTAATGATATTTCTAAGAGGGCCTGGACACCTGTGGCTAAACATTTTTGTCTTAGCAACCACAGGGGAAAACAGGACATTTCTGTTAGTGCGATCCGCTCTTGTTCTGCTGATGTACGATCTTGGAGGGTCCTAGAACAGCGCCTTATTTTCCAGGCTGGCTGTCTCCACCCAGCTGGAATTAAGAATGTCTTCAGCTTTCTGTAACTTCTTTAGTTTTCCACTCCCCCCCCCCCTTTTTTTAACTCTACTTTCTTTCTCCTAGCTACCCATCCCTACTGCCACCCTCTTTTCTTCTCTGGCGACATATTGGTGTTTATAGGGTTTATTTAATAATAACATCTTTAGAAGTTTAACAATACAATATACAGTTACTACATTGTATGTTAAGAATAACAACTTTATAAGTTTAACAATACAATCTACAGTTACTACATTGTATGTTAAGAATAACAACTTTAGAAGTTTAACAATATATTCTACAATTACTGCATTGTATGTTAAGAATAACAGCTTTAGAAGTTTAACAAAGTTGCTTTTGTTCTATATTTCAATTTCAGTTATCTTTTAATATATGGAGGAGAAAGAAGTTCAGTTCTTGTGAAAATTATTTTACAAGTTAACAATTTCTACATGAAGTGGCATACATTGTTGTGGGATAAGCACAGATACATTAATTTCAAAGCTCCAAAAAATAAAATCTTGAGATATTACTGTTCAGAAAGTTATTGCTGCATGTGCATTGTATATTATATATCTATTGTTAAATATATTTTCTTTTCCTTAAAGACATTTATGGACAACCATGAGTATAAAGATAAACTTATCGAGACAACTGAAAACATAGGGCTTTAAAAGTCTTCATCTCTCTCTCACTCTCTCTCTCTCTCTCTCTCTCTCTCTCTAGTCAGATCTGACACTAAAGAAGGTTTTTTAGTCTAGACTTGATGCAGTTAGACCCATGGGATAACAACTGGGCGAGATTATCACGTTTCAGTGTATATCAAAGAAGACGGCAATTTGAAAGTATCATTTGTATTGCTTCTTCTTCTTCTTCGTTCGCTTCTACCACCAAGAACACCCTGTAATCCTACTGAATTTACGCCTGTGGTCCTCGTTAAGTCCCGTGGTCCCCCGTGTGGTCCCCGAAAGGACCACACGAGATCCCCGAGAGGACCACAAGAGGTTCAGAGTATCGCAGGGCTTGAGCCTGTATTCTTGGTGGGTCTCAGAAGCGGGATTGCGTGACACCGTGGTTTTCGTTGTCCAGTTTAGTCTAGAGTTGGACTTTCTCACCGGAAAACCTCAGCATGATTAGGATACGCATACATCCCCGCCGGGTGAGAGGTGGTTGCCCATCTAGTCTGCCCTGGTCCAGTGTCTCCGACTTCAGTATTTTGTGGTCATGGCCACTACCCTTCCTAGTTGTGACCAGGATGGAGCTTTTGTCCAGGAGGACGAATCCTCGCCACTAGTGACTTCCACCCCTGGGTTGAACTGGTTTAGGCACATTATCCCAGTATGGGCGTGTTTAGGACGTGACCGACCTCTAGAACAGAGGTACTGTGACATGCGCAGCCTTCAAGTTTTACCCCTGGTGTATGCCGGTTTAGGCATATTTCACCAGTGTAGGTGTATTTCGGACGTGGCCAGCCTCTAGAGCAGAGGCGCCGTGGTATGTGTAGCTCTCGCAGCGATACTACTGGACATACCAATTAAACTTCATTTTATCCTTTCCTTCACCTTTTCACATCGGCGCCGCACAGCAACCCTTACTTCTTTCAGCATTTTCTTCCTTGGCTGGGAGGAGCTTCACTCCACGCGCAGCATCCGAAGAATCTCACCAGTAGTGTCTTAACCTCTGGGTTAAGCCGGTTCAGGCATTTCACCCGATATGAGTGCACTTAGTTCGTGGCCGACCTCTAGACCAGAGGTGCCGTGGTTTGACTGTTTGCATCGTTTTATCATTTCTACTACCTTTTCCGCAGTGGTGTCGAGCGGCAACCCCATTTGCACCTTTCTTCACTCGCCGGGAGGAGCACTGCTCCAGGCACGACAGCTGAAGAATCTCGCCAGCAGCGGTAGATGATTTACCAAACATGCCTCTCGTCTACCCTAAGTGTCTGGTTTTCAGGCGCCAGATATTCGCCTTCGCCCCTTCTCCCATCAGTTTAAACAGTTCTGCCACGAGAAGGCCAGGAGCTGGACTTGACTGTCAGAGGCTATTTGAGACGCGTGCCGTTGGAGCGGAGAGCGAATTCTCCACCCCACCTCCGGCAATAACAGTCCTTAGAACCATTTGGATTGTAAAGGAAAGCTGATGCAGTCTCTTCTGCGAAGTATATTTTGATTATAAATTCATTTGCTGGGTGATAGTTTGTGATACGACATACTCAGTGCAATAAATCCAATCAGAAAACAGATACTACTTCTTTTTCTTTTTTCCGAGCCATTAAGACTCATTGCTGCAGATAAAGTCCTCTTCCATCCCTCTCTACTCCTAATCTCTCTTCAGTTGGTGACACCAATTTCTTTTGTATCTTCTTACATGTTGTCTTTCCATATCTGTCTTGGTCTAGTTTCCCTCATCTCTTGTACAAACATAATTTTTGTTTGTCTGTTCTCTTCCATTCTCTCTACATTACCCAACCAGCAAATAGATACAGCTGGAAGAATTAAAAATAAAATTTGCTGTCAGATCTATTATGCAGGTCATAATCTTTCTGAAGAAATATCGACAAAATAGGTTAAACAATGAAAATTACCTCTCAAGAACTGATAACTGCTGCTGAAACGCCACCAGAATTAACTGCGGTAAGACTGATTCGCAGTTCATAGGAGACCAGACAATTTGATGGTTAAGAAAGGAAGATGATACCCATCTTAATAATCATGAAAATAAGATTGAAGTTGAATTTTTGTTACTTGTAGTAGTGGATGTAGCTACTGGTTCATTAGAAGAAATATTTAAACAACTGTAGAGTCACATTTCACGTTTTTCTATGACATCGTCTGGTTACACAGACAACAGAGTCAAAGATGCAGTAATGCAAAGATGAAGAAAATGTTCTAATGGTCACTAACTTATATGACATTGAAGCACTCGAGCTTTATGAAGAGCTGAAGCTGTTAAGGACATCTGTAGCATCATAATCTGGGCCACAAGATGTACTGAAGCTCATTAATCAAGATCATGTTGAAGAAATTTACCCAGATACTGTGACTGCTTTGGATATAGTGTTAACAATCCCATAGTCAGCTCAGAGAGGAGCTCTTCTTCTTTTTACTTTTACAACCCACCCATCACAAGTCTCCATTTAAACATTCTCTACACTCCACCATACACACTTCTAGACACAACCTTTTACAAGTCGCAGCTTCTTACAAGTCTCAGCTAAGTGCTCCATTTATTCTACTTTTTTTCCATTCCTGTTTTTTACATTGCATTCATGTGAATTTATATTTTTATCTTCTCTATTTCTTTGTTCTGTGTGTTTTTTGTATGATTAAGGTTCACACCAAAATGTCACAACTGTCAGTCAGTCATTTGCATGTCCCTTGCAGAACTTTTGCCTCCCTAACAGCTCCCCTGTAGATCTCTTGGTTATAAGCAAGATGTCCTGCTGCTGATGCATCCATTTGCAGATCATCAACGATATCTTGCACCCATCTTTGCCTTGGTCTTCCTCCCTTTCTTTTTCCCATTATGTACCCTTCCAAGGTGGTCTTCTCTAGATTATCATGGCGTTTAATGTAGCATGGAAGGTCACAACCATATGCTCATTAATTTTCAGTCCCCAAGTGCAGCTAAAAAGCAGGGAGTGCACAATACTTCTTTACAGACTCCACCACCATGGGGATTATAACAGTCTCTGGCCCATTAGCCAAGCTAGTCCTGTTACTTAGGTAACAGCGTTGAGTTGGGAAAGGCTACAGTTCTCCGACCTTCATGCTAGCATATCAGCTACAGTTTTCCGACCTTCATGCTAGCATATCAGCTACAGTTCTCCGACCTTCATGCTAGCATATCAGCTACAGTTCTCCGACCTTCATGCTAGCATATCAGCTACAGTTCGCCAACCTCGATGCTAGCATATCAGCTATGGATCGCCGACTACCAAATCAGAAAGCGTCTTCAACTTGTTAAAAAAAATCAACTACACCTGAAGAAAAACTAAATGGACTACTACACAAATGATTAGTGTATAACTATATAAAACTAAATCAGTTAGTTAGTCAGTCATTTGCATGTCCCTTGCAGAACTTTGCCTCCCTAACAGCTATCCTGTAGGCCTCTCAGTTGTAAGCAAGATGCCCTGCTGCTGATGCATCCATTTACAGATTATCAATGATGTCTTGCAGCCATCTTTTCCTTGGTCTTCCTCTCTTAATAACTATATAAAACTAAGTATATAACTATACACAAAGCCACTGTAATAACAAAATGTTCATCATCATTATTATCATCATCATCATCATCATATGCCTTCTCCAGGACGATAATGATGATGGTAGTGAATCTCGTTCCCTCCTCTTGATGGTGCACTAAGTCAAGCTGTGTCCAGTCCATTCTCATATGTTATCCTCCTACCTATATCTCTGTCTTCCTCTTGCCCAATGTTATTATGGAATGGGACTCTCCTTCGAAGGAGTAGTCCTCCCCCTCCTCTACCATCTACCTGTGCAAGCAACTATCAACCACAAAGTTATACTGTATTTTATATTATATATTTTTGCCACATATAAATCCATAAAAAAAAGTAAAAAAAAAACAATATGTTTCTGAGGCGGGTGAACAGATTAATTAGATTTGCATTAATTTCAATGGGAAAAATTGTTTCGGTTTGTGAACAGGGTCAAAAACCAAATTAAGTTTGTGACCTGAGGTACCACTGTACATCACAACTGAAACAAAAAGAGAACTGTACAATACAATTTTCCTCCAAACTTTATGCTATCAATGTCACACATGGACACTAACAGCCAAAATCTAAAGAAAAATCATCACGATAGAAATGAGATGTTTGAGGAGAATACTAAATGTGACAAGATCAAATAAGAAATGACACCATCAGGGCAAAGGTTGGAGTAACACATGCATTACACCATATCTAGAAACAGCAAGTCAAATGGTTTGGTCATGTTACATGGTTACCATCAGACAGTATACCAGAGAAATCATTCACACTAAGATATGTAGGTAACAGAGGAAGAGGCCGCCCACCCAAGAGGTAGAGAGAGGAAATTACAGAAGCGTTAATTATCCCATTATCTAAAGCAAATCACATAGCCCTATCAAGATATCTGCTTGTCCTCTTAACAACAAAAGGTATATGAGGAAGGCAACAAGACAAGACATGACAAGTATACAGAGAATTTCCTAAGACATTTGTTTTCAAATGCATCTAATTTTTTTTCTATTTCTTTGGTTGTTTTCCAGCTTTCCATATATAAATAAGGATGTATATTACATTTCAGCTGAGTAATTTTAACTGAATAATTTTTTGTGTTTATAACTTTTGATTGCCACATTTTCTCCAGATTTTTACAGACCAATGCTGTCTTTACAATTCTAATTTCTAGTCTGGTCTCACTGACTTAGTCTATGAATCTGCAGAGGTATGCATATTGGTTTACACATTTAACAGCCGTTCCTTCTAAGTATATTCTTCCGTCTTGAATAACAGGAAATTTCATTTATTTTCATTTTGTCCTTATTAATTTCAAGTCTCATTTGACGCTGATGACAGAATATCTGTTTTTACTTGCATCAAATTTACATTGTCAATGATACGAGTTATGTCATCTGCAAAATCAAGGTCTTCTAGTCGAGTCCCACGTACCCAATCAGTGCCTATTTTATCCATGCAGCATTTCCTCATTATGAAGTCTATGGCAGCTCTAAAAAAAAAGCAAGGGAGATAGTATACATCTTTGTTTCACGCCCGTCTCGATCAGTCATTCATTCCTTCTTCTGTGCTGACTGCAGCAAGAAAAGCAGCCAAGCATGGAGCAGTCTGTAAAAGAATGAAAAAGAAAGACCCCTAGCTACCTTGGAGAAAAGAGGCAGAATGTCTGAGGAAAGGAAGTAAGTATGGTTAATGGACAAGAAAGAGGATATGAAGCCAGAGCAGGATATAATCGATCCTGAAATCACATGTATACAAAGTTTAAAATCGGCAATTTCCTTCTTTGTGTGTGTTCCCAGGTACTTCAAATTGTGAAACGCTTCCTCTAAAACTGCGCTAACTATGAGACACAAACATACCTACTTGCTCAATGAAACCAGTCCTACAACTACAAAAAAAAAGGCCAATTTCTTCAAGAGACAGAACTGTGGAGTAAATGTGTATGAAGAAGGAGCAAAGGAAGAATAGTACATTCACTCATTAGCACGTCCTTTGTGGAACTCTGCCTCCCTAACAGCCCTCTTGAGGCCCTCTCGGTTTAAGCAAGACCCCCTGTAGCCCCAGGAGACTATAAGCTGCCAAGTTCTAACAACAAACAAACAAACAATATAAATAATTCACCCACAGTTGCTGACAGTACAATTACTTTATTCACTCTCTCAACCTGATAATATAATGAGCATGCGTGTTTTCTGTTGCTTCAGAACTCACTGACTTCTAAAAGACAAATGTAGAATAAAATAACACAGCATACAAAATTATAGTATAATATAATAACATATCATGCAAAATTATAGTAGAATAAAATAACATAGCATACAAAATTATAGTAGAATATAATAACATACCATGCAAAATTATAGTAGAATAAAATAACATAGCATACAAAATTATAGTAGAATATAATAACATACCACGCAAAATTATAGTAGAATAAAATAACATATAATAACATACCATACAAATTATAATTCTTCCATTAACAAAAAAAAAAAAATCACAAAGATCTTACTTGCATGTGTCTCATAAATAAATAAAACCAACAAAAAAAGCTTTTCACTCATACAGCACCTGTTGTGTGACAGCATTTAAATTTAAAAAATAATTACTAATTATAAACAATACCCTGTCCTTTGCTGTTAGTCTTTTGTACAATTTATTTGGTGTCTTTTTTATTTTTTAAAATTTGGCTAAGCCAGAAAGATCAAATCCACTGAATCTAATTTTACTTCAGTGGCTGGAGTTAACAATCCAGCATGAAACCTGTAAATCTTTCACATTTTTTCCTGTATGTTTTCTTATCTGCATATGAAGACATATACTGTACATGCAAAAAGTGTCTATCATGTTAAAAAAAAAAAAATTAAAATGCAATTTCTATTCATATTAGTTATCTTTACATATTAAATTCTACCTTTCCCAAACATCAACAATCTTAGAATTTTCTTCCTAACCAAAAACAAACATGTTGCCTTCTATAATTATTACATAAAAAAATACGATGTTAATCTCTGCTCACTACGACCGTGCCTATCGATAAAGAATAATAATCTATACACACACACACACACTCCTTCCTACTCTCAGCTGATACTGAGAAACGTGTGTCCTTACAAGAAACTCACTCATCATATTAAAAGCTGAGAAAATAATGCAGTAGGTAAGTGATAAATGTACTCCTTCATTTTGTTAAATACACTTGTTTTTGCTACCTGAAGTTTTTAGCTGTGTAATGCTTACTCTAGTTTAACAGGAGTTAGTTTAAGAGTAGTACATAACATGGGGGGGGGGGGGCACTGAAGATGTGGGCTGGGAGAAACAAGCCTAGGAAAGACTGAGCTAACTGAACTATGAATACTGAATTGATTTGTCTGTCATTTTGTGCTCTAAATAATTCTCTTCTTGGTTCCTGAATGTTAGCATAATTTAAGTGGAGCTATCACATGCGGCAGCATTTTTTGTCTTTTCTCATTATACCTTCATTACACTGCAGGATGCACTTTCATTCATTTTTATTCACATTTAAAATGGCAGTTGAAACATTTTTATCCTCAGATATGATCTAGTTTAGCTCCCAGATGAAACATTTCTATCCTCAGATACGATCTAGTTTAGCTCCCAGATGAAACATTGTTATCCTCAGATATGATCTAGTTTAGCTCCCAGATGAAACATTGTTATCCTCAGATATGATCTAGTTTAGCTCCCAGATGAAACATTTCTATCCTCAGATATGATCTAGTTTAGCTCCCAGATGAAACATTTTTATCCTCAGATATGATCTAGTTTAGCTCTCAGCTGAAACATTTCTATCCCCAGATATGATCTAATTTAGCTCTCACTTGAAACATTTCTATCCTCAGATATGATCTAGTTTAGCTCTCACTTGAAACATTTCTATCCTCAGATATGATCTAGCTCTCAGCTGAAATATTTATATCCTCAGATATGATCTAGTTTAGCTCCCAGCACACTCTGATCAGCTTCACTAATAATTAACTGAGTACTTGTCCTAGGGAGGAAAGGTAGTGAGACTGAAGCCGATATCTAATCCCACTTCACTACATTACAGTACTAATCTTTGTCATAAACACAGCAACTGTCAATCTTCAGATCAGCATGAAGTCTTCCACTGTACCAAAGGTAATGGTGTTAGTGCCCATATTTTCCTTGACCTGTCAGCACACTAGAGGGTGATATGGTCAGTATCATGCCTGGCTGCCTTTCCTTTCCCCAACTCCAGAAGAAGTCGGGTACCCATTTCTACAGCTTTGTGACTGGGATGCCCCTGGCTGGATTCGAACCCCTGACCTTTGAGAAACCAGTGCACCAACTACTTCACCACTCAGACACCTGCCAGTACCACAGCTATTGTATTTTTACACATATAACATATGAGTTATACAGAGTTTTTGCAAACCTTGGAACCCCTTGTACACTATACCCATATGAGCTTTTTTACAGATAGAAGTTTATGAGCAGAATACAAATGGTAATTTTGCCACATGGAATTACCATGAACAACAACAGAAAAAAAGAATTTACATAGAATATAAAACTAAAGTAGGAAGTTTTAAACCTTTGACTTACCTAAAGGGAAAACGCAAACAGATCAGTGAAGAATGAAAAGTAAAGGACTGGCTAAATCCAAATTAACCTTTTTTTTGTTTATTTGTCCAGGTGGATTATGGTCAGCCTGCCCAAGAATGACCAAAGTACAGGGGCCCAGTTTGTCAGCAGTGCTATGAGTGCACCAACAAACTTCCACCAAGAAACTGTAGGAGCATCCCTTGGAAACCTCATACAATTACCCATTTATTGATAGCTTGGCCAATTCTTTGATTTTTTTTTTTCTATCTGTGAGTATGTGATCAAGAGCATATGAAAAATCTGCCGACAGCCATGATTCCATTCTTTCTCACTCACATGTACATCTATACACACCTGTACATTATGGGCACATACATTAGAGTTATTTTTACAGGAAAGTGGATTTTCCACATGTGCTTGTTATACGTGTACGTGGATTATATGCATTAGAATACAGTGCTATTTCATGTAATCTTGAAGCACTTAAATTCTGCTTGTTAAACTTTTCTCTCCCATTTCCAAGAAAAGTTACTGGTAAGTCGTGCCTATAAGCAAATCTTGTGACATAAATATGGCATTCATAAAGTTTCTATTCCGTATGATTTCTTCTGTGCTTATTTAAGTTACCTGAACTAACAAATCCAACACCACAAATGTCACATTTGTATGGTTTCTCTCCTGTATGTTTTCTACTGTGTACCTGCAGATAATCATTCCGTGCAAACTTAACACCACAAACATCACACTTGTAGGGCTTCTCTCCTGTGTGAATTCTTCTGTGTTTATTCAGGCCTCCGGAGCCAGCAAATGCAGCACAACAAACATCACACTTGTAGGGCTTCTCCCCTGTGTGTCTCCTTCTGTGTTCTCTTAGATTACTGCTATCAGCGTAAGCAGCACTGCATATATCACATTTGTAAGGCTTCTCTCCAGTGTGAATTCTTTTGTGTTTTCTCAGGCCACCTGAACCAGCAAATCCAACACCACAAACATCACATCTGTAAGGTTTTTCTCCAGTATGACTTCTTTTATGCTCATTTAAACTACTCCAGCCAGCATACCCAGCACCACAAGTGCCACATTTGTAAGGTTTCTTACCCGTGTGAATTCTTTTATGCATCCGTAACCTCCTACTCTGTGTAAATTCAACACCACAGACATCACACTTCCACAGCTTCTCTCCTGAATGTTTCATTTTGTGTGCCTGAAAGTAATCATTTCGAGTGTTCTGAGCAAACTCTAAACCACAAACATCACAAATGTAAGGTTTCTCTCCAGTGTGTTTTCTCTCATGTATTTGAAGGTAACTTTTCCTTGCAAATTCAGTACCACAAAAATCACATCTGTATGGCTTCTCTCCAGTGTGTTTTCTTTTGTGTATGTGAAGGTAATCATTTCGAGCAAACTCTGTTTCGCATATGTCACATTTGTAAGGTTTCTCTCCTGTATGTTTTCTCTTATGAACTCTAAGGCAAGCGCTCCGAGCAAACTTTTTGCCACAAACATCACATTTGTAAGGCTTCTCTTCTATGTGCTTTCTCTTATGTAACTGAAGATGATTCATATGTGTAAATCCTATACCACATACATTACACCTGTATGTGTTTTCTCCTGCGTTAATTCTTCCCAGTGTTCGAACCTTATATCCCTGGTAGGCTCTCGATCTACAAAAAGGACTTGTATAAGACTTTTCATTTGTTTGAACTTTGCTTTTTGAGGGAATATAATCATCATTCTTCACAATATCTGTATTTCTATTAATATCAGTTTCCATGGAATATACTGTACTGAGACTTTTTCTACAGTCTCCATTATATAACATTATATCACAGTCACTCTGAGTCTCATATCTATTTGGTGTTTGTTCTTTCAATAATTCATCACTGTAAGGCAATAGTAGACTGGTCGCACATTCTTTATCTGTGTCTCCTAAAGCTACAATTCCTTTTGTGCTTCTCATTTCAGCAGTTTCATTTTTCATGTCATTCTGATGTGCTTCATGCTGAATCGGATGTGCCGTCTTCACGTCTTTGTCAATGGCATCATGCAGGGAGATGGAATGCTCGTCTTTGATATCAGAATTTGTGCCTGAAAAAATCAAACAAAAAAAAAACTAGATAAAATGATACATTTCAGTTCTATGTTGCAGGCTTGGAAATCTTGGGAGAGTATTGGAAAACTGAATGAAAGACAGCAGATGAGCATACAGACCACATGCATAGAAATGTAACAATGAGGAAGTTAGGAAAACAATGAAGCAAAGAAATAATAGATGAAAGGGAAAAAAAAACAGAACAAAATCTCAATAAAAATATAAAACTTTGTTTCCCTGGGATAGTGAGCTGGTGCTCTTGGCAGCCAAATCTATGAAGGTGTTGAGGCACACCATCGTGTCAGCTTGGGAGTGAGTTGTCTCAGCTTGGGAGTGAGTTGTGTCAGCTTGTGAGTGAGTTGTGTCAGCTTATGAGTGAGCTGTGTCAGCTTGGGAGTGAGTTGTGTCAGATTGTGAGTGAGCTGTGTCAGCTTGTGAGCGAGTTGTGTCAGCTTGTGAGTGAGCTGTGTCAGCTTGTGAGCGAGTTGTGTCAGATTGTGAGTGAGCTGTTTCAGCTTGTGAGTGAGTTGTGTCAGCTTGTGAGTGAGTTGTGTCAGATTGTGAGTGAGCTGTGTCAGCTTGTGAGTGAGTTGTGTCAGCTTGTGAGTGAGTTGTGTCAGCTTATGAGTGAGTTGTGTCAGATTGTGAGTGAGCTGTTTCAACTTGTGAGTGAGCTGTGTCAGCTTGTGAGTGAGTTGTGTCAGATTGTGAGTGAGCTGTTTCAGCTTGTGAGTGAGTTGTGTCAGCTTGTGAGTGAGGTGTGTCAGCTTATGAGTGAGTTGTGTCAGATTGTGAGTGAGCTGTTTCAGCTTGTGAGTGAGTTGTTTCAGCTTGGGAGTGAGTTGTGTTTTTTAACATACATCACATATATGAATATATGCACACATAAAGGGCTGACTTTGGCTGAGACTGTCCAAGACACTGGACAAATTAACGAAGGTGAGTATTGTCCTATGAAATAGTATAAATGTTTTGAGTTCATTTTCCAATATCAGAATGAGACTTTGATCTTCCCTAGTTTAAATTTGCAAACTTGTCTCCTGAATAAACTGTTCTGCTTTCATAGATCCTGCAGCAAACCACAAGAGTTTGGATTCTGAAAACTTTTTTTTTTAATCTCTTTTTCCTGAACTTTCCAATGGTTCATTCACTCACTCATTTGCATATCCCTTGCAGAACTTTGACTCCCTAACAGCACTCCTGTAGGCCTCTCTGCTTTGAGCAAGATGGTCTGCTGCTGATGCGTCCATCAGTAAATAAATGGTAAACATGGCTAAATTTGATGCTCAGTAGCCAGGATGAAGTTCAGTTTTCTTAAAGTTCAAGTTATTTAGTTTCTGCCTCACATCCACCCTCTCTGGCCCACTAAGCATATTTTTGATAGTCCTGTTGCAACTATCATGGTATTGCAGCCTATAAGTAAAGTCTAATAAGATAAAGAGCTGATAAAGAGTCCAATTAGAAACAGGACAGTCTGTTGATATTTCTGATGATGATGCTTCCACTGTTGATGTTCTGTGGCTGTTTTTTGTGACTTTGTTTTGCTGCCAATGTTTCTGTGGCTGTTTTTTTGTGACTTTGTTTTGTTGTCAATGTTTCTATGGTTGATACTTCTGTAGCTCCCTGATGGTGCACACTGTCAGCTCCTCTACCTTGAGCACAGTATCATATGTGAAATCTAAACCTTCTCAGAAGTCCTTGACAACACCTTGGTTATCAACCTTAGCTGACCTTTTCATTTCCAACCAGAAGGGCAGTGAAAATATCTGATGAATGTTTTCCCAGAAGGTGGAGCCAAGGATCTTCAACTCAATATTTAAAAACACTGAACACAAATTCATTCACTTGCATGCCCCTTGTGGAACTTTGCCTCCCTAACAGCAATCCTGTAGGCCTCTCGGTTGTCAGCAAGATGGCCTGCTGCTGATGCATCCATGAGCACAAATTACACTCATAAAAAACTGGAAGAACAAACTACTAATCACAGGAAGTACATCTTACCTTCCTGTTCTTCCTCATTCACTTCAGTCTTCACTGTGTGCCTCTGGAAAAGAAAACAATGAACATTCCATTCAGTCTGGGAGAAAAACAAAACACACTCTAAACATAAACTCTGACAAACAATATTACTTTAGTCTTGAAGTCTGCCATCAATTTAACACTCACTCTACACTTGCAAGAAATGAAACAGTAAACAGAAAATTTGTAATTTTTCTGGTCTCTCTCTTCACTCCAGTTAGTTTGTTATGGTTGCCTCTTTGTGTAAATTTCTTATGTTCCATGCTTTTATCTGTTACAAATCTATAACAATTAAGTATAAAGTAATGATCACTGACAAACTTGTAATTTTCACAACTGTATACTCTCTACAACCAACTAACAAATGTTAGCTGGACTACATGTAACATTTGTTAATGATTCTTCTAAACACATATAGCCTGTAACATTTTGGACTTATACTAAGCACACACATCACAGTGAAGCCATCATTTCCATACTGAGCTCAGCTATAATGAATCTCCAGCCCACTCTGAATTTAGTAGTACATCTAAGTTAGTTCTCTCATGATACACTAGTCTGTATAAACTGATGATATCAACCTGTCTGCATAATATCAACTTGTTCTTTTGTTCTAACAGGGTAATAGTGACCAAAATGACAGTTCTGCTGCTTCTGAGAATGAAGACTGGATTCTAATCTCACAGCCATCAGCATCCAATCAAGTTTGACTCTCGCTGCTGTCATGGAGTATATGCACATGTGCTCAGATCCTCCAAGGAGAAAAATCTGCTTGGACATGCCAAGAATGTGATGATGATGATGATCATTCCAAAAACATTTTTTTTTTAACCCAGTCTCCTCCCTCCCCTTCATTTCTGAAATGATTCCCACATCTTCAACATCTTCAACATCCTACGTCCAACATTCTAAAACTAAAGGCACTTACAATTTTCCTTTACTGATAGTTCTGAAAACAAATGTTCATACAACCAATTATGTTTCTTTTATCATTAAATCTACATTATTCATATGTTTTTTTTATCCTGCTGTAACAGTGTGTAGAGACTCAGTCAGTCACTGATGATAGAATATGTCCTCTAAGAGTGACCAACATACACACACACAAAAAAAATGTTGCCAGTCTCTATATCAAAGAAAAACTCAGTGGGGATGTACACAAATTCTATCTGACTATCAATTACTCCAAAAGTGTACAAGCTGATGTCTGAAAATAACTGAAGAATAAAAAGGAAGTCTCTGAAATGCTCTCCAGGAAAACTCAAATGATTCATGGTATATAAAAAGCCCACCCATTCTTGTCCACTGAATTGTATTCATTTTCACCCAGTGTTGAGAAATGAACACTGGAAAACATCCATATACAATTTATCTTACATTCTTCTCATGCTGTTATATGTCACATTTAGCACACACGGTAGTTCATCATGTTTTTCTGTTTTCAGCAAGTTTTTTAACCCCATCAAGGGATCTAATATCCACTAATTTAGCCTCTCTCAAAAATGCTCTCTTTAGAGCTGCATACAATTTATACCAGAATAATATAAGTAACATATAACAAAGCATAATATTATCTCATGATATTTTCCCTTGATAGAATTAACTCTGTGGCTAATCTTTGATGATGGTAGTTTAAAAAAAAAAAACCCTACTTACTTCATAACATGACACTTCCTGTTTAATCTGCTCTCCTTTGATTGGTTCCTGCATTTCCAGGTATCCTGATTTCTAGGGGCTGTGTGTGGAAACCATCTATTACTCACACAATAAATATGCTCAAGTACTCATTCATTAAAAGTGAAATAAATGTTGATGATGGGTAAGAACACTGGACAGAAGTACATCAACTTCATTTCACTGTGAGAAGAATCAGATTCAGATAACCAGTCACAATAAAAAAGTAGTCACAAACCTTACAATGTAGCTCCTGTTTCATACTGACTGCCTTTATACTATGGTTCACACTGACTCAGTGTCCGTGATAATACAAATTGTATTTGTCTTCTCTAAAGAATTCATAAAAATTAATGCACACTCAGCTAATAGGCAATGGAACCCATGTACAGTGGAACGCTGGAGGAATAACTCATGAGAATTTGTGCCATAGTTTGAAGAAGCTTATCACGCCTTGTCATGCTATGAGTGGGATCTACACTTACAGGTTTGTATTTAACTGCCATTTATTAACTGTATTTTATTATCAACTGCAAATTGGTGTACTTCTTCAACGGATGCTCCTTCTTTTTTGTCTTGATTAATGGAAAGTTTCATTATTTTTTTCTCCTTGTTAATTTCAAGTCCTATTTTGCTAGCCAGTGAAAACAGGATGTCTGTTTTTTTCTTGCGTCAAATAGTCACTGATAAGAGTTACGTCATCAGCAAAATCAAGATCTTTCACTTGGGTCCCATGTACCCAATCAATGCCAGTTTTACCTCTGCAACAATTTTTCATTATGAAGTTTATGGCAATTCCAGAAAGCAAGGGAGATTAATATACATCCTTGTTTCACACCTGTTTCAATCTGGAACCATTCGCTCATCCAATCTTCTGTTTTGACTGCACAAACATATCCATTGTAGAGATCTTTAATGATGCTGACAATTTTAGATGGTATTCCATACAGTCTTAAAATTCTCCACAATGAATCCCTGTGTATGCTATCAAATGCCTTTTAAAGTCTATGAAGTTCAGGATTAATGGTTTTTGCTTTTCAATATGTTCTTCAAGTATTGTGCTTATAATAAAGGTCTGGTCAAGACAGCCTTCCCCCTTTTCAAAATCCCCTTGCTCTTCTCTCATTGCAGTATTCACTATATCTTTAAATCTGTTCAGAATAACTTTGCAAAATACTTTTGACACAGCTGATAGTAAGGTTACTCCTCTCCAGTTATTGCAGTCACTAAAGGTTGCCTTTTTTTGGTACTTTAACAGTGATTCCTTTTTTTCCATTTACAAGGGACCTTTTCTTCTTTCCAAACTTTATTAAACATTCTCTATAGTTGGGTCATGTTGTCAATATTAATAGCTTTCAATATTTCCGTTGCTATTTCATCTTCATCTGCAGTTCTGTTGTTAGCCATTAGGTTTGCTGCTGTTTCAACTTCACTCAACGTAATTTCATCTAGGTTGACATATAGTTGTGGGACTGGTAAGTCGGTTTCAAGGTTTATCAATTCTTTTGGGTGTGGTTGATTAAGTATTTATTTGGCCCATCTTTATTTTTGGTCTTTACTTGATGTTAATAGGTTGCTAGTTTTGTTAAAGATTGGTCTTTCTTTGGATGTAATAGTGGCCGTTAGCCTCTTTAGTATGTTATATAGAGTTTTGCTGTCTCCTGTTTTTAGTACTTCCTCTGCTTCTTTTGCCATATTGTCTATTTATTCTCTCTTATCTCTTCTAGCTGAACTTTTTATTTTATTGTCTAGTTCTTTATATGTTGCTTTTTGCCAAATCTTTTCCAAGATCTGTCTTTACAATCAATCTGGCTAATTTGACTGCTCGTCTCTCATGTATGTGTTTCAATGTGATTTCTTTTCCTACCTTGACGTTGAAGTATCGCATGACAATTAGGATGTCATGTTTAGGGACTTTGTTCATGAGTTGTTGTATCTGGTGATAGAAATCATCTATAATTTCATCATCTGCATTGTTCATAGGTGTGTAACATTGTAAGATTGTCGTTCTTCCATGCCATAGTTTGCATCGTGCTCTTAATATGCAACTGTTCACTGGTTCCAAGCTCTTTGCTGCTACATTTGACATAATTATTCTCACTCCCTGGCATTTCCTATCATCTCTGCCTGAATGTATACATACAGTTTTCTGCCATTTATTTCCCTGCATCTGACCATCGCATTTCACTGATGCCCAGTATATCTAGGTGGTATCTATCCATTTCTTGGATTACTTTAGCAGTTTTTGATGGTGTTCCCATTATTCTTACAATCCAGAATCAATTCTTTGTCACACATTTGGGGCCAATGAATGCATTATTTCAATCTTTGTCTGAGTTCTTCGAAGTTGATATCCCTGATGTGTCACCCTCGATTTGGTTTTATTGCGAGTTTCCATAACAATTTCTTTTTTCCCTATCTAGAGTTGGCTCTAGGTGGGTCTCAGGATAGGGTCGCTAGCCTTATGCCCAACTCCTGGTTCAGAATATGTGATGGATCAAGCAAAATCCCGCTGACATTTGCATGTCAGCAATAGTGTTAAAAAACATCCACCATTTTGCACATCACTTCTTACAGAGGGTATCAGATCACTATGATGTACTTTCTCTCTTTCTAATGCATACTTATGAGACAAGCTTCTATCTAAGCTCCACCCCAATGAGGAATACATCAGTTTGCTACCTTGAACAGCCAACTAATATTGGATGATGAACTAATTCAGTCCACAATTCTAATGGTGGTGACATCAATCATCTACAGTGACAGGATATACAGGATCTTTGGCAGGATACACAATAATCTAATGTGGCAAGATTTACAAGCACTTAGCATGACAAGGTACACAATCATCTACTGTAACAGGACATACAGGTACTTAGTGTGTCAGGGTACACAATCATCTAGTGTGACAAATACAGTCATACAGATGACAGTATTCAGTCACAGTGTGATAGGAAAAAATGCTGATTTTAAAAAAAAAAAACAACAACAAAAAACTCACAAAATCTTTGCAATTTATGGCTTGGAGCAGGCTTTTGTACTTTGGAAAGTTTAGATTACAATGCTTTCTCATTTGTAAATTTTGGCTTCAAATACAAACTTTGCTGTTGTTCCCAGGGATGTCTCCAAATAATGTTTCTTCCGCTTGGACTAATAAGACCCACCTTTGTTTTCTCAGCTGTTCAAACAATTGCATCTTGTGGGATATGTTCCACTGTCATTTATGATTGACTCAAGGAACATGTTTGACCATGTCCTATTGTTAACACAGGTGGTTTTTCAGTCTGCAGTGACCTGTTCTTAGCCTAGATAAAATAAGATGCCAGCTGAGAATCTCAGTTTAATGTTGTACTACTCATGGCTGTGCCTTAAAGCCCTTCTCCAACATTGTACTTCAGAGCCCTTCTCCAACATTGTACTTCAGAGCCCTTCTCCAACATTGTACTTCAGAGCCCTTCTCCAACATTGTACTTCAGAGCCCTTCTCCAACACTGTACTCCAGAGCCCTTCTCCCACAAGTTGAGCCCTTTTCCTACAGTCAGGCTCTCCTTGTGGCAATAAAGCAGAATATTTGGCAGCTGGTTGCTATGGCAAAGTGATTGTCATATATAAAGAGTTTTCTGCTACAACTTCACTTATGATGTTCTAGAACCCGCTTCACTCTCTTGAGAAACATTTGATCCTGTGTCTCCTCCATCCAAACACACAACAGCGACACTCCTATTCCCTGTTACTAACACCAAAAATAGTTTTTGAACATATAAGACTAAATATATAAATCTACACACAAAGTCACTGCAGTAAAGCTGTGATAACAAAATGTTTAAACCATTTAAACCAAAAGTAGGAACAGCTTTATTAATTAACCAGCATACATTTTGTAACGTTCCTGGATGCAGCTTCTTCCAGGCCACAGCCAAGTGCTCCCATTTTTTCATACTGTTTATTAAACTTCTTATTTGCCATATATCATTCGTGTGAATTTATATTTTATCTTCTTTTTTGTCATATATCATTCATGTGAATTCATATTTTATCTTTTTTTGTCATATATCATTCATGTGAATTTATATGTCATCTTCTTTCTTTGTCATATATCATTTGTGTGAATTTATATTTGATCTTTTTTTGTCATATATCATTCATGTGAATTCATATTTTACCTTCTTTCTTTGTCATATATCATTCATGTGAATTTATACTTTACTTTCTTTCTTTGTCATATATCATTTGTGTGAATTTATATTTTATCTTCTTTCTTTATCATATTCATGTGAATTCATATTTTACCTTCTTTCTTTGTCATATATCATTCACGTGAATTCATATTTTATCTTTCTTTGTCATATATCATTCATGTGAATTCATATTTTATCTTCTTTCTTTGTCATATATCATTCATGTGAATTTATATTGTACCTTCTTTATCTATTTCTTTGTCCTCTTACAACTGCGTGCTCGTTAATAAAGCTGTTTATTATTTATGATGGACAAAGCAGACCTTATTACAACCAACCTATCAAAATTACAGGGAGATAAAAAAAAAAAACAATTCTGAATGCAGCACCTTTCACCAAAGACTATGTGAAAAGGCAGTGACAGACAATCAGAACTTTGCAGAAAAGATCAAACTATGTTCAATAATTGTGCCATTGGCACTGTCAGCCGCACTCGCAGCAAACAACACTGAGGCTAAAGGTTGAGCTCATATGAGTGTCCTGAGTGCAAGGACATTCTTCAAGTTCAAATTATCTGTTTTAATAATGTTGTCCAACATTCCATTCCCTTTTATGTTCTACAAGATTGATGCAACTTTATCATTTGATCTGGAAAATCTATTCAATTTCATAATTTAGATCACAAAATCTTTTCCGTGTAATCATGTTCCAGGTAGAGCCTGTTATAAGGTCCTCTTCTGTGTTCGAGGAGCCGTGTCATGCTGAAGTCAGAACAATATAGTTTTCAGCTAATGCTTCTGCAGCAGATGTACCAAAGTTGAAATCATTTGGTTTTTCGTTCCCCAGAATGGACACCATGTCTTTAGCCAGGCTACATGTTCGTGGTTTATGATAATGTCCATGACTTTTCTTCTCTGTTCGCAGACACAATCATTCGATACTATTTCCACCTATCATCGCATTATGTAATGCACTTTCGCGGTACTTCATTCTGTAGCACTAGTTTACAAGGAAAAAAAATATGCTAAAAACTGTGGGGAAAGTAAGATTGTTTCTACTACAATTAGTAAGATTGTTTCTACTACAAAGAACTTACTTCTTTCGCTGACAGATAGAGAGAAAAAAATAATTGGCGTGCTGGTCACGTGGTTTACTAAAGTTGGATCGGATGTGGAATTTACACTGTAGGTAAGGTAAAGGTAATCCTGTCAGGCCTTAGAGGCACATAGGGATGTGGTGTTAGTGCCTATATTTTCCTTGACCTGTCAGCACACTGGAGGGTGATATGGTCAGTATCACGCCCTGCTGCCTTTCCTTCCCCAACTCCAGAAGAAGTCGGGTGCCCATTTCTACAGCTGGGTGACTGGGGTACCTCCGGCCGGATTCGGAATTTACACCGCATTTTACGAAAATAACAGTAATATATATATTTAACTCACTCCAGATTTTATGAGGAGTGTCCTATATTTAACTCACTCCAGATTTTATGAGGAGTGTCCTATATTTAACTCACTCCAGATTTTATGAGGAGTGTCCTATATTTAACTCACTCCAGATTTTATGAGGAGTGTCCTATATTTAACTCACTCCAGATTTTATGAGGAGTGTCCTATATTTAACTCACTCCAGATTTTATGAGGAGTGTCCTATATTTAACTCACTCCAGATTTTATGAGGAGTGTCCTATATTTAACTCACTCCAGATTTTATGAGGAGTGTCCTATATTTAACTCACTCCAGATTTTATGAGGAGTGTCCTATATTTAACTCATTCCAAATTTTATGAGGAGTGTCCTATATTTAACTCAATCTTACACTCTTTTGATATGTTTTTCCTAATTTAATTTGTATTTTTGTACTAAAATAAGTGTGTGGGAAGAATGAAAGATGGAGTGATGAAAGGAAGATCATGCATAGACCACATATTTGTACTTAGACAAATATTAGAACAGGCAAATGAGTGGCATAGTACAACATATGCATTATTCATAGATTTTGAGAAAGCCTTTGACAGTGTCAACAGAGATGCACTGTGGAAAATCCTAAGATGGCATGGCTTCCCCCATAAAATAGTAAATGTAATCAAAGCCCTATACGAGGGTTTTCAGTGCAAAGTTATCTGTGGAGAACATACCTCCAGCAGCTTTAGGGTACAAACAGGAGTGAAACAGGGATGTGTACTATCACCAACATTATTTATCTTGGCAGTAGACTGGTTAATGAAGAAGGCAACATCAGACAAACGCAGAGGATTAAAATGGACCCTTGACACAGTGCTGGAGGACCTTGACTTTGCGGACGACATTTGTCTATTATCAAGCAGTCACAAAGATATGCAAGATAAAATAAACAAGCTAACTCAGAATGCAAACAACATAGGACTAAAGATCAATGTAGGAAAGACAAAGTTAATGAAGCAAAATGTGAACAACAGAAATGTACTCAGAGTAGATAACATGTTAGTGGAGGAGGTCAACGAATTTGTATACCTTGGCAGCAGAGTAGTAGAAAATGGAGACAGCACAGAGGACATCAACAGCAGACTTACTAGAGCAAACCAGGCTTTTGCAATGCTGCAGAATATATGGAAATCAAATAAACTAAGCATAAATATAAAAATCAGGATATTTAAGAGTAATATTCTAAGTGTACTACTTTATGGAAGTGAATGCTGGAAAATCACCAAAACCATAGAAAACAAGTTGAATTCTTTCCAGACTAAATGTTTAAGAAGAATTAGAAAAAATATTTTGGCCAAACACCATAAGAAATAACATCTTATTAGCAGAAATGCAGATGAAACCACTGACAACAATTATTGAGGAAAGACGATGGCGATGGTTGGGACATGTGCTCCGAATGACTGACAACTCACCACCAAAAATAGCACTAAGATGGACACCACAGGGGAGCAGAAGTAAGGGTAGACCAAAAGAGACATGGAGAAGAACAACAGCAAGGATGTTGAGCAATAGAGGGCTCACCTGGGCAAGAGCAGAAAAAAAGGCGAAGGACAGGCATTTGTGGAAAACCCTTGCGGAAGCCCCATGTGCCCTGGGCACTTAAGGTTCAGAGAGAGAGAGAGATTTTATGAGGAGTGTCCTATATTTAACTCACTCCAGATTTTATGAGGAGTGTCCTATATTTAACTCACCCCCGTTAAAGACTCACATCTTTAAAAAAAAAACATACCCAGTAGATGGGCTATATATGAACTACTTTTTCTTTTTTTTTTTTTTGCTAACAGCCAAACACTTATAATCACATCAGAGAAAGATCAACATCAGAACATTGAAAGTATGAGCAATTATATAAAAATGTTTTTTTTTAAAGCATGAAAACCAGTGCTGAAGAAAAAAAAGCATAAGTCGAAGCAATTGTGACAAAGGGAAGTCATTACCAACGCAGAGGATGCAACACTGTCAATATGTAGGCAATAATTTTCTCTTTGGTGCTGGCAGTTTGTGTTTGTTTTGTTTTTTTTTAATATAGAGAAAAATCATGAAGTTTTCATCAAGTGCACTAGGAATGATGATGAAAATGACAGCTTCAACTCATATTCATGGCAGGAGGTCACACTCATATTTATGAGTGCTCATTTTACCAGCCTGGAGAACTGCCATCACCCAACCTGAGTATTGTAGTACTGGTAACAGCTCACATGCAGTAAGTGAAAGTGCCTCGTTCAGTTCTCTGGCTGATCCGCTTTCATCACTTCAGAATCTGCCCTCTACTCCACGAGCACAGTTCTCTGGCTGATCCGCTTTCATCATTTCAGAATCTGCCCTCTACTCCACGAGCACAGTTCTCTGGCTGATCCGCTTTCATCACTTCAGAATCTGCCCTCTACTCCACGAGCACAGTTCTCTGGCTGATCCGCTTTCATCACTTCAGAATCTGCCCTCTACTCCACGAGCACAGTTCTCTGGCTGATCCGCTTTCATCATTTCAGAATCTGCCCTCTACTTCACGAGCACAGTTCCCTGGTTGATCCGCTTTCATCATTTCAGAATCTGCCCTCTACTCCACGAGCACAGTTTCAGTCCTCAAAACCTTGACAGTTCCACATCTCATAATGCACAAAACCGACAGCTGTCACAAAATCTTCAAAATGCACAGCTAAGCATTCACATCTGTCCCTCTGCTGTTTCACATGTGGATAATATGTCAGAATACAGTGAAGAGTTTCACAGACAGCAACTACCGACAGGGACTTATGAACCAGAGCTTAAGGGTTGATGAAAACCCATTCTATTTCTCACTAAACCATATGCTTTATGAAGCTCATTTGTTTAGAGTGAGAAGAAGAATAACTTTTCAAACAACTCTTGGAATGTAAAACTCATATTTCCAATCGCTAAAAATTTACTCTCATCTAAAGCAGTCAGTTTTGTATTGTTATGCAATGATAAATGGGCAGGATGGTGTAGAAAATAGCAGAATTGTACATTTTGTTGGGGTCTCTCGGGTAAATAGGCTAGTCTAGAATGTAATACAGCCACTGACAACAATTACTGAGGAAAGACGCTGGCGATGGTTGGGACATGTGCTCCGAATGACTAACAACTCACTACCAAAAATAGCACTAAGATGGACACCACAGGGGAACAGAAGTAAGGGTAGACCAAAAGAGACATGGAGAAGAACAACAGAAAGGATGTTGAGCAATAGAGGGCTCACCTGGGCAAGAGCAGAAAAAAAGGCGAAGGACAGGCATTTGTGGAAAACCCTTGCGGAAGCCCCATGTGCCCTGGGCACTTAAGGTTCAGAGAGAGAGAGAGAATGTAATACGTATAATCTTTGTATGCGTATAACATGCATATGTGTATAACATGCAGATCTGTGGAAAATGGGTATAACACGCAAGCTCATATTGGCACACATGTGCGCTTTTTATGTACATGTGTGTGCATGTATGAGAGAAAGAACAGAATCGTGGTTATTGAGAGATTTCATTTTTCTTTTCCCAGTAAATTTTTTGACTGTCTTACAAATGAACATTTGGGTCACAGCCTCTTTACTTCTAATGACAAACGTTTTGAATGAAATGGCTATCAAAGTTATCTCTTGAGCAGGTTGTAAGGACTGTTATAGCCTAGGGTGGGGTGGAGGATACGCTCTCCATTCCAGTGACATGTCTACCAGGCGTGCGTCTCAAATAGCCTTAAGTCCAGCTCCTGGCCTTCTCGTGGCAGAAATGTTCAAACCGACAGGAGAAGGGGCGAAGGCGAATATCTAGCGCCTGAAACCCAGACGCTTCGAGTAGATGAGAGCCATGTTTGGTAGCTCATCTACCGGTGCGGCGAGATTCTTCAGCTGCCGTGCGTGGAGTAGGGCTTCTCTCGGCCAGTGAAGAAAGGTGCGATTATGGGTTGCTGTGCAGCATTGTGAAAAAGGTGAAAGAAAGGAGTAAGTGAAGAGTAGTTTCGAGGTCAGGACTGTTCAAATCACGGCACCTCTCCTCTGGAGGATGGCCACGTCCCATGTACACTCATACCGAGCGAAGTGCTTGAACCGGCTTAATCCAGGAGTTAAGACGCTGCTGGCGAGATTCTTCGAATGCTGCGCGTGGAGTGAAACTCCTTCCGGCCAAAGAAGAAAATGAGAAAAAGCAATCAGGGTTACTTTGTGGCGTCGATGTGAAAAGGTGATGGAAAGGATAAAGTGAAGCTTAATCGGTATGTCCAGTAGTCTCACAGCGAGAGCTACTCATACCATGGCACCTCTGCTCTAGAGGCCGGCCACGTAAGTTCTACATCCATACTGGGATAATATGCCTAAACAGGCTCAACCCAGGGGTGAAACTCAGTAGTGGCGAGCATTCGTCCTCCTGGACAAAAGCTCCGTCCTGGTCACAACTAGGAAGGGTAGCGGCCACGACCACAAAATGCTGAAGTCGGAGACACTGGACCAGTGCAGATAGGCAACTACCTCTCACCCGGCAGGGATGTATGCGTATCCTAATCACGCTGAGGTTTTCCGATGAGAAAGTCAAATGCTGGACTGGATGGTCAACCACCTCTCACCCGGCGGTGATACACGGGTATCTTAAGACACGTCGAGGTTTTCCGGTGTGAAAGGCCAACTCTAGGCTAGATGGGCAACCACCTCTAACCCAGCGGGGATATACTCATATCCAAAACACCCCGAGGTTTTCCGGTGAGAACGTCCAACTCTAGATTATAACTGATGGAAAGAAAACCATGGTGTCACGCAATCCCGCTTCTGAGACCCACCAGGAATACAGGCTCAAGTCCTGCGATACTCTGAACCTCTTGTGGTCCTCTCGGGGATCTCGTACGGGGGACCACGGGGCCTATTGAGGACCGCAGGAGTAAATTCAGTAGGATCACGGGGCGGTCTTGGTGGTAGAAGCGAACGAAGAAGAAGAAGAGAAGAAGAACCCATTGTCATTAAGGAAATCCCAAACGCATCACTTCCTGGATCTTTGATAAAACACTTCTTATATCTAAGGACTGCAATGTCACCTTCTGGGAAAATCAAAACTGAATTTGATAACTGATGTTTCTTCTTCGTTCGCTTCTACCACCAAGACCGCCCTGCGATCCTACTGAATTCCCGCCTGTGGTCCTCGTTAAGTCTCGTGGTCCCCCGTGTGGTCCCCGAAAGGGCCACATGAGGTCCCAGAGAGGACCACAAGAGGTTCAGAGTATCGCAAGACTTGAGCATGTATTCTTGGTGGGTCTCAGAAGCGGGATTGCGTGACACCGTGGTTTTCGTTGTCCAGTTTAGTCTAGAGTAGGACTTTCACACCGGAAGACCTCGACATGTTTTGGATATCAGTATATCCCCGCTGGATGAGAGGTGATAGCCCACCCAGGCCAGAGTTGGACTTTTACACCGGAAAACCTCGACGTGTTTTGAGATACCTGTGTATCACCGCCGGGTGAGAGGTGGTTGCCCATCCAGTCCAGAGTTGGACTTTCTCACCGGAAAACCTCAGCGTGATTAGGATACGCATACATCCCCGCCGGGTGAGAGGTGGTTGCCTATCTAGACTGCCCTGGTCCAGTGTCTCCGACTTCAGCATTTTGTGGTCGTGGCAGCTACCCTTCCTAGTTGTGACCAGGACGGAGCTTTTGTCCAGGAGGACGAATCCTCGCCACTAGTGACTTCCACCCCTGGGTTGAGCCGGTTTAGGCATATTATCCCAGTATGGGCATGTTTGGGACGTGACCGACCTCTAGAGCAGAGTGCCGTGACATGTGTAGCCTTCAAGTTTCACCCCTGGTGTGAGCCAGTTTAGGCATATTTCACCAGTGTAGGTGTATTTCGGACGTGGCCAGCCTCTAGAGCAGAGGCGCCGTGGTATGTGTAGCTCTCGCAGCGATACTACTGGACATACCGATTAAGCTTCACTTTATCCTTTCCTTCACCTTTTCACATCGGCGCCGCACAGAAACCCTTATTTCTTTTCCGCAGTTTCTTCCTTGACAGGGAGGAGCTTCACTCCATGCGTGGAATCCGAAGAATCTCGCCAGCAGTGTTTTAACTTCTGGGTTAAGCCGGTTCAGGCATTTCACCCGATATGAGTGCACTTAGGACGTGGCCGACATTCAGACCAGAGGTGCCGTGATTTGACTGTTTGCTTCGTTTTATCATTTCTACCACCTGTTCCGCAGTGGTGCCGCGCAGCAACCCCATTTGCACCTTTCTTCACTGGCCGGGAAGAGCACCGCTCCACACATGGCAGCTGAAGAATCTCGCCAGCAGCGGACAATTGGCAGTGAACCGGCGCGAGCTGGACCGCCCGCCTGCGCCTGAGATCCAACTACGAGCTTTTAACTGCAACAACTTTAATATACGCTAATGGAGCTGGAATTACCGTGGCTGCTGGCACCAGACTTGCCCTCCAATAGATCCTCGTTAAAGGGTTTAAAGTGTACTCATTCCAATTACGGGGCCTCGAAAGAGTCCCGTATTGTTATTTTTCGTCATTACCTCCCCGTGCCGGGAGTGGGTAAGTTGCGCGCCCGCTGCCTTCCTTGGATGTGGTAGCCGTTTCTCATGCTACCTCTCCGGAATCGAACCCTGATTCCCCGTTACCCGTTACAAACATGGTAGGCATGTCACGTACCATCGACAGGGCAGACATTTGAAAGATGCGTCCCTGGCACAGAAGGCCATGCGATCAGAACAAGTTTATCCAGAGTCACCAGTTGGGACGCCGCGCCCCGCGAAGGGCATCGACGATTGGTTTTGAACTAATAAAAGCGCTCTTTCCACGAGGGTCGGAGCTTGGTAAGAATGTGTTAGCTCTAGAATTGCCACAGTTATCCAAGTAGAATCGTGTCATCTAAGGAACCTCGACTGATTTAATGAGCCATTCGCGGTTTCACCGTGAGACAGTGTGAACTTAGACATGGCTTAATGTTTGAGACAAGCATATGAATACTGGCAGGATCAACCAGATAGCTTTCTTCACCGAACCCTTGTCGGATATCTGCCGACAGACCGACGCGGGGCAAGGGAGATAGCGCTCTGCTCAGAGCGGATCCCTTTCGACCCCGGCGACATTTCATTTCCTTTAACCGGCGTGGGGCGGCCGTCGGCTCTCTCTGCTCTAACGAACGAGAAGAAAGCCCGGCCACCCACAAACAACGCACATTACATACTGCAGACCTGATACTCTTTTGCGAGAGATGGGCCAATTTCGAGACCATCAGTCGACAAAAAAATGTTCTACACCGTTAGCATGAACCTGGCTGGCTAGCCGTTTATATGCTTCGCTCGATGGACAAACCACTCGCTTCTGCATCGAAACACATTAACTCTCGCCGTCCGGAAAGGGAGCGAAAGCTTGTCTCCCCACGCACGAAACTCGAGAGCGCTTTTTCGCCAAAAGAAATAACTGATGCAATAGAGCAAAATCAGGTAACTGGACAAATGACACTTTTAATGAAAAACAAATATCACAACTGAAACGATAAGAAAATATCTTCTCCATATCTTTGTGCTACCAGTGTCAAACAAGGACATAAACAAATAAAAATCATTGGACAGAAAGGAGATCAGTGGCGAATTAGCCCGTCTCGTGTGATCTAAACCAACCATTTTCTGATATAAAATTCATAAAACAATTATATTTTCAGTACATTTTCCCCCCTTTCACCCTGAGTCCCTTGCTCTATCAGGCCTTTTAAGCCTGGTCAGCCTAAGGACAATCCGACACTAAATGAGATATTTAACGAAAACTACTAAATATAACAAGAGAAAGTCAGAATGACACTGACAGTACTACGCTACAGTACCTGCAGAAACAACGAATCAAATGGTTTAGCCCGTGTTACAGGACCACCACCAGAAAGACAGTACCTGCAGAAACAACGAATCAGATGGTTTAGCCCATGTTACAGGACTACCACCAGAAGTATGGCGCAGAAAAAAATATTCATGCTTAGTGTGGCAGGAAGTAGAGAGGGCCCCATGCAAGAGCTGGAGGGAGAATATACAAACCTTACAAATCCCGTTATATGAAGCAAGTCGCCGAGCCGTCTCTCCTCATAAAATGTGGAAGGAGACAAGATATTTTCTGTTCAGTAATTAGTCTCACACACAAAAAAAAAAATCTAATCTGGTTGAGTAATTTGCGCCCGCGTGTGTGTGTTATTAACACTAAAAACTATACAGTAACAGGGATGTCAAACTGGTGGATCTCAAAGTTTTTCACTGCATTACGCGAGATTATTATGAAAATGTAGTTTACTTTATTACAATTAATTCAAGACACGGCGAGCTTTCATGTTAAAGGTGTGGAAGGAAGAAAGCAACAGACTTAACTGACTGTGCAGTCAAGCACGCTAACGTAATTCTGCCAAAACAGGTTAGTTTAATGCGGTCCCTCACTCGACTCGTGGACATTTTTGTGGCCCTTGGAACATTCCTATATCAGATTAATGTAGAAAGTTGTTCAGCGTGTACTTCCTGCTAATATTACTATTTTTGTTCCTGTGTCAACAATATTCTCAAGCCTCGTGTTTACCTACTCTTTAAACGTTACAAACAAGTTGCGCACTGTGCAGCTATTTCGGCCGATGTGTGTGTGTTTTTTTTCTGGTTGTTGTTGCTTTCGCGGCGAATAGAGTTAAGGCTGTGATTGAAACTATCAGAACTGTAAAACCCAAGGAACCCTTTGACATTATTCGGTAGCATTTATGACTAGGCTTGAATTAACACAGCACTCATTGTTCAATCACTCAAGTGCCATGCCGCGTGGCGTAGGCGATCATTTCTCTCCACAATTCCTGTTTTTAGACTTGATTATGAGATCCGCCGGTGACTTTCTTCCTAGCCACACTGACAGCCCTTCCGGTAATTTCTCTCTATCTCTTCTTCTCTCAATTTTTCCAGTTGCTACAATGTGTTCCAATTTTCCTATTCCCAGAAAATGTCATATACATCTCGCGTGTCTACCTCTGATCTTTGCTGTAATTTGCCTTTTAACTCCAGCCTCTCTTAAGACTTCTTCGATGTTTTTTTTTTAGCTGTTCATGCTATCTCCAACATCTTTTCTATGAACCACATTTCCATGGTCTCCATTTCTCGCTGTACGCTCTTTTTCATTCATTGTTAGCGAACTTAATGGTCAAGACCACGTCTTATGTTAGTGCTCCTAATAATAACCTCAGTTTGACTAATGAAGCTTGGCTCGCCGAAACCTCAATAGGGAGCGATGGAATCTATCTAGAAAGTTTTGGTTTTTTTTTAGGGGTAAACTCCAAGTCAGTGAGCCACCATGCACCACAATCTAATGCTTACATTCTGCCCGCAGTTCCAGGGAGATAACTGACATTATTTGATGCACTACTTCACAGACGTCTGGTTTTTGGTGAAGGAGATCAAGCCATTCTGGCATTTCTTTTGGCAAAGTATAACCCTCATCTCCTGTAGAATTTCTGCTGGCGTCTGTTGAGGACTCAATTTCTGTGCCAAATTTTAATCTGTTTTAGACTATGAAAACACAGATACTAATGGCACAGTGAATGTTTCAACACTTAGTTACCAAACAAAACCATGTTCACCAGCTCTACAGAAAACACGTTAAACTTTACCAAAGTTTTCTATTGTGGCACGGAAGGCACCATGAAATAAATTTTTTTAAAAAGGTGGTCTTTCTACCCAGGTTAAGTTTAATCAACAACCCTCACCACACACGTGGTAAAATTATCTAGTGAGCCCATACGGGCACTAAAAAAAAAAAAGTTTTCTATTGTAATTCACATGTTATACAAGAAAACTGCTTGTTATGCCCTCAAATATTTTAATAAAAAAAAACAATTTTCTGATGATATCAGGAACTCTAGATTATTATAGTACAACACTAAGTTTTCTAGAGGAAACAGAGCAATGGACAACTTGCTAGAGTGGAAGAGTTTCCTGGAAGACAGCTGCAGTAAATTCTGCTTGTTTGTGCTTGTGTATGCACTTCTGCTTGAAATTGATTATTCTTCTGGTGGGTCTACTTTACCCTCACGATATGTTCATGCAAGAGGTGGAGACCCTATGTCATATGTAGAGTCACTTCCTGGCTCTCCCCATACATGTAGGTGGTCATACCCAGAGCCACTCTTCACTTTGGGACACATGATCAGGCCTTCAATAACCTTCACTGTACAGCGCTGCTCTAAGCTTATGTCCAAGATGATGTATGAAGTATGCTTCATTCTTTTGCTCAATAGCTCATAACCCAATATGCTCCTCAAAGTCTTCTGATCCTTCTATATATACTTAATTCAAGTGCCATGCCACGTGGGGTAGGCGATCATTTCTCTCCACAATTCCCTGTCTTTAGACTTGATTATGAGATCCGCTGGTGACTTTCTTCCTAGCCACACTGACAGCCCATCCAGTAACTTTATAGCAGTATACTGAATGTTAGGATGTAAGATAGATAACGCAACTGAGAATTGAAACATTTGTATGAGTTACCTTCTAAAGTAATCAGCTGTTTGTGAGTAGAGTCCATCTCCTTTGTCTCGGGTTGCACGAGGGTCACGGTTAAGGTATGACAGGAAAAAGGTCAGGTGAGAGAGAAATTATATGACTGAAAGGGACAGCTGTGTTTTGTGTATCGTCTGAGATAGACGTAGATTAGTGAAATAGATGTAGAATAGAGTATTAGGATGTTCAGATGGCGACATCTGTCTGCCAGAACATATATCGTGGAGATGTCCAGCCTTGTGTCCATGGATTTTGTTGATGCTTTTGTCGTTCTCGTCATATCGCTCATTGTCACCACGTGCATCATTAAAGCCATTTCAACTGTAAAGTTGCTGCTTCTGTATTACTATTTCCACTGGGAGAGAATGAACCTGGGAGCAAGTAAGTCTGTGAAGTGAATAACAAAAGAGACGCAAAACAACGTAGAATAGTCATATATTAAATGAGATAAAATATTAGCAGTAATTGATAAAGTCAACACGTATTGTTATAAACAGAAAGAACATTATTCTAGTGCACAACAGTGGAAATTTACACAGAGATGAATAGCAATACATCTATAGTTTACATTCTACACATAGAAGAGCAGAAGACTGAATCACTAAGAGGATTTCCCAGAGGATACTGCTTTAACTTCTCTCTGTCTCTTCTTCCTTCAATTTTTCCAGCTGCCACAATGTGTTCCAATTTTCTTCTTCTCAGGAAATGTTCTATAAATCTCGCTTGTCTGCCTCTTATCTTTGCTATAATTTGCTTTTTAACTCCAGCCTCTTTTAAGACTTCTTCATTAGTTTTTTTTTTTTTTTTGGCTGTCCATGGTACCTTCAACATCCATCTTATAAACCACATCTCAATGGCCTCCATTTCTCACTGTACTCTCTTATCATAGACCATAAAACAAAATTGGCTTGATGTAATATTTAAGTACTTGGAATATTGTTTCCATTGATATGGATCTATTGCACAAGATGTGTCTCACTGTCTGGAATGCTGGCTTGGCCTTAGCACGTCTGCTTTTTATTTCACTGTGACATTTCCCATCAATTGTTATAATCTAAGTACTTTAATCTATCAACCTGTTTCAGATTTGTGCCATCGATGGTAATGCTACATTTTGGTGTATTCTTTTCTTTGAGATGACCATCACTTCAGCCTTCTTTTTGTTCAGGCTGAGACCTTTATTTTTACTTTCACGAACCACGACATCCATGAGCCTGTAGCTCCCTTTCACTTTTACCAATCAGGACTGTGTCATCTGCATATCTTAAGTTTTTACGGTTGTACCTGTCAGCTGATATTCCTGGCATGTTCTCTAAAGGAGGTAGAACACATCCTTGTCTCACTCCCAATTTTATGTCTTGGAATGCTCCCATTTAGTTCTGAACCCTCATTGCTGCCAATATGTTTCTGATAAGTTTCAGATCTTTCCCATCTATGTTGATGTCTTCCAGCATTCTTATAATTTCTGTGTGTCTCACTTTATCAAATGCTATACAGTAGTCTATGAAGCATAAGTATAGGTCCATCTTTACTTCTATTGATCTCTCCATCAATGTTCTTATTATATATATGGCGTTACTTGTGCCTTTTCCTTCGATGAAGTCACACTGTTCTTCAGCGATTTCTGGTTTTATTTTGCTCCTGACTCTTCTCATAACAATACGAAGTAGGATTTTGGTAACATGGCTCATAAGACTAATTGTTCGATGGTCTTCACATTCAACTGCACCTTGTTTCTTTGGTAGGGCAATGAAAACTGATTGTAAAACGTCTGATGGGACATAGTTAGTGTTATATATACTTAAGGCTTTCATTATATTGGAATGATCATTAAAATGATCTAGATATCCTCTTTATAAAACTCAAGCATCAGTTTAACTGACAAACAAGTAGAACAGTCATAAAACATTTCACCATGTCCACAATTATTCTTCTTCAGATATCAAATGTTACATGTTACACACAATTTTTTTTAAAAACCTGCTGTGACTTTGGCTAAATCCCACATTTTATGAGATTTAACTTTCAATATCCTATTTGATCCTTTATCCAATGACAGATGTGCGAAAACTTCTATCAAAGGGATATAATCCATGATAATTTTAGTTTTTTGACCAAATGATTAGAGCTTTTTTGATGAGGTCAAGGGAAGGTTAATCTTGACACTTTAAAATCTCGAGATTTATGATCATTTTTTATGAACTTTACCTTGATATTTTTTTTTTAACTCAAGGTTAGTTAAGACTTTGGAAAATCTCGGGAGTAGCAAACTTTATCCTGACATGTATTTATTAAAAGTTACATTTGGAATGTCCAGTTAGATTTTCATTGAAGGTCATTTTTGGACGCTGACATCCCGAGATTTTGATGACTTTTAATGAACTTCCTCTGGACATGTTTTTATAGCTAGCTAAATTTAGGTTGTTTCTGAGAAACAGGCGATTTCATGAAGTTAGACTTTCTCGAGAAGGAATGTTCATGACCAAAGGAATGTAGAATTTGTAGATCATATTTAAGCACTGAAGTTTTAGGTAACAAGGCTGGTTTATTATGTGAGATTATTATGTGATTGTTATTAAGAGTTTTTTAATCATTGAAGTTGATTAGGATGAGTTTGTGAGTTGTTAGCTGAAGTTGTGTTAGCATTAGAAAAATAAACACTCAGCTAGTTTTTTCATGGATCAGTGTAGTGTTTTTATGTTGCTACAGTTGTCATCCCTTAATGAGATTGAAAAACTCGCAGAAGACAGGAAATCTTGGCGAACTACCATGCGGGCCCTATGTGACGTTTAACAGCACGGGAAGGGTGTAAGTATGTAAGTATAGTGAACCCGCATTTTGCTCAGACAAGCTTAATTCTTGAGAGAGCAAGTAAACAGACTGCAAATGCTGCTTTGTGGTGATTGTAATCAAGTTCTGTAGGTACATTATGGACGTGATCAACATTTAGGAGATAACAAATGAGACTGGATTTTGTGACTTGTCATAGTTTAATCTCCTAGAATAAAATTTTAGAAACTCCCACTACTAACAAGTGCCAACAATCAATCATCATAGTCGCATACTACACAAATATCAATCACTGCAGTCACATACTAAATGCATTATCAACCAATGCAGTCACATACTAAATATATTATCAACCATTGCAGTCACATACTACACAAATATCAATCATTGCAGTCACATACTAAATGCATTATCAACCACTGCAGTCATATACTAAATGTTTATCAATTCTCTAGCACACAGCCACATTCATCAGGTCATTATGATGACAGGGAATATTACTGCTATTACTCTTATATTATGATGATATTACTGCCATTACTCCTATATTATGAAATAAAAGAAATTAAAATATATCAGATCTGAAGATTCCATGCCCCACTGAACCAGAAGAAATCACTGGAGTGAAAGTTAAAAAAAAAAGACAGCAAATCTTGGCTGCATCAGGAGAAAGAAGCTCTTAAAACAAAACTTTGTTGATATCAAATATAGGTCAAGATAGACAAAATAACCTCGCAGGTTTATCAGCTGAATATGAAGAAGCAAAAGGTTTAAATATTGAACTGCACAATGTTTTTCTATAACATAACCGCATCCACTGGATTTGCATGACTTGTCTATGTTTATATAAAGTAACCATGCACATCAGACCTGTCCTGTATGATTTAACTTATATTTATATTATAAAACCACATACATTAGATCTGCCCTGTATGACTTAACCTATGTTTATACAAGTTACCCGAACCAGCAAATTCAGCACCACAAACATCACACTGGAAAGGTTTCTCTCCTGTATGTTTTCTCTTGTGCACCTGAAGGTAACTATTCAGGGCAAACCCAACTCCACAAACTTCACATTTGTAAGGTTTCTCCCCTGTATGTTTTCTGGTATGTATTAGGAGATAATCATTACGTGCAAATGCTACCCCACAAACATCACATCTGAATGGCTTCTCTCCAGAGTGAATTACTTTGTGTCTATTTAGATCACCAGAGCCAGCAAATGTAGCACTACAAACATCACACTTATAAGGTTTCTCTCCTGTATGTTTTCTTACATGTTCTTGTAAGTTACTACAACTAACAAAATCAGCACTACAAATATCACACCTGTAAGGTTTCTCACCTGTATGAATCCTTTTGTGTCTATTTAGATTACCAGAGCCAGTAAATCCAGCCCCACAAATATCACACTTGTAAGGTTTCTCTCCCGTATGTTTTCTCACATGTTCTCTCAAGTTACTGCAGCTGGCAAAGCCAGCATCACAAATATCACATTTATAAGGCTTTATCCCTGAGTGCATTCTTTTATGTCTCTGAAGACTACCATTCAGGGCAAACTCTGCGCCACAATCATCGCACTTCCAAGGCTTCTCACCTGTATGTTTGCGCTTATGTGCCTGAAGGTAATTTTTTCTAGCAAACTCCGTACCACATTCATCACATTTGAAAGGCATTTCCCCTGTATGTCTTAATTTGTGTAGTTTCAGGCAATCACTTCGAGCAAATCCCATACCACAAACATCACAACTGTAAGGTTTCTCTCCTGTGTGTTTCCTCATATGTACTTGGAGGGAGTAATTATAAGCATATTCTACACCACATACGTCACACTTGAAACAGTTCTCTCTTTTATGACCTCTTCCCTGAATATGTACACTATAATCCTTGGAAGATTCTATCCCTGAAAAATTGTCCATAAATGATGTATCATTTGTATGCCATTTGTTCTGTGTTGTGGCCTCATTGTTCTCCCTAATATCTATATTGTTCATAATAATATCAACTTTCACCTTCTTCCTACGACCTCGTGTGTTGGAATTTCCACTGCGGTTATATATTGTAGCATTACAATCACTCTGCGATTCACATAAATCTGCTGTCTGTTCTGTAAAAAACTTCTCATTCTGTGCTTGTAAACTGTTTGCTTTCATTTTTTCCTTAAAAACTTTATTTCTTTCCGAGTTTCTCATTTTATTTTTGAAATTATCAGACACCATGTTCTGAATATTATCATGATGTTCTGTGGATTGCATGTCTTTCACTTCACCATTCATAACATCTGGTTCAAGGGTGGAATGGTTGCACACAACACCATAATCTCTGCCTGAAAAATGTAAAAGAGAAGACCAGATACTAATAAAAATGCTTAACTAGATGTTACAGAATACAAAAGAGGACTAGATAATGATGCAACAGAAGTGGATAATGATGAAAACATAAAACTAGTTAATGAAAACCACAGAAGACTTGATAATAAACAAAACAGAAGACTGGATAATAAACACAACATAATAAACAAAACAGAAGACTAGATAATAAAGAAAACTGAAGAACAGATAATAAACAAAACAGAATACTAAATAATAAACAAAACAGAAGACTAGATAATAAAGAAAACTGAAGACTAGATAATAAAGAAAACTGAAGAACAGATAATAAACAAAACAGAAGACTAGATAATAAAGAAAACTGAAGAACAGATAATAAACAAAACAGAATACTAAATAATAAACAAAACAGAATACTAAATAATAAACAAAACAGAATACTAAATAATAAACAAAACAGAATACTAGATAATAAAGAAAACTGAAGAACAGATAATAAACAAAATAAAATACTAAATAATAAACAAAACAGAAGACTAGATAATAAAGAAAACTGAAGAACAGATAATAAACAAAACAGAATACTAAATAATAAACAAAACAGAAGACTTCTTCTTCTTCGTTCGCTTCTACCACCAAGACTGGCCCGTGATCCTACTGAATTTACTCCTATGGTTCTCGATAGGTCCCACGGTCCCCCTGTGGTCCCCGAAAGAACCAAACGAGATCCCCCAGAGAATCACAAGAGGTTCAGAGTATCACAGGGCTTGAGCCTGTATTCTTGGTGGGTCTAAGAAGCGGGATTGCATGACACCGTAGTTTTCACTGCACCAGTTTAATCTAGAGTTGGACTTTCTCATTGGAAAACCTCAACGTGATAGAAGACTAGATAATAAACAAAACAGAAGACTAGATAATAAACAAAACAGAAGACTAGATAATAAACAAAACAAAAGAATAAGATGATGATGATGATGAAGAAGAAATATATATCTGACATATCTATCTACCATTTCATCCCTTCTTACAAACCCAAGAACTCTTCGAACAGTAAACTCTTATACAATTAAGCTGTGATTTCAAAATATACCTCTTTGCTCAAAGTCTTACCATCATCATCTCCAGAACTTGAATATTCTTCATTTTCTTGCTCATGTACGTCCATATCCTCAATTCTGTGTACCTGAGTTATATTGTCACTTTATTATATTAAAAATAAATTACTACCAGAATAATCATAAAACACATCATAAAATATAACAAGAATACTCTGTAATAAAAAAATTGATGACAACTGACAAAACAAATAAGGCAGTGGAAATATGTATCAATGAGGAAAAATTGTAAGAAGTGGAGAGTTTTGAATATCTTGGATCATTATTAAGTAATAATGGAGATACAATGAGGGAAATTAAAAGGAGGACATCTATCGCTCTTCAGAAAGTAAAACAACTAAAGAATCTGTGGAGAGGAACAGACAGAACTACAAAAATAATATTTTTAAGGGCACGCATCTTTCCCATCACAAAATATACCTGTGAGACCTGGACACTTAACAAAACAGATCATTCATTTGTTTGCTTGTCCCTTGTGGAACTCTGCCTCCCAAACAGCACTCCTGTGGGCCTCTCGGTTGTGAGCAAGCCTTGATTGCTGTTTGGGTTTCTTGGTATATTTCCAGAAGATAGTTTACCATTGGTTTCCTTCTGGGCAGTGACTGTACTAGTCACTGATCGTAGCCATTGTCCCTACATTGAGATCATCTGCCTACCATCATAGAATGGTGACCATAACCAACATTATCTGTCAGCTGCTATACGGGGGGCTATACGGGTACTCCACCTTGCCCAAGGGTGTCTCATAGACTGACGGAAGTAAGGAGGCGTCTTACTTCTCCTTTGATAGGGGATACCCCTACCCCACTAACCTGTGAGACCTGGACACTTAACAAAACAGCTGAGAAACACATAAATGCCTTTAAATGCTACAGAAGAGTTCTTCAAATATCATGGACACAAAAAAGAACAAATATATCCATGCTACAAGAACTTAATATTGAAGAAGGCTGGCTGGTAAAGAGGATTAAACAGAGAAAACTTAAATATTTTGGACACATTAAACGTCATGATAATCTAGAGAAGACCATCATGGAAGGGTACATAATGGGAAAAAGAAAGAGAGGAAGACCAAGGCGAAGATGGCTGCAAGACATCGTTGATGATCTGCAAATGGATGCATCAGCAGCAAGTCATCTTGCTCATGACTGAGAGGCCTAAAGGAGTGCTGTTAGGGAGGCAAAGTTCTGCAAGGGACATGCAAATGAATGAATAAATGAATTTGTTTTCAAAAGAGTCTAATTTCTCATCTATTTCTTTAGTTGTTATGCAGCTTTCGCATGCATAAATGAGGGTGGATATTACATTTAAATTGAATATTCTTAACTTGGCCTTTGTGCTTATAACTTTCGAATGCCATATATTCTCAAGATTCTTGTATGCAGGAAACTCTCTACTGTAGAGAGCGGAACAACAACACAACTCCTTCAGATCATCAGACCAAGTACCCCCCCCCCAGACAAGTGTTTTGGGCCTATACACTCCAAGGGGGGTGGGCCCCTCTGGGTCATGACTCCCAGAGGTCTTGTGAGTTGTTGCTTTTGTCTGTCCTGATCTTCCAGTTGGCACTACACTTTGAAGGGCGTCTTTAGCGATTTAGCTATGTAGGACTGGTATTGGTTGTGACAAATGAAATTATTTGTGTTCTCAATGCTTGTTTCGCATACTCCACAGCCAGCTTGAAACCTTTTCTGGTGTTTCTGAAAGGCTTTTCAATGCCCTTGTTCTTTCTTGTCCCTTTATGCCCAGTTGCTTACATAGGTCATATGATGATGTTGCTACAAATCCTCTTACTCCCACTTCTACAGATATAACTTTTGCCCTGACTCAAGATTCTTGAAGAATGATGCTGCTTTCGCAATTCTAATTCTAACTTCCTTTCTGGTGTCACCATCCTGGTCTATGTAGCTGCCAAGGTATGCAAATTGATTGACTTCTTCAACATCTGTCCCTTCTACGTGTATTTTTCCATTTTGATTAATGGGAAGTTTCATTATTTTTGTTTTGTCCTTGTTAATTTCAAGTCCAATTTTGCTAGCCAGTGAACACAGGATATCTGTTTTTTCTTGCTTGGAATTCACATTGTTATTGATAAAAGTTATGTCATCAGCAAAATCAAAATCTTCTAGTTGGGTCCTATGTACTCACTTCCAGTGTGACGTGCAAGATGGCGGATGTTTTTTTAACGCTCTTGCCGGCATGCAAAAATCAGCAAAATTCTGCTTGATCTGTCACATATCCTGTATTGGGAGTTAGGCATAACTGTATCCTGGGACCTATCTAGAGGCGACTCTAGATGGGAAAAAAAGAACTCGTCATGGAAACTCGCAAAGAAACCAACCGAGCATCAGGGATGCCAACCCCGAAGAGCTCAAAGAACACGACAAATCTAGATCATCAGAAAATGTAAACTATGACAGATCACCACAAGAAGAGAAAAATGAAATAAAAAACACTCACTTCATAACCTGGTACTATTTCCTGCTTACTTCGTTCGCCTTGGACTGAGACTTGCAATTCTACAAGATTGTCTGACTTCTGAAACATAGCATTCAATACTCTAGTCAATTCTACAAGATTTTCTGACTTCTGAAACATAGCACTCATTACTCCAGTCAATTCTACAAGACTGTCTGACTTCTGAAGCATAGCATTCATTACTCCAGGCAATTCTAGATTGTCTGACTTCTGAAACATAGCATACATTACTCCAGGAAATTCTAGATTGTCTGACTTCTGAAACATAGCATTCATTACTCTAGTCAGTCCAGTAATTTGGTTAGTAGCCAAGTTAATACTGATGTGATGTGTTATATCAGTTATTCAACTATCACTACGAAATAAATATTAACAACTTGTTTTATAGAAGTAACTCAATCATTATCTAGAAATAAATACTGACAACTTGTTTTACAAAGTAACTACTACTGCCATGAAATAAACAATGATGTTTTGTTATATGTACAAGGGTCATACCAAATTTCGTGAGCAAAAATTTTTTAAAAATAAGAATTTACAGATAGAGAAAATATAAATGTATCACCTTAACTGCATTATTTTCTTCACTTTTCAATATAATCTCCATACACATTTTTCCCATCGCTCTGCAAGTTTTAAAATACCCTCCTGGGAGAATTCTGTTCCAGCTGACCGACACACAGCTTTCTGGACGTTCTCTCCAGTGGGACCCAGCAGGTACAAACTTTTCTATAACATAGAGTTTCAATTATTTCCTGTACTGCACTGTGTCTTATTCCAATATTTACAGCAATTTCAGATACTGTGACACGTTTGTCTTCTTTAATGATGTCGTCAGCCCTTTCCATGTTGCATTCAGTGAAGGTAGTTCGACGGCGACTCCTGCGAGGCATATCTTGGATGCTCATGTTTCCATCTTTGAAATGTTTCACCCACCTCCTAACACTGCTAGCACCCATCTCCATAAGCAAGCTGAAGTCTTTGGTGAATTTCAGCGGCAGGGATTTCTTTTTTAACTCTTCCCGTGCCTTGGGTCGCCGTATCGACCCTTCTGGTTTTCCGATTTGTATGTAGGGTCGATATAGCGACTCTTGGTTTGTTTAAAAAAAAAGAACCGGGTGTAACATTTAGATTGTACATATTTCGCCCACGTTTCAGGTGACTTTTCAAAATGGTGAAAGAGTGCTTAGTTATGAGCGATGTCGAGTGAGATAAAGGAAGAGAAACATTGAAAATTTTCAATTTCTGATGATGTAGATAGGGATATGGACATGGCCTGTGACCACCCCACTGCTCTTGAATGTATCCCAAGTAGATCTAGACATATTGGATGACTGAAGAAGTAGTTAGGAGGTTATTTCAGACATTAATTTAGTGAGAATGCAACATAGAATCACAATATGAGATCGACAAGTAGATCTAGACATCTCAGATGGTAAGTAGTGTAGATCTAGACCTAGCCGATGGTGAGCTGGGCACAATCATTGTCTAAAAACATCACTTTTCTAAAAAACTCTGCATTTATGAAATTTTCATACATTTAGTTATATTCTGAAACATAATAAGTACACGGAAGTACATGGAAATACTGTTTTCCATTCCATTTTACAACTATACCCCCTAAACATATCAAGACCCACAGTTTTATTTCGGCATCCAACTGCACGTCTGCACTTTTTCCTGTGGCATGGGAAGAGTTAATGAGGAACTCAACAACAGCATGTTGATGAAACGAAAACTTCAGCACCCGCCATTTTGTTTATGCTCTGCGTGATAATGTGACACATGATGGTGACATTATGTGACCTCTACACGAAGTGCAAAGGATGCAGTTAAAGTGATACATTTATATTTTCTCTATTTATAGATTATGATTTTTTAAAAATGTATTGTTCATGACTTTTGGTATGATCCTCACAGAAGTAATTCAACTATTAGTTTCATTTTTTGGTGAGCAGTATAAGATTTTTAAAACCCTTGAACAAAATCAGAGTATTAAATACCTGAGATTTTGGCACCAGTTTTAGCCCAGATCTAATCTCATTGTGGCTCATGTTCAATAACTGATGTCTCACAAAAAAAATTGCACTTCTCTACAGTTTTCTGAAAAAGAAAAGCAAGCTTTGTGATTAAAAAAAAAGAAGACATTTTTCATGTCATTTTCTCAGTATATTGTGTGCATGGTTATCAGAATCAAAATATCCCTGTTTGTTGACATATTCAGTGATAAAAGTTCCTTCTTCGGTGTTCATCCTCAAAAGGGCACTGACTGCACATGTGAGTCCATTACATCTGACTTTGGCTCTGTACATCTTTAGAACCAGTTCACCTCCCCACTATGATTTCTATTCACTCAGCCAGACTACTTTTGTTTCAAAGGGCTCCACTGGAAGGCTATGGCTGACTATGGTTCCCAATCCTGCCACAAACACTCAAGCATGAATATGGTGTTTTTGCTCCCATTTCAATTAAATATTCACACTAATAAGAACAGAGTTTTCTATTATTTCAGAGTAAATGACCAGCACAAATTATTCTTCTGATATGAAACGAACTGCCTCACAATTTACAATCTACTGAGACATGGTGAAAATTTTGTGTTTGTTGCTGCGTACTTGGGCAAAGTTTCATATTCATGGACCAAGTTGCATATTACATTCTATTTTTCCTTCATATTCTTAACCCTTTGAAAATAGAGTTCTTTCATACATAACAGTCTTGTAATTTGGTGTGCTTCACCATGCAGGATGACACATTTTGTTTTCTGAGGCAATTTTCCTAATTCTCATTTTTACAGCTGTCTCAACAGATAATGAACCTCCTACCTTAGTCCCATGTAACAATGCCATTATTTTGATTTGGTCACTCTCACAACTTTGAAAATAATTAAGATAAAGGTATGTTAACTACATTAATAGTATAATGGTGACACAGTATGTCAAGAAGTGTCAACTATGAAGACAGCATGACTGTCATGTTGGCTCTTCCGTTTCAGTCTCTTCCTGTAATAGTTACATGTGTTGAAAATCTTGTTTCACAAAAATATAATGTAAATGGTGTTCATGCTATATTGCTCATTTTACAAGATGAAGGTCTGCATTTATCTAGGAAAAAACAACATACTGGACAATTCTGAGCCATGAGACAAATCACAGGATAAACTGTGCCACATATGAAATCCAGTGGATGAATTTTAACCAAAAAAATTCTGAAGTAAATGCATGTTCTAATACACTGCCTCGTATTTCAGTCCTCAGAATAAACAAGGAGCTTTGTGGCATATGACAGGTCAACACAAGTAATTTCTTAGCTCTGTCTGTACATTTTAAAAAAGAGAAACCCTGAAGTTGGGAGTATATATATCTGTTACAGAAATCAAGTGAACTACATTCATTATAACACTGTCCTGCATAACAAAACTGGAGGCTTCTCTCTTTACTACCTGACATTTAAAGTTGCAACATTGGCTCAACAATAGTGATAAACATTTTTTTAAATTCTATGCCGAGAAATAAAAGGTTGGTATAAGAAAAGCAACATTACTTTTTCAATGAGCTTTTAAAAAAATGAAATGTGTGCTTGAAAACATAAATTTGTAAAACATGATTTTAAATTAGTTGTGTTAATTTGTGTAGTGTGGCAGGTGTTTTTTTTTAATCACCTGCTTTCAGCTCTGGTGTAATCTCATACGCGCTGAATTAATATTCACATGAACATCTATTTATAAGCTTTATACACCACTGTCATGTGTGCTGTGTATTCCTCTTCTTTCTACTCAGTCACGTGGACAAATGGATGGCCCATCACCGGTGATCTCAGCAGGATCTCCTCACGCACTCTGCCGTTTTCCATCCAAGCGCTTTTCCCACGGCCTGGCTTGTGCTTCAACTCCTCTGTGAGCAGCAGCGTATTCACATGGAACTCGCCTTTATCAGTTTCATCTAACACATTTTACCGGGCGCCCAGTTGGGCTGAGCTTATAATATTCACATAAGACGACTTACTGTCGATCCTCACACTGACACTCGAAAGCTGAATGTAATCAAACGTCTTTTAGAATAATCAAAATGTTATTATGGCCCAATCAATTTTCACCGACTCCTCCAACGGTCGGTCAGTACAAATTTCTTCATTGCATGGCAACAAAAGCATTCCCCTTGCCAGTTCCTAATCCAATACACTTATTTTAAACATAGTTATTTCAGTTTGTCAAAGCCGCTTAGTTTCTGATATTCACGAACGCTCCGTACTGATCTTTGTCCACTAATTAGGCCTATTTTTCTCTACTCACATCGAACTAACGTTCAATGTCTGCAATTTCCAACTTCCTTTAGGCTATAATATTTCATGAGAGATGACTGGCTAGTTTTAATCACGTGGATAAAAACTTGGATCGGATTTTATCTCTTTGTTAAACTCAACAAATAGCCGGTCAAGCCAGGGATACCTCTGTAATAGCAGGAGCTAGAAAAAGTTTAACAAAACTTTGGAGAATTCAAGTGCTCCTTGAAAAGGTGACCTGCAAAATGTAATATAGAAGTTTTATTTACAAATAAAGGTTGTCAAAAAAAATTACTGTTAAAACACTGAAATTGGATGTTAACAAATATGGTCGTGTCAAACTGCTGTCAGGTGTAATCTTGCTATGGAAGTGAAATAACACTGGCGATCGATTTAAAATATGTTTTTAAAATTACTTTTGACTTGCTCCCTTCGTTCACTTTTATTATGGGATGTTCAGTCACTTTAATGGAACACGTCGCATCATAATCAACTTCAGATGAAGACAGTAAAGTTACTCTTGTATGGTTGCTAGAACGGGAAACGAACCAGGCACGGAGTGTGCTGACGGCTTGGATGCTAGTTCCAGCAACCATCTATCTCCGTGATGCATCGTCAATGGAATGTGGTCCACATGTCTTGTCTAGTACATTTTCAAAATAAGATTATGATGCGTCTACAAGATTATAATTTAATACATGTTGAGCAATGGTAAACTAACTTCTGGAAACATACCAAGAAACCCAAACAGCACTCATGGAAAGTCAAGAATCTGTGGAGAGGAGCAGACAGAACTACAAAAATAATATTTTTAAGGGCATGCATCTTTCCCATCACAACATATGCCTGTGAGACCTGGACACTTAACAAAACAGCTGAGAAACACATAAATGCTTTTGAATGTAAATGCTACAGAACAGTTCTCCAAATATCGTGGACACAAAAAATAACAAATATATCTATACTACAAGAGCTTAATAATGAAGAAGGCTGGCTAGTAAAGAGGATTAAAGAGAGATAAACTTAAATATTTTGGACACATTAAACGTCATGATAATTTAGAGAAGACCGTATTGGAAGGATACATAATGGGAAAAAAAAAGAGGAAGACCAAAACGAAGATGGCTGCAAGAAATCGTTGGCGATCTGCAAATGGATGTCGCAGCAGCAGGCCATCTTGCTCACAACCGAGAGGCCTACAGCAGAGCTGTTTGAGAGGCAAATGACATGCAGATGAATGAATGAACATGTTGAGACTGCAATATTAAAATTTAAACCTATGTTAAATCTCTCCCCCCCCCCTTTTTTTCTCTCTCTCTCTCTCTCTCTCTGTGAGTGTGTATGTGTGTGTGTTGTGTGCGAGCGAGCGCAATAGTGTTATTTTAGACTGTAGTTAATAATGTGGGTGTGCTTTTATTTTCTGAGAGAAGTAAGCGCACCTGATGTATTCTGAACTTCTTGTGTGAGTGTAAAAAGTAAACAATATTATTAATTTGCTTAAATACGAAACTAAACTACAGCTAAAAGTTAGTTTCTCATTTGTTCTTGACTACTCCGAATATATAACGACGAGAAAAACCTGAGTCCCTATTTGGACTTTAATTCTGGGGGATTAAATTACTAACTTTCACAAAAATCGTGTGAATTTATCTGGACGCCCATGTACACACACACACAATTAAAACCCAGTAACTTTAATGCATATAATCTTAATTTTAAACATCGCATCATACTCTAAAAGATCTGTATAAAAATGTACCCCTGAAAATATGCAGTGCCCACAAGGTGGCTGCCTAGGTCAGCTTAATTTTTGTGCCTAACCTGATTACACGGGTTCTTAGTCCTTTTTAAGATTACAGATCCCTAATGGGTTGCCCAAGTATGCCTCCTGACCTCCTATGCCGGAATCTCTAACTTATCACCATCACCCTATTTCGTTATTTTCATGTAAACAAAGTTTACTCTGTATTTCCTGTTCCCCAGCCCAAAACCCCTTGCCCCTTTGACACAGCGTTTCCCCCTGCCCAGCAACAGTGCTCCACCAGAGAAAAACTCCAAGTTGTGTTTATAAATATTATCTTCTCACTGCTTCATCATAAACTAGTCTTCTTCTTCTCCGTTCGCTTCTACCACTAAGACCGACCTGTGATCCGACTGAATTTACACTTGTTGTCCTCGATAGGTTCCTGTGGTCCCCGAGAGGACCACAAGACGTCCAGACTATCGCAGGACTTGAGCCTGTGTTCTTGGTGGGTTTCAGAAGTGGGATTGCGTGACACCGTGGTTTTCGTTGCACCAGTTTAATATAGAGTTGGACTTTCTCACCGGAAAACCTCGGTGTGTTTTGGACATCAGTATATTCCCGCTGGGTGAGAGGTAGTAGCCCATCCAGGCTAGAGTTGGGTTTTCTCACCGGAAAACCTAGACGTGTTTTGAGATACCCGTGTATCACCGCCGGGTGAGAGGTGGTTGCCCATCCAGTCCAGCGTTGGACTTTCTCACTGGAAAACCTCAGCGTGATTAGGATACGCGTACATTCCCATCCGGTGAGAGGTGGTTGCCTATCTAGACTGCCCTGGTCCAGTGCCTCCGACTTCAGCATTTTGTGGTCGTGGCCGCTACCCTTCCTAGTTGTGACCAGGACGGAGCTTTTGTCCAGGAGGACGAATCCTCGTCACTAGTGACTTCCACCCTTGGGTTGAACCGGTTTAGGCATAATATCCCAGCATGGGCGTGTTTAGGACGTGACCGACCTCTAGAGCAGAAGTACGTGGCATGCGTAGCCATCAAATTTCACCCCTGGTGTAAGCCCGTTTAGGCATATTTCACCAGTATTGGACGTGGCCGACCTCTAGAGCAGAGGCCCCGTGGTATGAGTAGCTCTCGCCGCTATACTACTGGACATACCGATTAAGCTTCACTTTATCCTTTTCATATCACCTTTTCACATCGGCGCCACACAGAAACCCTAATTGCTTTTCCACATTTTCTTATTTGGCTCCAAGCGCGGTATCCGAAGAATCTCGCCAGCAGTGTCTTAACCTCTGGGTTAAGGTTCAGGCATTTCGCCCGATATGAATGCACTTAGGACGTGGCCGACCCCCAGATCAGAGGTGCCGTGATTTGACTACTGTTTACTTCGCTTATTCCTTTATTTCACCTTTTCCACAGTGGTGCCGCACGGCAACCCCATTTGCACCTTTCTTCACTGGCCGGGAATAGCCCCACTCCACGCACGGCAGCTGAAGAATCTCACAAGCAGCGGTAGATGAGCTACCAAACATGACTCTCATTTACCCGAAGGGTCCGGTTTTCAGGAGCCAGATATTCGCCTTTTCCTGTCAGTTTAAACAGTTCTGCCACGAGAAGGCCAGGAGCTGGACTTGATTGTCAGAGGCAATATGAGTCGCACACCAATGGAGTGGAAAGCGTATCCTCCACCCCACCTCCGGCTATAACAGTCCTTAGAACCATCATAAACTAGTGACAAGGCAAGAAACTGCTGAAGAGAACAAAACAACATAACTTCTCAAATCATCAGAGAAGTATTGTCTTGTATCACTATAACATTTCTTTAGTTGTTTTCCAGCTTTCGCACGCATAAATGAGGGTGGATATTACATCTGAATTGAATAATCTTGGCTTGGAAAAAAGGAGACGGATATATATTGGTCACGTGATGAGAAGAAGGGATGAGTGAATGGTTTCAGATTGAAACAGGTGTGAAACAAGGATGTATACTGTCTCCTTTGCTTTTTGGAATTACAGTAGACCTCATAATGAAAAAATGCTACACAGGTAATACAGGTATTGACTGGATACATGGGACCCAACTAGAAGATCTTAATTTTGCTGATGACATAACTCTTATCAGTAACAATGTGAATTCCATGCAAGAAAAAACAGATAGCCTGTCTTCACTGGATAGCAAAATAGGACTTGAAACTAAAATACATGTAGAAGGGGCAGATATTGAATAAGTCAATCAATTTGCATACCTTGGCAGCAACATAGGCCAGGATGGTGACACCAGAAAGGAAGTTAGAATTAGAATTGCAAAAGCACCATCGATCTTCAAGAATCTTGAGAACATATGGAATTCAAAGGTTATAAGCACAAAAACCAAGTTAAAACTATTCAATTTAAATGTAATATCCACCCTCATTTATGCATGCGAAAGCTGGAAAACAACTAAAGAAATAGACAAGAAATTAGACTCTTTTGAAAACAAATGCCTAAGGAAAATATTCGGCATCAAGTGGAACGAATTCAAGAACAATGCAGAGATAAGACAGATGACTGAACAACAACCAGACTCATGGGTGATCAGGAAAAGGAGATGGACATATGTTGGTCACATGATGAGAAGAAATGATCAGAGAATCCCAAAACAAGCTATCAAGTGGAACACAAATGGCTGAAGAAAAAAAGGCAGACGGCGTGAAACTCTGAAGAGGACATTGTTAAGAGAGGCCAAATTAACAGGCATAAAATCCCTTGATGAGGTTGAAAGACCCGTCGAAGACAGGAAAAAATTAGCGAACTACTTGTGGTATGAGTAGCTCTCGCCGCTATACTACTGGACATACCGATTAAGCTTCACTTTATCCTTTTCATATCACCTTTTCACATCGGCGCCACACAGAAACCCTAATTGCTTTTCCACATTTTCTTATTTGGCTCCAAGCGCGGTATCCGAAGAATCTCGCCAGCAGTGTCTTAACCTCTGGGTTAAGGTTCAGGCATTTCGCCCGATATGAATGCACTTAGGACGTGGCCGACCCCCAGATCAGAGGTGCCGTGATTTGACTACTGTTTACTTCGCTTATTCCTTTATTTCACCTTTTCCACAGTGGTGCCGCACGGCAACCCCATTTGCACCTTTCTTCACTGGCCGGGAATAGCCCCACTCCACGCACGGCAGCTGAAGAATCTCACAAGCAGCGGTAGATGAGCTACCAAACATGACTCTCATTTACCCGAAGGGTCCGGTTTTCAGGAGCCAGATATTCGCCTTTTCCTGTCAGTTTAAACAGTTCTGCCACGAGAAGGCCAGGAGCTGGACTTGATTGTCAGAGGCAATATGAGTCGCACACCAATGGAGTGGAAAGCGTATCCTCCACCCCACCTCCGGCTATAACAGTCCTTAGAACCATCATAAACTAGTGACAAGGCAAGAAACTGCTGAAGAGAACAAAACAACATAACTTCTCAAATCATCAGAGAAGTATTGTCTTGTATCACTATAACATTTCTTTAGTTGTTTTCCAGCTTTCGCACGCATAAATGAGGGTGGATATTACATCTGAATTGAATAATCTTGGCTTGGAAAAAAGGAGACGGATATATATTGGTCACGTGATGAGAAGAAGGGATGAGTGAATGGTTTCAGATTGAAACAGGTGTGAAACAAGGATGTATACTGTCTCCTTTGCTTTTTGGAATTACAGTAGACCTCATAATGAAAAAATGCTACACAGGTAATACAGGTATTGACTGGATACATGGGACCCAACTAGAAGATCTTAATTTTGCTGATGACATAACTCTTATCAGTAACAATGTGAATTCCATGCAAGAAAAAACAGATAGCCTGTCTTCACTGGATAGCAAAATAGGACTTGAAACTAAAATACATGTAGAAGGGGCAGATATTGAATAAGTCAATCAATTTGCATACCTTGGCAGCAACATAGGCCAGGATGGTGACACCAGAAAGGAAGTTAGAATTAGAATTGCAAAAGCACCATCGATCTTCAAGAATCTTGAGAACATATGGAATTCAAAGGTTATAAGCACAAAAACCAAGTTAAAACTATTCAATTTAAATGTAATATCCACCCTCATTTATGCATGCGAAAGCTGGAAAACAACTAAAGAAATAGACAAGAAATTAGACTCTTTTGAAAACAAATGCCTAAGGAAAATATTCGGCATCAAGTGGAACGAATTCAAGAACAATGCAGAGATAAGACAGATGACTGAACAACAACCAGACTCATGGGTGATCAGGAAAAGGAGATGGACATATGTTGGTCACATGATGAGAAGAAATGATCAGAGAATCCCAAAACAAGCTATCAAGTGGAACACAAATGGCTGAAGAAAAAAAGGCAGACGGCGTGAAACTCTGAAGAGGACATTGTTAAGAGAGGCCAAATTAACAGGCATAAAATCCCTTGATGAGGTTGAAAGACCCGTCGAAGACAGGAAAAAATTAGCGAACTACTTGCTGCTCCTATATGACGTTTAACGGCACGGGAAGGATATAAGATAAGATGAGAAGAAACAATCTGAGATATAAGATAAGATGAGAAGAAACAATCTGAGATATAAGATAAGATGAGAAGAAACAATCTGAGATATAAGATAAGATGAGAAGAAACAATCTGAGATATAAGATAAGATGAGAAGAAACAATCTGATATATAAGATAAGATGAGAAGAAACAATCTGAGATATAAGATAAGATGAGAAAAAACAATCTGAGATATAAGATAAGATGAGAAGAAACAATCTGAGATATAAGATAAGATGAGAAGAAACAATCTGAGATATAAGATAAGATGAGAAGAAACAATCTGAGATATAAGATAAGATGAGAAGAAACAATCTGAGATATAAGATAAGATGAGAAGAAACAATCTGAGATATAAGATAAGATGAGAAGAAACAATCTGAGATATAAGATAATATGAGAAGAAACAATCTGAGATATAAGATAAGATGAGAAGAAACAATCTGAGATATAAGATAAGATGAGAAGAAACAATCTGAGATATAAGATAAGATGAGAAGAAACAATCTGAGATATAAGATAAGATGAGAAGAAACAATCTGAGATATAAGATAAGATGAGAAAAAACAATCTGAGATATAAGATAAGATGAGAAGAAACAATCTGAGATATAAGATAAGATGAGAAGAAACAATCTGAGATATAAGATAAGATGAGAAGAAACAATCTGAGATATAAGATAAGATGAGAAGAAACAATCTGAGATATAAGATAAGATGAGAAGAAACAATCTGAGATATAAGATAAGATGAGAAGAAACAATCTGATATATAAGATAAGATGAGAAGAAACAATCTGAGATATAAGATAAGATGAGAAAAAACAATCTGAGATATAAGATAAGATGAGAAGAAACAATCTGAGATATAAGATAAGATGAGAAGAAACAATCTGAGATATAAGATAAGATGAGAAGAAACAATCTGAGATATAAGATAAGATGAGAAGAAACAATCTGAGATATAAGATAAGATGAGAAGAAACAATCTGAGATATAAGATAAGATGAGAAGAAACAATCTGAGATATAAGATAATATGAGAAGAAACAATCTGAGATATAAGATAAGATGAGAAGAAACAATCTGAGATATAAGATAAGATGAGAAAAAACAATCTGAGATATAAGATAAGATGAGAAGAAACAATCTGAGATATAAGATAAGATGAGAAGAAACAATCTGAGATATAAGATAAGATGAGAAAAAACAATCTGAGATATAAGATAAGATGAGAAGAAACAATCTGAGATATAAGATAAGATGAGAAGAAACAATCTGAGATATAAGATAAGATGAGAAGAAACAATCTGAGATATAAGATAAGATGAGAAGAAACAATCTGAGATATAAGATAAGATGAGAAGAAACAATCGGAGATATAAGATAAGATGAGAAGAAACAATCTGAGATATAAGATAATATGAGAAGAAACAATCTGAGATATAAGATAATATGAGAAGAAACAATCTGAGATATAAGATAAGATGAGAAGAAACAATCTGAGATATAAGATAAGATGAGAAGAAACAATCTGAGATATAAGATAAGATGAGAAGAAACAATCTGAGATTACCAAAACACGCTATCAAGTGGAACACATCATCATGTTCCGTGCCCAATAGGCACGCAACAGGCCGAAGAAAAAGAGACTGACCACGCGAAACTCTAAAGAGAACATTGCTAAGAAAGGCCAAATTGGCAGGCATTACCTCGGCTGCGATTATGGGGGCAACGACCTTGACCGCGGCCTTTGGCCCCATGCTACTAACATTGTCAACAAATAATGCTTCCATTTGGGGAAGGTACTGCAGTCAAATTTCTTTAATTCTTTTCCATAGTCCCTGCACCTGAGTTGAGCCAGGACGGACAGTGGGGGCAGGGTCCTAACCGAATTCAGGATGTGACATTTACTCCTTCCAGGACGGATAGTCGAGCCAGTGTCCTAACCGATTTCGGGCTGGAACGTTTATACGTATAAATAAATAGTGTCATACTCTAAAGTATAACTTTAAAATGTAAAAAAGCCACTTTGCCACTAGTGAGGCTCGAACCCATAACTATATTTAAAATACTTATGCTTTAGTAACTGAGCTAGCCGGACGGTTAAAAACATTCTCAGTTTACAGTGCATGCTTCGTGATAGTGCAAAGGTCAGTGGACATGCGCAGTTGCGCCCGATTTCGTTGTGCCGATAATTACTCCCCATAACATCTCTATATCATATAACAATGAGGGAAACTAAAAGGAGGACATTTATTACTTTTCAGAAAGTAAAACAACTAAAGAATCTGTGGAGAGGAACAGACAGAACTACAAAAAATAAGATTTGTAAGGGCATCCATCTTTCCTATCCCAACATATGCCTGTGAGATCTGGACACTTAACAAAACAGCTGAGAAACACATGCATGCCTTTGAAAGTAAATGCTACAGAAAAGTTCCTCAAATATCATGGACGCAAAAAAGAACAAATATATCCATACTGCAAGAACTTAATATTGAAGAAGGCTGGCAGGCTGGCTAGTAAAGAGGATTAAACAAAGAAAACTTAAATATTTTCGACACATTAAACGACATGCAAAACAAGCTATCAAGTGGAACACAACAGGCCGAAGAAAAAGGGGCAGACCGCGGGAAACTCTGAAGAGGACATTATTAAGAGAGGACAAGTTAACAGGCATAAAATCCTTTGATGAGGTTGAAAGACTCGCCGAAGACAGGAAAAATTGGCGAACTACTTTGCGAGCCCTATGTGACGTTTAACGGCACGGGAAGGATATAAGATATAAGATATAAGAAACGACATGATGATGTAGAGAAAACCGTCTTGGAAGGGTACATAATGGGAAAAAGAAAGAGAGGAAGACCAAGGTGAAGATGGCTGCAAGACATCGTTGATAATCTGCAAATGGATGCATTAGCAGCAGGCCGTCTTGCTCACAACCGAGAGGCCTAAAAGAGTGCTGTTAGGGAGGCAAAGTTCCACAAGGGATATGCAAATGAATAAATGAATATAACATTTCTTGATGAGGTTGAAAAGCTTGCCGAAAATAGGAAAACTTGGTGAACTACCATACACACCCTATGTGACGTTTAACGGCACCGGAAGGATGTAAGATTAAAAAATAATTAAGATTGATTTCTACATTTTTTTTTAGCTCCGTCTGATTCACTTTTGCTTATAAAATTCGGCTTGTTATCACAAACAGAGACCAACAAAAGCACATCATTTTTTTTTTAATCAGCAACCCCGGAAGCGCTTCCCACATACTTTGATCACATGATACGTTTACTTAACGAATGTTGGAGTTCATTCATTCATTCATTCATTCATTCATTCATTCATTCATTCATTCATTCATTCATTCATTTGCATGTCCCTTGCGGAACTTTGCTCCTGTAGGCCTCTCGGTTGTGAGCAAGATGGCCTGCCGCTGATGCATCCATTTGCAGATTATCAACGATGTCTTGCAGCCATCTTCGCCTTGGTCTTCTCTCTTTCTTTTTCCCATTATGTACCCTTCCAAGACGGTCTTCTCTAGATTATCATGACGTTTAATGTGCCCAAAATATTTAAGTTTTCTCTCTTTAATCCTCTTTACTAGCCAGCCTTCTTCAATACTAAGCTCTTGTAGTATGAATATTGGAGTGGATTTGGTAATTGATTGCGATTTGTTTCAGGATTCTTTCACTTACACAAAACTGGAACGTGAACAACATATTCAAGACAAGAGGGGAAATGCATTCATTTTTTTCTTTGTCTTCTCGGAATAATAAACATCAAGTGACACGGCAAAGTAATCAACTACGATGTCTGTAGTGTGTTTAGCCCCCACCTATGAAAATAGTGCTCAGCTACAGAGTATGGATATTTATGTTGCAAGAATGAATGGCCGCCGTACCCTCAGGCAAATAGTGTATAACGAACATTTGACATTTATGACCACAGGGTAGATGAAAACTGAGATATAAGGCTATTCGTAACGAATTCATGAGATTTTTTAAAATCCCATCAGTCACGTTTGGGAAGAAAAAGCAAAAGACTGCTACTTTTGGAGTAACTATCTGTAGACATACATTCTTTTGTGGAGAAAACGAGGGTTAATTAAAATACAGACAGAAGGCACCCAGCGCAAGGAGATTGGGTCTTACCAATCTCTGTGCCAAATTGTGTAAATCCCGTTCATCTGATATCAGTCAAAAGATGCATGTTTGTATCATCATCATGTGCCATCTCTTCTGGAAAATTTGGCAGCAGTGGACTTACAGCAATCTTTTTCACGACGCACCTGACAAAGATGACATTATCTATACCGTGATGTATCTTCCTTGAGCTGATCAGTGGAGCCCACAAGGAGACTTTTCGAAATGGAATTTTTCAAAATTTTAAACTGTACAAGGACATCACACACCGAGTACTGCATTTTACACACGTACATAAATACACATTCACACTCGCGCGCACACAGACACAGATATACATACACCTACACACAGACATACATACACTTATATTCATGGGTCACAGAACTTGAAGAATGGTCATGCTCTGCTGCTGCCCTAGAGATGAGCCTCCTTGCACCCAGGACACTCCCATATGTGCTCAACCTTTAACCTCAGTGTTGCTCGTAGTGTGTGCTGTGTGACAGTGCCGATGGCACATTGACTGAATATCTTCTCTGCATAGTTCTGAATGACTGTCACTGCTCTCCCTTATTGCCCTTTCACAAAGTCTTTGGTGATAAGTTCTTCATGCAACATTTGTTGTTGTTGTTCATCTCCCTGTAATTTTGATAGGGTGGCTGTTATAATGTCTGCTTTATCCATTTGTAGATTACCCAGAGTTGTTGATTTGTTTGCCAGTTGATCTGCAATCTCGCTACCTTTGATACCGGCATGTCCAGGGCAATACATCCATATTAGGGAGGAGATTTGTGACTCTTTTAGTATGGCCAACCAGTCGCTACGCACCACCTGATTTTTTTTTTTTTTTAGCATGCATTGTGAGTCTGGTAATATTATGGCTTGTGATGGTTGCTGGTCTGCTAGCCAGTTTATGGCTCGAGTGGTTGCTTCAATCTCCATCCTCATGCTAGATGTGGTTGTGGCGAAGGCTCCGGACTCGCTGATGATGGGGCGTCCATTGCGATAGACCATGAATCCCCATCCGCTCCTTTCTCCACGCGTCTGTACACATTATAGGGTCATCTACTTTTACTGAAAAACAAATATAGCAGAACTGAAACAAAAATGGCCCTGTACAACACATTTTCCTCCCAGCTCTATGTTATCAATATCAACCAGTCAAAAACAAAAGAAAAAATCATCACGACAGAAATGAGAATATTAAATGTGACAAGAAGAGACCAAATAAGAAGTGACACCACCAGGGCAAAGGCTGAAGTAACACCGGTATTACACTAAATCCAGAAACAGCAAGTCAGATGGTTTGGGCATGTTTCACGGTTACTGTCAGACAGCATAGCACAGAAATCATTCACACTAAGATAGTCAAGACAAGACTATCCAAGACAAGACAAGATCTCTGATTTAGACAGGACGGGTCACTGAAATTTCCCATTAAGTTTGAGTCAGTGCGCACTTGTCGTGTCTAAATATAAACGCCAACGATTTTGTCTTTATATTTGTTAGAGACAGCTGAGCCGAACTCTCACCACGAAGTAAACAAGAAAGCGTAATCTCGGTTTGTTTAACTCTCTCTCTCTCTCTCTCTCTCTCTCTCTCTCTCTCTCTCTGCACGGAACATCCAAACATTACTTGCTACTACACGAATTATTTGTTTTCTTTCTGCCCTGGAAACATCTTCTTACATCCTTCCCGTGCCGCTAAACGTCACATAGTACCGACTTTGAAAGTCATGAGTTATTCATTTATTGTTAAACACAGAACAAGTCATACGCTTAAAAATAGTTCTCACGACTGTTACATACGTTGCCCTTATGTTGTTCTTCTCTCTGCAACTGCGAGCTGGTGTTCCTTGCAGCTGACGTGCTGAAGATGTTGTGGCAGAGCATGGTGTCGGCTTGGGAGCGGGCTATGGCGGCTATTTTGTCAGTTCCTTGGCGGAGCTACAAAGCAGAGGGTGTGCAGCGCTTCGCAGACTTCACCGCCAGGGTGGAAATGGCTATCACTGTCCCATTAGCCAGGCTAAGTCTGTTACTGCAGATACCAAAGGAAAAGTGGGACAGTCTGTTTTGATCAGCTATAGTTTGTCAGCCCTGAGGTCAGCATGTCAGCTATGGGTAGCTGATTGTCAAACGGGACAGTGCCTTCGCCTTTAATACAAGGCTCCTACATAGAGACGAAGTTACATTCATGTAGGTATGTAAACTTTTTACAAACGTAATTACTCATCAACACCTACATTACCTTCATAATTTCATTTGTTTTACCACAGTAAACTTTAAGAGCTACTAACAACCTTTCTCTTCTACTTCGCACACATGCTACCCCCTCCCGCTCTATTTCTTCACTTTTCTTAACATCCTGACAAATTCTTGTCGTAATGGGAGCCATTACTCAGCCTCACGCCCCCGTTTTCACATTTCCTGTATGAGGATTTGTGTCCTTAAATTGCTGATTCTTCTTCTCAATCTGCCAAATTAGATAAGGACTGCTTACCTTCACCCTGGTAGTGGATCATGTTCGTAAGTCTGCTTTCATGCCATGAAAAACTCGTAGCCCACTCGCAGCACAGTTTTATGTATATTTTCAAAATATTGCCGAGCTTAATTTTGTTTCAGTTTGATCCTTCACTGGAATCACAGATCATAAACTGCTCAAATTACACATACGCTTTGTAACATCATACACTTGCATATGCTACTGGTATAGGGAAGTTGTTAGTACACTCATTTCCCAAAGCAGAGATAGGTTGCTTGATTCCAGCGTAAAGCGTCCCAGTCAAGCCAACTTTAGAGATAGTTTTGTTTTTTTTTTACTTATTGGAAGGAAAGGGGACAAGCCAAGACATTGATCATACCATCCTCTGGTGTGTTAAGAAGTCAAAGAAAATGTGGGTACTAAGACAATAGCCACTACATGCCTCATTGAAATGGGACAGTGGTGGTTTTTTTTTTTTTTCTAATCACATCCAAAATCCCTTCAGTCTCTGATTATGAAAACGTAATGCTCTATATTTAAACAGAAGTACACCAGGCTGTCATGGATGTAGACGAGGAGCATGCAACAATTGAAGACTTCTTCTCCGACGAGGGTCAAGACAGCAGCCAGTCTTCTGAAGATGATGAGGATGATATAGTGGGGACAGCAGCTGCAGCTGTAGGAGGGAAAAGAGGAAGCAAGGTTGGTCGATAGTTCAGTCACTTAAGAAAGCATATTATACTAAAAACTAAAAGCAATGAAGCTTGTGTGTGTATGTGCTGAACAACAATTTATATACACACTACTGCCCAAAAGTTGAGGGACACTTGCTAAAACCCTTGCCTAAAAAATAATATGCATCTGATATAGGAAAAATCATATCAGAGTTAACTGCATTTAAACTGCAACAAATTCATACAAATCATATGCAGATGTGATAATCTGTACAATAGTTATAAGTCTGAGAGGTCATTCATCCATCTTCATAAAAGTCTCAAGATAAATATTGTTCACTAGATTGTCAAAATTTGGTTTAACCACCATTTGTAGCCAGGCATTCAATATATCTTTGACGCATGGAGTCCACAAAGGAACATCCTGGGAAGTAGGCTGACACTCTTGATGAAGAAACCGTCAGTTGTGCAACGTCAACTGGCAGAGGTGATTAGTTGATACTCACTATTTAAGGACATCCCAGAAGTGTTCAGCAGGATCAAGATCAGGAGAATGATTCCCTGATGTTGAGTAAATCATTAATGATACAAGGTCAGTGAGGTCAAGCATTGTCATCCTGCAAGACAGCATCGCCACCCATGGCGTTCAGAGCAGACTGAATAAGAGGTCGCAGTATCTCATCTTGGTACCTTAGGCAGGTCAGTGTGCCATGGATGACATGAAGAGGGATTTTGGTACCTTAGGCAGGTCAGTGTGCCGTGGATGACATGAAGAGGGATTTTGGTACCTTAGGCAGGTCAGTGTGCCGTGGATGACATGAAGAGGGATTTTGGTACCTTAGGCAGGTCAGTGTGCCATGGATGACATGAAGAGGGATTTTGGTACCTTAGGCAGGTCAGTGTGCCATGGATGACATGAAGAGGGATTTTGGTACCTTAGGCAGGTCAGTGTGCCGTGGATGACATGAAGAGGGATTTTGGTACCTTAGGCAGGTCAGTGTGCCGTGGATGACATGAAGAGGGATTTTGGTACCTTAGGCAGGTCAGTGTGCCATGGATGACATGAAGAGGGATTTTGGTACCTTAGGCAGGTCAGTGTGCCATGGATGACATGAAGAGGGATTTTGGTACCTTAGGCAGGTCAGTGTGCCATGGATGACATGAAGAGGGATTTTGGTACCTTAGGCAGGTCAGTGTGCCGTGGATGACATGAAGAGGGATTTTGGTACCTTAGGCAGGTCAGTGTGCCGTGGATGACATGAAGAGGATTTTGGTACCTTAGGCAGGTCAGTGTGCCGTGGATGACATGAAGAGGGATTTTGGTACCTTAGGCAGGTCAGTGTGCCGTGGATGACATGAAGAGGGATTTTGGTACCTTAGGCAGGTCAGTGTGCCATGGATGACATGAAGAGGGATTTTGGTACCTTAGGCAGGTCAGTGTGCCGTGGATGACATGAAGAGGGATCTTGGTACCTTAGACAGGTCAGTGTGGCATGAATAACATGAAGAGGGATTTTGGTACCTTAGGCAGGTCAGTGTGCTGTGGATGACACGAAGAGGGATCTTGGTACCTTAGGCAGGTCAGTGTGCCATGAATAACATGAAGAGGGATTTTGGTACCTTAGGCAGGTCAGTGTACCGTGGATGACACGAAGAGGGATCTTGGTACCTTAGGCAGGTCAGTGTGCCATGAATAACATGAAGAGGGATTTTGGTACCTTAGGCAGGTCAGTGTGGCATGGAAGACATGAAGAGAGATCTTGCCTTGTGGATTGAAACCACCCCAGACTATGACACTACCTTCTCCGTAGCAATCCACTTCTTGAATTGTGTCATCAATAAAACACTCTCCTTGCTTTCTCCAAACATCATTGAATGACAGAGTGAAGCGGGACCCATGTATAAAGAGGATTTCACTACATCAGTGCTCATGACACCAGGAAACATAGGCTCTGTTGTGAGCTGGAGTGAGAGGGATTCTGACTGCTGGTCTTCGTGAAGCAAGTCTGAATTCACTTAAGTGTATGCAAACTGTCATTCTGCTGAGGTTAATATTTGTAGTATTCATCAGCTGACATTGTAGAGTTATACAGATGACTATCCTATAGCAAAGAGACAACAAGAGATATCTGTCATCCTTCCAGCTTGTACATCCTGGGCACCCTGAACTGTTTTGGTCTTCTGCTCATCCGGTGGCTATAAATCTCTGTGAAAGCCTTTGGATGGTAGAATGTGACGGTCCCAAATGTCTTGCAACCTGATGAGCAGATTTGCCATTCTAAAAGCACACAACAGCCCCAATGCATTCTAGGATGCTTAGACTCCTTCTCTGGGGCATGGCTTTTGCAGTTGTCAGAAGTGTCCTTTCATCACTAATTTTAAAGCAAATGAAGTGACGTCTGTTCATTAAGAGTCCCTACTGTGTTTGCATCATGAAACAACACAATTTTTCTACCTGTGGGGGTTGGTGGAACGTGCGAATCATTCTCTAACTTTACGAGTCACATATCATAAATGCATGTGATTTTTACACCCACCGTTATAATTAGTGAATACTTTTCATAACTCATGTGCATAGAGGACCATTTGTGGGTGGCATGGAGACAAGTTGCAATGAAAATAAATGATAATTGTCGTATCAGTATATTAGCTGTTATGTGTTATAAAAATGTATTGAAAATAAAGGAGTGGCACTTAACTTTTGTGCAGTAGTATGTGTTTCATATTTGGTATTCACTGAGCCGTGTTTCTAAAAAATATTTCATATCAACTATTCATTGAGCTGTGTTTTAAAAAATATATTTTATATAAACTATTCACTAGCCTATGTTTAAAAAAAACATATTTCATATCAAGTATTCACTAACCTATGTTTTTTAAAAATATTTCATATCAGGTATTCATTAACCTATGTTTTTTTAAATATTTCATATCAAGTATTCACTAGCCTATGTTTTTATTTTAATATTTCATATCAAGTATTCACTAACCTATGTTTTTTTAAATATTTCATATCAAGTATTCATTGAGCCATGTTTTTAAAAAAATATTTCATATCAACTATTCATTGAGCTGTGTTTTTAAAAAAAATGTTTCACATGAACTATTCAGTGAGCCGTGTTTTAAAAAAAAAATTCATGTCAACTATTCATTAACCTACGTTTTTAAAAAAATATTTCATATCAACTGTTCATTAAGCCATGTTTTTAAAAAAATATATCAACTATTCACTAACCTATGTTTCTTTAATATTTCTCATCAAGTATTCACTAACCTATGTTTTATTTTAATATTTCATATCAAGTATTCACTATCTTATATTTTTTTTAATGTCTTATCAAGTACTCACTAAAGTATTTTTCAAATCTTCCAATTCAAGTTAATTCCTGTCAAAGAAAAGAAAAAGAAGAGGAAAAAGAAGGCGGTGGGACCATCATCTGCTCTTCCATCTGCTGATCTGACACCCGCTGAATTTAGAAAACGTGGAAAAGAACTTATTGATTTTATTGCTGATTATCTGGAAGGTTCCAGAGACAGGCCGGTAAGTGAGATGGCAATGTGACTGAGTAATTGAACAAAGCAAATGTTTAATGATTGACTGATTGTGCTGTGCATATGTTAACTCACTCACTGATATACAGATATCATTGATATAACAGAAAAACAGTTATTGATGAAATTGGTATTAGAAGTACAAATGTTTGCAAACACTTGATTGCCATAAAAAAGTTTATTATTATTATGAATTTACAAACTAGTTTAATAAACATCCTAGTATTATTAATGGTTGGGACCTGTGCTCCAAATGACTGACAACTCATTACCAAAAATAGCACTAAGATGGACACCACAGGGGAACAGAAGTAAGGGTAGACAAAAGAGACATAGAGAAGAACAACAGAGAGGATATTGAGCAATAGAGGGCTCACCTGGGCAAGAGCAGAAAAAAAAGGCAAAGGACAGGGTTTGTGGAAAACTCTTGCGGAAGCCCCATATGGTGGTGGATGGATGGGGACATGGAGATTTCCTGCAGGGATGAGGAAAATCTAGCGTGAAACCAATGAATCCAGGATGTGACAAGCCTGTGGCCTTTACATCAATGGCTGTCAGAATGATGTAAATAAAACAGAGCCACCAGACTATAGGTGGCAGGGAATGGATATCTTTGAGGCACTCATCAGACTCCTCATCCCAGAGTTGGAGTGTCTCTGTGGAACTGTCTCAAAGCTGTCTGGCCAACCAGCATTGCATGCTGGATCTGACATGGAGAAGGGACTTAAGTACAGCCACCAGAGGCTGGAAAACAGTTTTGGCCAGGCCGGCCTACACCACTGTCTTCATGGCAGTCTGAGCAAGACCACAGTCTGTCCTAACAAGGAAAGGTGCTGAAGTCGGAGGTACCCAGCCAGAGGGCACATCACAAAAATCAGGGTACCATGCATCATTACCAGTGTGCTGTGAAGAAGAAGAAGAAGAGAGAGATTCTTAATTGTGAAATATCATGTAGGCCTAAATATCTATTCAAAAGCATGCAAATGAATATACATAAACACTACAGTAAAAACTGTTTAAAGTAACTTACAGTAAAAGAAGAAAGAGAACTACTTATGACATTAGCACAAACCCTGGTGTTCACTAAGGGTCATGTGGGGTTCGTTAAAGGTGATATGGGGTTTGCTAAAGGTTGTGTAGGGCTCTCTATGTGAATCATATTAGCATCCATATTAAAAGACTTGATTTTAAAATTTATTTTGCTTTTCACGTCAGCACTATTTTATCGCTTCCTTTATTTGTATTAAACAAATCACTTTAATAACAGTGTTGAAAAATAAACTTATATCACATAACTGTAATTTTAACAGTTATTATTGTATAGCTAACTGCACCTAGAGATACACGAAGCTAGAAAGATTTTGTAAGGTACCGTTTGAAAATATACTACAGAGTGGAGGGTGATATTTTTGGGGGGTAGGGGGCAGGGAGTGTTGAGATGGAGGTTGGGGTAGGGGAAGCAGTAGGGACAGTTACCATTGGCTTCAAGGGTCTGCATCTTGAAAAAAAAAATTGGGATCACAGACCTGCAGTAACAAGTCAAGGTCAAGGTCTGAAGGGAGTGAATGTAAAAGTACAGAGTGTGGAAATATCACTCTCCCTTGTTTGTTTCATGCTGGAATATAAACATTTAAAATTTCTCATGTTTCGATTACAGGGTTCACTATCTTTCCCTGGCTCATTGTCAGGAGAAGGTTCTTAGTGAGACACCACAATGTTGTCTGTATGTAAAGCATGTTCCTGCCAAGTTTTACATTTAGTGTTGAGAAATGTCATGTCATCTTATAATGTTCTGAAAGGCAAAGGAAAAATGAGCGCTACTACTGCGATCCATAGTTGCCTCAACGGTTACTTTTACCATACTTATATTACTGTTACTTTTAATCAGTTCTGGAGCAAGATGCACATCAAGTGCAAGTGACATTTTCATAACCTTCACTTTTCAAGGACTCAGATTCCAGAGATCAAAAATCTCCTATCAAATTCCAGAGATCAAAAATCTCCTATCAACCACTTTGCCTTTGCTCCCTAATACAGGTGTAATGTGTCCATTTTGTTTGTTATAGCACTTTCAGAAATGTATAAAATGCAGTGTCCATTCTTTTGGGAAATTTAGTTTCTGATGTGTATGTATTTTAATATTAATGTATGTTACTGCAGATGAGAACCATTACTGTGCATAATTGTTTTCATCTTTGTACAGTTGAATAACTATGCCTGTGAGAAAAGTTTGTCTAACTAGAAAATGTCACAATTCACAGGTAAACCACTCTGCCATCCAGGGTTATTTGTTCAGGAAGATGCCCAAACTGCCATCGAGTCATCCTGTCAGCATGGATGATGTCTACAAGGAAATAAAGCAGTTCATATTTCCAGGGGTGAGAAAATAGGTCAAGTGGGACAGCCACGACTGTGTGGTATTCATGTGACATGTCCTTCCAGAACGTTGTCCTTCTCACTGCCTCTCTGAATGGTGTGGTCTTGTGTAAATTGACTTGCATCTCGCGATGACATGTTCAGACTTTCTGTGATGTTGTGAGTCCACCTGCAGCGAAGTCGCCCCTTTTCTCTTTTGCTGGTCACTATGCTTTCTGCTATCAGGCTCTCCAAACCATTGTGTCTCTTGATGTGGCCGAGGTATCTCTGCTTTCTAATTTTGATGGTGTTTATGAGCCACTTATCTGCAACACTTAATCCTATTAGCATCTTTGTTTTTTCTAAATTTTCTTTCTATTCATGATATTCTAAGTGGCCTTTCTATAACATTTCATTTACATGCTCTCTAGTCATTTGTTGAATGTCCATGTTTTGCATCCATATGTTGTCACTGGAATATATAAGCTCTTAGTAAACATAGTTTAAATAACAAATGGGGTATTTTAAGCTCTTAGCAAAAATATACAAACAAGGCAGCTGAAATATGTATCAATGAGGAAAAATTGGAAGAAGTGGAGAGTTTTTAATATCTTGGATCACTACTAACTAATAATGGAGATACAATGACAGAAATTAAAAGAATGATATCTGTCGCTCTTCAGAAAGTAAAACAACTAAAGAATCTGTGGAGAGGAACAGACAGAACTACAAAAATAAGATTTTTAAGGGCATGCATCTTTCCTATCGCAACATATGCCTGCGAGACCTGGACACTTAACAAAACAGCTGAGAAACACATAAATGCCTTTAAATGCTACAGAAGAGTTCTTCAAATATCATGGACACAAAAAAGAACAAATATATCCATGCTACAAGAACTTAATATTGAAGAAGGCTGGTTAGTAAAGTGGATGAAACAAAGAAAACTTAAATATTTTGGACACATTAAATGTCATGATAATCTAGAGAAGACCATCATGGAAGGGTACATAATGGGAAAAAGAAAGAGAGGAAGACCAAGGCAAAGATGGCTGCAAGACATTGTTGATGATCTGCAAATGTATGCATCAGCAGCAGGCCATCTTGATCACAACTGAGAGGCCTACAGGAGTGCTGTTAGGGAGGCAAAGTTCCACAAGGGACATGCAAATGAATGAGTGAATGATGAAGCAAACATAGTTTAAATAACATAAATGGGATATTTATTAAACACTGAAATAAATGAATGAAGTAAGGATGGAGATAACTGAACCCAGTCCAAAAATATACTTAGCCCAAGTTGAATGTGGTGAGTCAAAAGACATGTAACAGAGCCACAATGCAACATACACCCTTTTTGAAAGTGAAGGCTGAAGAAAAAGAAACACAACTAGCAGTGATGGTGCCCAGAGTAAATTAAGAAAAAAAAAATTCACTCCTTTAAAAAAACAATTAAATGTAAACTAAAACAAAAACCCTCCACTTTATTTAAAGTGTATAATTTTAAACATGAAAATGGTGCCCATGCCACATACTGCACCAGCATCATCATAATTATTCTTATGGAGGTCTGTGTGAGGGCCGTGATGAGATGAGACTATACTAAGTTTGAGCGGTCAACAAAAAATAAATAAAAACAAAAATAATGAGCAATTGGAAAAAAGATAACTATTTTATAAATTTGTTTTCAAAACTTGGACGATTATATTGAAGAAGTATGAGAGAAAATTACAAACAATAAAGTAAGTTACTATGACAACACCAAATTTTAAAAGAACATAAGTAACATTGAAAAAAAATAACTACACCAGAGGAGCTTATATTTGAAATATAATAGATTAACAACTTTCTTTACCAAAAAAAAACATTCTCGAAGATATTTCTTTTGTATATGTTGTTAAATATGTTTATTGTAACAGATGGAGCTAGAAGAATGGCAGACATCACAGTTATTTACTTTTTTATATTAAAAAAAGTCATTCATTTGATCTTTTATTTTTCTGTACAGCTACCACAGTGGCAGAGTCCTAAACATCATGCTCTGCTCCCAGCTGGCGGCTCTTATGCTAGTTTGTTAGGAAGCATGTTGTGCGACGGTCTTGGATGTATTGCTTTCACTTGGGTGGGTCAGGTGCTAGCTGCCAGTTTCTGCTTACTGTAAATGCCGTTATGTGTTTGAATGTTTAAGATTTGTGAACACATTTTATAAAGCAAGAGAAGCAAAATATTTCTGAAGAAGTCATTTTGAATGTCTTCAAGCAAACCTATCTCTTTCTCTCCCGATTTTTCTATTCCTTTTCTTACAATATTCCCATCCTTTGTGGCTCTGACAGAGAATGAAAGTGCTATGACAGCAGAAACTCAGTAGTCAAGGAAGGGGTAAACAGATATATTTGTTCTTTAAAATACCTGTAACTGTATTTATGAACAGTACCAACAACTGGACTTAACTGAATTGTCATTCAGCGGCGTGACATAGGACAAATGCCGAAGTACGGCGTGTTTGTAGTTTAAAATATTCTCAGGTGGAATTAGTGGTTCAGATACCTACTATATCACTTCCTGGCATCTCACTGCAACAAAGGAAACGAAATGTGAAGCACTTGTGTTAGGAAATTGTGTCAAACAGAGGAGAATGGCTGCCTGTCAGCCAGAATGCACCTTCGTGAACTGTTTGCCTGACCATCAGCATTTTCAGGGATCAGTAAGTGTTATGTAAAAATCTGCCACATGTATCTGAGACATCGCTAAAATTCATACTGGTTTTTCATTGAAAAACAAAGAAGAAATTCATAAAAGAATATCTCAGCTCTTCAGAAGACTTATGATAAAAATGTATATGCAATCCCCTGCTATACATTTGGGATATAATCCATTGCTTTGTATCTTGGATACAGTCCTCTACTATGTACTTGAGACACAATCTCCCGGTTTATTCTTGAGATTGAAGTCAAAGAGGGTGGAAAAGCTTGTTTAGAGACTAGCAGAAGTGAACTGGGGTTGACAAATAAAGGTTTGGTGTCGCTTAAAATGTACAGTGCAGAATTCCCAATTTCCAATTTATGTAAAAGAGAAATAGGATTTTTATATCTTTGAACATACAAATGTGTCCTGCCCCCATCTTTATCGATTAAGTAATGAGCCCCATTTGTCTGTCATCTAAGTTACACCCCCTGAACTTAAATGTAACATATAAATAATAGGTGATGACTTTCAGCTCAAACAGAGATGGTTTAAATGAAACAAAGTTCACACAGAACATTAGAAGAAAGATCATCATCATCATCATCATCATTGTAGAGAGGCGTTGACAGTAATACTTCTTCACAGATCTTGATCCTTGATACTTTCCATCAACTTAGTTGATGACTTTTTATCATCTCAAAGCATTAGACTATTCATAACATTCTCTTTTGGCCTTCCTCTACTTCTCGCTTATTCCCTACCTGTCTTGCTAATTATTTTTAAAGAAAGGATACACATTACCCAATTATCAAAGAAGAACAAATGGTAATCTTAAGACTTTACATATAATGACAGACTGATGCTCAGCTTATTACATACACTAACAGTGGAGTCTCTGATTAGTGCACTTGTGGCACTGAATGCCAAAAATTAGTGCACTGTTGTACATTCATTGCCTCTTTGGCTAAATGAGTTAATTAAAATTTTTTTTCAAATTTGAATGTTCTTACCTGACAAATTCTAGGTTTAGTGAACTAAATATGTTTAGCCATATTTAGAGAAAGATACCTCTGAAGCACTGAATGTCTGTAACTAGGCTGACTGCCCAGCAGCGACTGAGCTGGAGATGCTGGTCATGAACTGGCTGGCCAATCTCATGGACCTACCCATAGACTTTCACTTCTTTGGGAAAGGTTCTTCAGGTGGTGGAGGAGGAGGCATAATACAGGTATCTTTCCTGATTATGAAAGCAATAACTGAGATACTATGAGATCTTTAACAGTGATGATGATTAATTAGATTATAGAGGCTAAGAAGAAGGTTGCCATGGAATCTTCTGTTAGAGTGTACATTAATGATTTCATGGTATGTAATGACCAAAAGCAGAATTGACCTTCAAGAATCTTGAGAACATATGGCACTCAAAAGTTATAAGCACAAAAACCAAGTTAAGATTATTCAGTTCAAGTGTAATATCCACCCTCATTTATGTATGTGAAAGCTGCAAAACAACTAAAGAAATAAACAATAAATTAGACTCTTTTGAAAACAAATGCCTGAGGAACATACTCGGTATAAAGTGTAACGAATTCAAGAACAATGCAGAGATAAGACAGATGAGCAAACAGCCTGTCTCATGGGTGATTAAAAAAAAAGAAGATGAGCATATGTTGGTCACATGCTGAGAAGAAACAACCAGAGAATCCCAAAACAAGCTATCAAGTGGAACGCAACAGGCCAAATAAAAAAGAGGTCAACCACATGAAACTCTAAAGAAGACGTTAAGAGAGGGCAAATTAGTAGGCACAAAATCCCTTGATGAGGTTGAAAAGCTCACCGAAAACAGGAAAAATTGGTGAACTACTGTGCAAGCCCTATGTGACATTTAATGGCATGGGAAAGATATAAGATGAAACAGTGACCATTATGACAGTTGAAGAAAAAAAAAACTTTGCTTGAGATATGATACTTATATCAGCTTATGTGATACTTATATCAGCTTATGTGACACTTATATCAGCTTCAGTGAACAACAGCGGGCTAAACCCTGTCCAACTTCTTCTTGGTACTTCTAGCAACAGGCTGTTGTGCTCCTTCAACATGACTAACTGGGTAAAACTCGATGTCTTCTCTACAGGGGAGAAGTCTGCAGTGAAGCTTGCTTCTTTGATACATTACAAGAGTGAAAGCAAGCCACAGTAAATCACTCACAGTCCAACATGATTGTCTGTGCTTCAGGATCATTACAGCATCAGCTGAAGAGTACAGCATCTTGAGAGATCAGAAATCAAGTCATCATTACGACAATGATTGAAACAACTGCACGAGTGAATTACAGCCATTATAATGATCAAATTACTAACATGTGGCCAGGTCATCTGTAGTGCCTTTGATGTTATAATTGTTAACCACTAAAACAGAGTTTATGTCAGGTGTGTCAGAGCAGCACACTGGGGGACTAACATCTGCATCATGGAAGTTGGTTGGTTACACTCTGTTTCATCTCCATTTTGTTACATTAGCATTTCGTTACATTAGAGTTTCCTTACACTGATCTGCACTATGCAACTTCATTAACCCAGGAACAGTAAATTACTAGATTCATACACAAACTTAGCCATAATCAACATTTCAACTTCTATCAACTCCACAGTTGTGACATAACATAGATCAATCATCACATAATTCCAGCAGTTACAAGAGAGCAGGTTTATTGGTGAAACCCCATTTCTTGGTGCATGTTGCCAGAGGAAGTGGAATGGAAAGGCTGATGGAAATCACAGCAGCATGAAAATGTGTCTGGGCTGTTGACATGGCCAAGAGACGAACTTTCTCATGGCAAAACAAAATGTTAAAGGACGTTTCTAATTTCTTACAACATAAAAACAACATACTTTTCTAAATCTGAATTCACCACTTGGTCCAGAGGGACAGTCTACCCTCGACTCTACATAAAAACTAGAACTGTCCTAAGAAGGACAAATTAATCAACTCTAACCAATTCCCTACAAAGAGACAGACTATAATGCAACTAAAAACTACTAACTCTGAAAGAGGAACATGCTTGATCCTACATTTTTCAAATCTTCCTTGCCAGTCTCAACCATTATTTTTTTCTTTTTTTTTCACATCTGCTCTTTTCCTGTGCGTCTCTTCCATTTCGTTCACAGTGTGTAACAATATGTGCTAACTTTACATCACTGGTCTGCTTGCTGCGCAAACCTATAAGTTTCCAAAATTAGTTCTCTGCAGGGGAGACTACTGTTTTTCCTTTATCCAAACCATTTACCTATTCTGTTCTGTTACACCACTAGTACTGTGCCAGTTACTTTTGCAGCTGGCACTTGATATTTTGTCTGATCAAGTTCTGTAATTAAAATGTTATGTTCTCTATAGTTCTTCATTTCTGGAGTCAATTGATTATGCTTTCAGCCCCCGATTTTGTCAGAACCATTGAAGGATTCTCCCAGGCTCAAGCGTTTTTTTAAATGTTACACTAATGATGGGATGACCTGGCATTTATTAACCTTTTTTAACAGAATTAGAAGACAGCACTCACTCATTCTTTCTTGGAAGTCACTTGGAGATGGCATCTTAGCAGAGGAAATGGGGAAGGTGGGGGTGGATGTAAATAAAAGTGACTGTTGATTGCCAACATTTATATTTGATAATTAATATATTCATGTTAATTTTCATCATTGCAGCCAACTTAATAATGTTAGAACATGCAGTTGAGGGGCAAAAATGTTCAGTTTGACTCATTCTCAGCAGTCTTTCTCCCTTAACCTCCATCTCTGTCTCACACTTTAGAAAGATGAAAGAGATGGCGACTGCTGTAAAACTGGTTCCAGTAATGAAGGTGGATACAGGTGTATGTTTGAGTTCTATAAAACAACAGAGAGACTGAGAAAAATGAGCAGAAATGCAAATGGCAGAATGTAAGATGAGAACGTATAAATGAAGACCATATATCATCCAATATTTTGGCATTAGCCTTTTCCAAGGATTACATAAAAGAACAGCTCAACACATAAAAACATGGAAAACAGATGAAAACTCTAGCTTTTTGGTATCCTCCTAGTTCGAAAGATGGCATATATACCTTCATTATCACACACTTTAGAATTCTTTCTTCTGTCATCGCCATTTATGATGTGATGTGTCAGAATGATGTTAAAAGAAAGAAAGTATTGTACAGGCTGCAACAGAAGCTATTTTCTTGAAAAAAAAACTGGAAAAGAAAACAGTCACAAAAATCCAACATATGGTTGTATTACATCTTACTGTTGTAAGATACAGTAATTGATTTTACTCATGAACTGTTATTTTCTGCAGAAAAGCTGCTACTTTGCTAGAAAATATTTCAGTGCTCAGAAATATTTGAACTTTTCCAAAGTCTTGCTGGCCTCATAAATTTCTTACTTTCATAATAAACCCAGTGATGGCCTGACTCATGATGTATCTTCATTCAGACAACCACAACAGAAGCATTGCTAACAGTCATGGCATCTGCCAAGAGGAAGATGTTGATCACTTTGAAGGAGAAGTACCCAGACCTGTCAGAGTGGGAGCTGCAGGACAAATTCATGGTCTATTGCTCAGAGCAGGTAATACAAGCTTCAGTAAACAAGTAAATGTCAGAGACAAGCAGGCAGCTAGATAAGCATTCAAGTAATCAGATAGACAAATAACAAGTCAGATATTCAGCTAAATAGGTAGACTAACATCTAGATAGACATGCATTTTGGTAAACTGGTTAAAACCTACAGGAAGCCACAAACACCACCACATGATGACTATCACATGCTAAACAGAAAGGAACAAGTCACCATCTTCCGTCTCCGAACAGGACACAGCCGACTCCGAAGTCATATGTATACAAAGTTTAAGGTTGGTACTACTAATCTATGTACATGTGCCCAGGTGCCCCAAACCGTGGAACATATCCTCCAGAACTGCATCAACTACGAGACACTGAGAAATAATTACTGGCCCAGTGAAACCACTAAAGAAGATAAGCTCTACGGTTCCATACATGAGTTACAAAAAACAGTGAAATTTATCCAAGAGACAGGACTGCAGATATAGACAGACAGTGCGAACGAAGAAGAAGGTAAACTGGTTGACTAACAACTAGATAAAAATACATGCAATGTTGGTCTAATGACTAGACTAACAAAGAAGAGGCAGATGAACAGACATGATTTATTTTATGAAGGACTGCCAGATTTTTTTCTCCTAATACTATGTTAGCAGCTACCGATTTCCATATATGGTGAACACATTCAGCAAACTTGAAACATTTGATATTCACAATGTGGTAGTAACAAATTTTTAAAAACCCCAAAAAACTTAGCCCAATTTCCAGATAAAATGGAACAGTTTGCTAGACACAGGCTTGATGATATCAACATTACATTTAAAGATTCACAGATTTCGAATGTTTCTGCAGGCCCACCCGAGCTTAGAGCGAGTGTGTGAAATATCGGGAATGAAAATGAAGAGACTGTGGACAGACAGGGAAGGGATCATGCATGCAGACACTCTCCGTTTTGCCATTGAGAAGGACCGGAGCAAAGGCTACCATCCAGTTCTGGTGAGCTTATCAAAGCAAAATTTGAGAACAAATAAGAGGTTGTTTAGGAATAAGAATTTCATGGGTTGTTTCCCTTGTTCAGATTTTTTAGATCGATTCCCATGTCTTTCAAATTTGAAGTTATTGAATTGATCTCTACTGAGTCAAGAAGCTCCTAGTTATCACTTTGTGCATGACCTGTGAGTGTGACAAACAGGAAATTTTAATGGAAAGTTTCTGGCTTATTGTTTTGTGTAAAAGTCTGAATCTGGTTCTTGAAGCAAGCTGCTGTGTTTGTGTTAACTATAACCTAACGTAGAGCCAAGGAGAGAAAAGACGGTGTCTTCTGTTTTGAGTGTTTTGTGGTGGAACAACTGGCCCTACTTGTTTGTTGCCAGTATATATGTGTTCTCTTATGTTCCACTATTAATTTGAGATATTGGATGCCATATTATCAACTGCATTTGCACAGATCCATCATTCTCATGTTTCACCATTAAATATTTGGAACATCTGAGGATGTGTTCAGACTCTTGCATGAGGTGCCACTGTGGACTTGTCAGCCTGAGTTGCCCCTTGGAATATATCCTGAAGCTGCTGCCAAATATACAAGCTGTGACATGTTTGTGTGTGAATCCAGTCACCAACACTACATCTACTGTCTTCTTTCTGTCTCATTTTGGTACCTTACTACAAAGCTATAAAGCACTGATCATTGTCAAGGGTCTTGGCAGCATTATCAGCACTGAGGTCAAGAACTGGCCAAGAGTCTGCCTCAGTAACAAGCTGGGGTGCTCCTTTATCCAGAGAATGGTGTATTCTTTCAGTCACCTAATGGTATGTTCCTTTATCCAGCTAATGGTGTGTTTTTTAGCCATTTAATGATGTGTTTCTTTAGCCAGCTAATGGTGTGTTCCTTTAGCCAGATAATGCTGTGTTCCTTTAGTCAGCTAATGATGTGTTCCTTTAGCCAGCTAATGGTGTGCTTCTTCAGATGGTGTGTGTCTTCAGCCAGCTAATGGTGGACTTCTTCGGCCAGTTAGTGGTGTGCTCTTTCAGTTAATGGTATGCAGTTCTAAAGAGATTGCAAAATAAGAGAAAAATCATATTGACCTGAATTTAAGATGATGTTTTTTTTCCTTAAATGCTTTTTTGAAAACTGTACCAGTCTAACATTTAAAAATATATACATTATGTTAATGCAAAGGTCTAAATTGTATCAATCCCAAACTGTACTAGACAACCACGTGTGCAGAGGGGTCACAACATACAGTGAGCTCAGAGTTGAAACAACTGAGCAAAAATTTCCTAACTTGCTTGACTTCTTTGAATTTGTGCTCTGGTATTGCATCTTTGACATTAGAACAGTTAGGGCAGGCATTTCAGATTCACAAGCAAGTGATAGTGTTGAAAATAGGGTGTTCTCAGTGTGCCATATAAACAGTGGAGAGAGGAGAAGCTACATTATGAGTTTTAAATTAAGAGTAATGCATGAGGTAAAACTAATAAATAATATTTGAGTTTCTGAAAAATGTGTTTTTGAATGTAGGTCTTATGTTGGTGAAAAAATGAAGACAAGACTGGAAAATTAATTACCTTGATTCTGAATGCATCCTTGAGAAATGAAAGCAAGGATATCTAATAACCTGTGAAGCTGTTAGAATGAGACCATTGAGTGAATTCTTTGACTGAATTTAAGGCAAACTTGGGTTGGCATCAGGCGTGATGCAGTCTTTTGGTCCACTCTTATGATGTTGCAACACACTTTCACAACGCAAACCTGTAGATTATGCTTATAAATTGATAAAGAAGAAAACAAGGATATAACTGTCCTTAACGTCAACATATAGAAAATATGTCCTTAACTTCAACATATCAAGCTCATATATGTGAAGCCACCATCTTTCCTGTGCTGCTAAACATCACATGGTAGTTTGCCAATTATTTCCTGTCTTCACGCGTTTTTCAATCTCATCAAGGGATGTTATGCCTACTGAGCTGGCCTCTCTAGTCAGTGTCCTCTTTAGAGTTTCACATGGTCGACTATTTTTCTTCAGCCTGTTATGTTCCACTTGATAGCTTGTTTGGGGATCATCTGATTGTTCCTTCTCATCGCATGACTGACGTATGTCCATCTTCTTTTCCTGATCACCTATGAGACAGGTTGTTGTTTGCTAATCTGCCTTATCTCTGCATTGTTCTTGAATTCGTTACATTTTATACCAAGTATTTTCCTTAGGTATTTGTTTTCGAAAGAGTCTAATTTCTTTAGTTGATTTCCAGCTTTCACATGCATAAATGAGGGTGGATTACATTTGAACTGAATAATCTTAACTTGGTTTTTGTGCTTATAACTTTTGAATGCCATATGTTCTCAAGATTCTTGAAGGTCAGTGCTGCTTTTGCAATTCAAATTTGAACTTCCTTTCTGGTGTCACCATCCTGGTCTCTGTAGCAGTTGAGATATGCAAAATGGTTTACCTCTTCAACAGTGTTAATTCTTTATTTATCCTTCGTGGTTAATGAGAAGTTTCATTATTTTTGTTTTATCCTTGGTAATTTCAAGTCCTATTTTACTATCCATTGAAGACAGGGTATCTGTTTTTACTTGCATTGATTTCACATTGTCACCGATAAGAGTTATGTCGTCTGCAAAATCAAAATCTTCTAGTTGGGTCTCATGTACCAAATCAGTGCCCATTTTATCTGTGCAGCATTTTTTCATTATAAAGTCTACGGCAATTCCAAAAAGCAAGGGAAATAATATACATCCTTGTTTCAGACCTGTTTCAGTCTGGATCCATTCACTTGTTCCTTCTTCTGTGTTGGCAGCACAAACATATCCATTGTAGAGGTCTCTAATGATGTTGACAATCTTAGATGGTATTCCATATATTCTTGTATGCAAGCCCTTTTTTCTCTTGTAAAACACCTTCAAATATTCAGGGTTGGCTTACATGAGAGGCTTTTTATGCGGAACAATGTGACATCCACCATTACTATGGCTGTCATTAGCACTAACATCTAGTGTTAGTGAGTGAGTGAATGTGAGAGAGAGAGAGAAAGAAAAGAGAAAGAGAGATAAAAAGAGAGAGAGAGAGAGAGAGAAAGAGACACAAACATTGCTTATAGTTGTATATAAAGTGTAACAATAAATATAATAAATATTTATAATAATGATAATAACAAGAGCAAACAAATAAAATAATTTTTCATAAATGATAGGGCCAATATCTCAGAAATCTCTGGCGATGTCAGGGTCAGAAAATGTTCCAATGCTGCAGAACATCAGGGGCCATAGTGCAGATAACTGGGTCACTGAAAGTCAGGTAGAAATGAGATAGATGACACAAACAGTGCAAACTATCCCATGGCTGTATGTTAATGTAGAAGCAGTAGTTTCTTTTTTTCCCCCTAGCAAAATATTGAAACAGCTGTGTAAGAAGGATATACCTCTAATGCAACAAATTTAATATGATCATAGTCCTTAGTCCTTTGTTGTAGTTCTTATCATCACACAGCATAATTCTAGTGCACTAACAAGCCCCAGACAGTATGGACAAAAGCACCATATCCCCTTATGTTTTGGTGGCACAAAATAGGGCTACTTTATGTCTCAGTGGCACAATATAGGGATACTTTTGTCTTTTTTTTTTTTTTTTTCACTATCCATAGGTAGTTGCTACAGTTGGAACAATCGCATGCACTTCAGTTGACCAGATTGGAAAAATTGGACCACTTTGTGAGTCACATTGTTTTTGTATGTTAAATTCATGCTCATCTTTCATATGATGTCTGTTTCTGATTCCATGTTTGTTTATGTTTGGCATATCTCATGAAATTTTTTGTTAATCATATTATTATTATTATTGACGTTACTTTATATTTCTGAAAACTACAGCTGTTTATTGTCATCTTCTAATTGTTCATTAATTTTATCATTAGACTGTAATTGCTGTTACAGTCACTTCTACCATCAAGACAGAATGGTTTGGAGATCAACTGCATCTAGCTTAGACAGCATGGGACAGTGTTTCTCAACCTTTTTGCCCCTGTGGAACCCTTTGAATATTGTTTTATCCCTGCTGAGCACCTGCATTAAAGTATTTAGCACTACTCATCTTTTGCTTTAGATATCCCCCACCCTTCTCTCCCACCTCATTCCAGCTGTTACTCCCATCATGCCCAACATGCAATAAAATATACCAATTCTGATAAAGTTACTAGTGTAGCAGAAAAAATATTGCTTTTCCCTTTTAGTTTATCTGATAGGCTGCTGGAGAAAAGAACAATAACAAATGTAAAGCGTGCAGAATGTTAATCAGATGTGACTTGTGGTATTTGCAGGGGTAGGTTTTTTTTCCCCTTACATACACAGACGTTTTTTTAACGCTCTCCCCGGCGTGCAGAAATCAGCGGAATTCCGCTTGATCTGTCACATATCATGTACCGGGAGTTGGGCATAAGGCTAACAACTTTATCCTGGGATCTAGAGGTAACTCCAGATGGGGAAAAAAAAAAGATATCGTTACGGAAACTCACAGAGAAACCAACCGAGCATCAGGGATGCCAACTCCGAGGAGCTCATTCATCGGCCCCAAACATGTGACAAAGATTGGATTCTGGAATGTAAGAACGATGGCAGCACCAGCAAAAACTTCTCAGGTCATCAAAGAAATGGAGAGATACCATGTAGTCATACTGGGCATCAGCGAAATGCAATGGCCAGAAGCAGGTAAAAGATCAGTGGAAAACGGTAAGTTAATAATACATTCAGTCAGAAATGATGGAAAACTTCGAGATGGGGTAGGTATTATTATGTAAAACGTAGCAGCAAAGAGCCTTGTAGAATGGGAACCAGTGAACAGTCGTATAATAAGAGCACGATACAACCTACGACATGGAAGAATGACAATAATACAGTGTTATGCACCCATGAACAATGCAGATGATGATGTGAAGACGACTTCTATCACCAACTACAACAAATCATCATCAAAGTCCCTAAACACGACATCCTAATTGCTATGGGGGACTTCAACGCTAAGGTAGGGAAAGATAATACTGATGTTGAAAGAGTAATGGGGAAGAAGGAATTGACATGGTTAGTCAGAATGGAGAAAGATTAATTGAAATATGTCTAACAAAGGGCATGGTCATTGGAGGAACAATATTTCCACACAAAGAGATACATAAAACAATGTGGATATCTCCAGACAATAGAACTAGAAACCAGATAGATCATTTTTTTAATTAGAAAACAATACAGAACATCTCTCATAGATGTAAGGGCATATAGGGGTGCAGATGTTAACAGTGATCACAACCTGTGCATAGGGAAAATAAAACTAAAATTGAAAAGCCAAAAAAAGAAATCAGTACACAGAAAGATAAACAGCCACAGCCTACAAGAAGAAAATACAGTAATTTCAATCAGGAACTTGCCAATCATTCCAAAACACACAGTGAAATTGAGGAGATAGGTATAGATGAATTATGGAATTCTTACAGCACAGCCATAATCACAGCACCAACAGCAAGCACTGGACTGAAAAAACCAAATAGAAAAGCATGGATATCAGATAAAACATGGAAGTATACACATGAAGGACGAGCAGTCAAATTAGACATGTTGAATGCAAAAACAGATCTTGGAAAAGATCTGGTGAAAGCAACATACAAAGAACTAGACAAGAAAGTAAAAAGTTCAGCTAGAAGGGATAAAAGAGAATACATAGACAGTATGGCGAAAGAGGCAGAAAAAGCAGCAAAAACAGGAGACAGCAAAACTTTATATAACATACAAAAGAGGCTAACAGGTACTATTACATCTAAAGAAAGACCAATACTTAGCAAAAGTGAAACCCTATTAACATAAAATAAAGATCAAAAGCAAAGATGGGTTGAACACTTCCAAGAAATACTTAATCGACCACACCCAAAAGAATTGTTAAACTTTGAAACCGACTTACCAGCCCCACAACTAAATGTCAACCTAGATGAAATTAAATTGCATGAAATTGAAACAGCAGTGAATTCAATGGCTAACAACAAAGCTTCAGGTGAAGATGAAATAACACCCGAAATGCTAAAAGCTATCAATAGTGAAGATGAAATAACACCCGAAATGCTAAAAGCTATCAATAGTGACAACATGAGACAACTACAGAGAATGTTTAACAAGATTTGGAAAGAAGAAAAGGTCCCTTCTAAATAAGGAATCATTGTGAAAATACCAAAAAAAAGGAAACCTTAGTGACTGTAACAGTTGGAGAGGAGTAACCTTAATATCAGTTGTACAAAAGTATTTTGCAAGGTCATTTTGAATAGACTTAAGGATATAGTGGATACTGCAATGAGAGAAGAACAAGCAGGATTTCGAAAAGGGAGAAGCTGTCTCTACCAGATCTTTACTCTAAGAATAATACTTGAAGAACATATTGAAAAGAGAAACCATTAATACTGAACTTCATAGACTTTAAAAAGGCATTTGATAGCATACACAGAGATTCATTATGGAGAATTTTAAGTCTATATGGAATATCATCTAAAATTGTCAACATCATTAAGGACTTCTACAATGGATATGTTTGTGCAGTCAAGACAGAAGAAGGGATGAGTGAATGGTTCCAGATTGAAACAGGTGTGAAACAAGGATGTATACTTTCTCCTTTACATTTTGGGATTACAATAGACTTCATAATGAAAAAATGCTGCACATGCAACACAGGTATTGACTGGGTACATGGGACCCAACTAGAAGATCTTGATTTTGCTAATGACATAACTCTTATCAGTAACAATGTGAATTCCATGCAAGAAAAAAACAGATAGCCTGTCTTCACTGGCTAGTAAAATAGGACTTGAAACTAACAAGGACAAAACAAAAATAATGAAAATTCCCCTTAATCAAAATGGAAAAATACACATAGAAGGGACAGATATTGAATAAGTCAATCAGTTTGCATACCTTGCCAGCTACATAGACCATGATGGTGACACTAGAAAGGAAGTTAGAATCAGAATTGCAAAAGCAGCATTGATCTTCAAGAACCTTGGGAACATATGGAATTCAAAAGTTATAAGCACAAAAACCAAGTTAAAACTATTCAATTCAAATGTAATATCCACCCTCATTTATGCATGCGAAAGCTGGAAAACAACTAAAGAAATAGACAAGAAATTAGACTCTTTTGAAAACAAATGCATAAGGAAAATACTCGGCATCAAGTGGAATGAATTCAAGAACAATGCAGAGATAAGACAGATGAATGAACAACAACCAGTCTCATGGGTGATCAGGAAAAGGAGATGGACATATGTTGGTCACTTGATGAGAAGAAATGATCAGAGAATCCCAAAACAAGCTATCAAGTGAAACACAACAGGCCAAAGAAAAAGAGGCAGACCACATGAAACTCTGAAGAGGTCATTGTTAAGAGAGGTCAAATTAACAGGCATAAAATCCTTTGATGAGGTTGAAAGACTCGCCGAAGACAGGAAAAATTAGCGAATTCTTTGCGAGCCCTATGTGATGTTTAACGGCACGGGAAGGATATAAATACAGTTAAAAATGATTTTTTAATTAAGCTGTCTTGGACAAAAACAAAAGATGTAGCTAAGCCCTAGGGTTTCATGAGAAGTGCCCAGCCACAGTCTCCAGAAGAACCCCAGCAGATCTGCCATGGATCACTAGGGTTCTGCAGAGTTTCACTGCAACAGACATTTTTGTACGTCTTAACTCTCATTTGATCTTCCAATATCTCCTCTCTCTAATTCTTCGTCCTGTGTGTGTTTGTATGATTAAGACTCATGCCGAAACGTCACAACTTTGTAGTCGTTACGTAATAAAGCTGATCCTACTTTTTTCCTAGTTTATACATTTTGGTATCACAGCTTTACTGCAGTGCTTCATGCACAGTTGTATACTTACACACTAATTATTGTAGGGTTCTGCGGAATCTAGATTGAGAAAACCTGTTGTATTCAAACCTTAAATTCTCACTTCATTTCCTTCATAAAAATTACATGTTTTGCTGATTCAGATGTTATAAAGAATTGTTTACACATCCTGAGTCTTCTGTTTTCCTACTATCTAATTCTGATTCTTCACAACTGGTACATTACTTTCAGACTCCACCCAAAATTGCTTCCTACTCTTCTACTCCAGCTGACTCAACAGCCCTGGTCACTACATCACAGAGGGAGGACATCATACAGTCTTCTTTTATTAGTTTTGCTCAGTGAGCGAACAGGTTCTGACATATTGTCCATTCTCTGGTTATGAGATGTGAAATAGCAGAAAAAGGTTGTTTTTTTTAAAAATGGAACTAAGGTTAAAAAAAAGTATTATGAGACTGCAATTTAAATATTTAATGAATGTAAAGACAGTAATTTGAAAATAAGATATCGATGGATATTAAGACACAGATATAAACATGGCATTTTAACCTTACAAATAAGTGTGTCAGTTTTACTGCTTGGTTGGCAAGATATGACAGCAGGAAAGACTCAGCCCACATGAAAAGATGATTCAGTATGGATTAGACTTTCATGCATATTTTATTATAAATATCATTATCTAATTTTTTATATCCCTCTAAATCTTGATTATCTTTACATGCAGTATGCAGATTCATTCTCGATGTCTGCGCACAAGTGGATGCCAGTACACATGGACTGTGCATGTCTTTGGTATGTGATGCTTGCTGTGGTTATAAGATTTATAAATTTCTCTTGACTTTCGTCATCTTGAAAAATGACTGAAACAGATGTATGTCAGCTATTTGTTAGTTACTGAGAAAAACAGCTGTTTATGGAAGCTGCCTAGCATCATTTTGTCAAGCAGCTTCTGTTTTGACTGATTTTATCTTAGTTTTGATCTAACTCATGGCCTTCTTCTCATTCAAAGTTTGTCTGTGAGTAAGTGGGTCACTCATTCTTGCAACATACTCCAGCCATTTTAATCTTCTGCCGTTGAGTGTTGCCATGAGAAAAGTGAGATTAGCAAATTACAGCATTTCAGAGTTCATTTTTTAAAAATATAGCATTATAATTTTTGAGATAGCATTGCTAGTCAATAAAAGACTGTAATATATTTTAATTTTTAAACCAATGATACTCTGATAAGGAGATTGATATGCTGAGTACAACAATATACATGCACATGTCAGTGATATCCCAGTGAATGACGACAGTTTTGAACTGAAAAATGTCACACATCCTTGATTGCACATGTGAAACAGGTGTTTAGACTCCAGAGCACATCTTGTAGCTCTGCTTCCTCTACCAAAAAGCCAGAACCCAATTCTGGACATGGGGAGCTAAACTGAAAGACAAACACTTTGGAGCATAAAAGACTGCACAGTTTATCAGGACATAATATATATCTGAGGCTAGAATCGTAGAATGCAGATGCAAAAAGAAGAAGAAGAAGAAGAAGAAGAATGAACAAATGCCAGCATATCATGTGGATTTCTGGACAAGTATTGTTGACACAGCTGTATAATCCCCACAGTATAAACTGTTTAAGGTTATAAACCTTAAAGGTCTCAGGCTGAATAAAAAGAAGACTGAAGTGATGGTCATCTCAAAGAAAAGAATAGCACCAAAATGTAGCATTACCTTCGATGGCACAGAACTGAAACAAGTTGATAGATTCAAGTACTTAGGAACAATTATAACAGCTGATGAGAAATGTCACAACAGAATAAAAACCAGACATGCTCAGGCCAAGTCAGCATTCTAGAAAATGAGAAGCATCTTGTGCAACAGATCCATATCAATGGAAACAAGATTCTGAGTACTTAAATGTTACATTGAGCCAATTTTGTTTTATGGATGTGAAGCATGGTCTATGAATAAGAGAGTACAATGAGAAATGGAGGCCATAGGACATATCATGAGAAGAGGAAAATTGGAACACACTATGGCAACTGTAAAAATTGAGGGAAGAAGAGACAGAGGAAGACAGAGAAAGAAGTTATTGGATGGGCTGTCAGTGTGGCTAGGAAGAAAGTCACCGGCAAATCTCATAATCAAATCTAAAGACAGGGAATTGTGGAGAGAAATGATCACCTGTGCCACACGGCATGGCACTTGATTGATAAACTGTCAGCATAGTTTTGTAATCCTCACAGTATAAACTTAACATAGTTTTGTAATTCTTACAGTATAAACTTAGCATAGTTTTGTAATCCTCACAGTATAAACTGTTAGCATAGTTTTGTAATCCTCACAGTATAAACTGTTAGCATAGTTTTGTAATCCTCACAGTATAAACTTAACATAGTTTTGTAATTCTTACAGTATAAACTTAGCATAGTTTTGTAATCCTCACAGTATAAACTGTTAGCATAGTTTTGTAATCCTCACAGTATAAACTGTTAGCATAGTTTTGTAATCCTCACAGTATAAACTGTCAGCATAGTTTTGTAATCCTCACAGTATAAACTGTTAGCATAGTTTTGTAATCCTCACAGTATAAACTGTTAGCATAGTTTTGTAATCCTCACAGTATAAACTGTTAGCATAGTTTTGTAATCCTCACAGTATAAACTGTCAGCATAGTTTTGTAATCCTCACAGTATAAACTGTTAGCATAATTTTGTAATCCTCACAGTATAAACTGTCAGCATAGTTTTGTAATCCTCACAGTATAAACTGTCAGCATAGTTTTGTAATCCTCACAGTATAAACTGTCAGCATAGTTTTGTAATCCTCACAGTATAAACTATTACCATAGTTTTGCAATCCTCACAGTATAAACTGTCAGCATAGTTTTGTAATCCTCACAGTATAAACTGTCAGCATAGTTTTGTAATCCTTACAGTATAAACTGTCAGCATAGTTTTGTAATCCTCACAGTATAAACTTAGCATAGTTTTGTAATTCTTACAGAATAAACTGTCAGCATAATTTTGTAATCCTCACAGTATAAACTGTTAGCATAGTTTTGTAATTCTCACAGTATAAACTGTCAGCATAGTGTTGTAATCCTCACAGAATAAACTGTTAGCATAGTTTTGTAATCCTCACAGTATAAACTGTCAGCATAGTTTTGTAATCCTCACAGTATAAACTGTTAGCATAGTTTTGTAATCTTCACAGTATAAACTATTAGCATAGTTTTGCAATCCTCACAGTATAAACTGTTAGCATAGTTTTGTAATCCTCACAGTATAAACTGTCAGCATAGTTTTTTAATCCTCACAGTATAAACTGTCAGCATAGTTTTGTAATCCTCATACTATAAACTTAGCATAGTTTTGTAATTCTTACAGTATAAACTGTCAGCATAATTTTGTAATCCTCACAGTATAAACTGTTAGCATAGTTTTGTAATTCTCACAGTATAAACTGTTAGCATAGTGTTGTAATCCTCACAGTATAAACTGTTAGCATAGTTTTGTAATCCTCACAGTATAAACTGTCAGCATAGTTTTGTAATCCTCACAGTATAAACTGTCAGCATAGTTTTGTAATCCTCACAGTATAAACTGTCAGCATAGTTTTGTAATCCTCACAGTATAAACTGTCAGCATAGTTTTGTAATCCTCACAGTATAAACTTAGCATAGTTTTGTAATTCTTACAGTATAAACTGTTAGCATAGTTTTGTAATCCTCACAGTATAAACTGTTAGCATAGTTTTGTAATCCTCACGGTCTCTCTCTCACTCTCTCTCTCTCTCTCTCTCTCTCTCTGAACTTTAAGTGCCCAAGGCACATGGGGCTTCTGCAAGGGTTTTCCACAAACACCTGTCCTTTGCTTTATTTTATGGTATAAACTATCAGCATAGTTTTGTAATCCTAACAGGGTAAAGAAGATCTCTTATTTGACACAAACATTTGCCTGTGAAGATCCAGAAGGTCCACTCTACATCCCACCTGACGATAAGAACATTATGGCAGATTACCGAGTGAGTATACATATTTTTTTAAAAATAGGTCATACAATATCTTGTAAGTTTGGATGATTAAAGCTCATCTAGGCAATAACTTTCTAGGATGTGGTGGATGAATATGTGATGCTATTTTCCCTTTAAAAATTTTTTTAAAATAACCATTAAAATTAAAAAAAATAATCCTTATGTTGGTTTAGAAATAATTTTGGTCTAACGATATTTTTTTTTGTTTTTTTATTTGGCAGAGGGGACAGATTTAGTATTTGTCTTTGAAGAATTAGAATTCTAACTGCAACTGATCAGTCCTGAAATGTCATTCAAATTGTTTTGTTATTTGTCAATAACTAATTGTTATTAGTTAGAGTAGGACAAGGAGTCCAAAGGCTAATGGAGAGTCCGTACACAAACTGACAGAACCCAATGGGAAACCACTGTTGTAGCTCCAAAGAACAATTATGTTTATTCAGAGTAATAGATTTGTCATGAACAATGTTAATGGATGTTCCTTTGGAACACCTCATCCGGTAGGGCAGCTCACAAACCACAGGTGAGGCCAGATCGTCATCAAGCTACTGGTGGCAAAACTAACAAGTTCAGAATAACTACATGAATGTTAGAACTCTATTCCAGGCTGGAAATTAGAAAATATAAAAAAGGAAATGGAAAAGATGAAGATCAACATACTAGGAATGAGTGAAGTTAGATGGACACGTGCAGGGAAGATAAACTCTGATAAATATACAATAATATATTCAGGAAGTGAGAAACATGAACGAGGAGTAGGAATAATATTTGATGAGCAAACAGCAAGTGCAGTTTTTGGGATATTTGAAAATCTTGGACCGAGTCTTGCTAGCCAAACTGAAAGGATGACCATAAATATTATACAAGTGCACGCTCCAACATCTGAAAGTTCTGAAGATCTACAACTATTTTATAATGACATAGAGACAGCCCTAAAACACACAAAGTCACATGAAGTTACTATAGTGATGGGAGATTTTAATGCCAAAGTTGGTAAGGGAAGAACTTCAGACATTGTTGGTGACTATGGACTGGGGGAGGGGAATGACAGAGGTAGTAAATTAATTTAATGGGCAAGAATACGTAGTATGGTTGTAGGAAACACCTGGTTTAAACAACATCCCCGAAGACTGGCAACATGGTACAGCCCAGAAAAAAAGACTTTTAACCAGATAGACTATATATTAATCATCAAACAATTCCAGAATGCATTACTGACAACAAAAACCATGCCAGGAGGTGACTGCAATAGTGACCATGATCCACTCTGTGGAAAAATTAGAATAAAGCTAAAGAAAACATGCAGAAAAGTGAGAAACATCAAACTGAATTCAGAATTCCTTAAAAATGACCAAGAACTGTGATAAAAATACAGAGTTATTATAACAAATAGATACAATGCAATAGCAAAGATAAATAGTATAGATGAACAATGGGCAATGTTAAGAGATTCTATGCACCAAACTGTTAAGGAGATAATACCACTGAAAAAAGAAGCCCCTAAAAATAAATGGATGACAGATGACATCTTAGGACTGATGAACAAGAGGAGGAGGAGTAAAAATAACCAATAAAAATATATCAAGACAAATAAAGAAATCAGACGCAAATGCAGAGAAGCAAAGGAAGTGTGGTTAAATGAACAGTGCAGACAAATAGAGGACTCCCATAATAAAGACAGCAAAAACTTGTACATACGAATTAGTGAACTCACAGGCAATAAGACAAAATCAGGATGCCTGAAATCAAAAGAAGGTAAAATGTTAATGGGAAAAGAAGACATCGTGGACAGAATACATCGGTGAGCTATATGGTGGAGAAAGACCAGAAATAACACCAGACACTGAAAATTGTGATGGACAAGCAATACTTGAAGATGAAATCATAGATGCCATCAAACACATGAAGAAAGGAAAAGCGACTGGGCCTGATAATATAACAGTAGAAGAAATAGAGGCACTAGAGGAGACAGGAATAAAAATAATAACTTACTGAATAAGTTACTGAATGACATTTACAACAGTGGTTATATTCTCAGTGACCTGCTTAAATCCACATTTATAGCACTACCAGATGCAAAGGAGTGTGATGACCACAGGACTATCAGCCTCTCATGTCACATAACGAAGCTACTTCTGAGAATTATTAAGAGAAGAACAAGGAAGAAGATAAAAACGGAAATAGCAGATGAACAGTTTGGATTTGTTGAAGGAAAGGGAACACACAATGCTATTTATGCTTTGCGAACACTAACAGAAAGAGCTTTAGAAGTACAGAAAGATCTCTACTTATGCTTCACTGATTACACCAAGCCATTCGACAAAATGGAACATTATGAGATTATTAAAATGCTTGAAGACATAAACATAGATGGCAAAGATCTGAGGTTTGTAAAACATCTATACTGTCAGCAGAAAGCAGCAGTTCGAGTTGAAAATAAAGCTGGAAAATATCAACCAATAAAACAAGAGGTGCGACAAGGATGTGTACTACATCCAGACCTTTTTTCTTTGTACAGCGAGAATATTCTAAGAATGATCATTACAGAACCAGGAACAAGAGTAGGAGTATACAATATTAACAACCTTCGGTGTGCTGACGACACAGTACTGATAGCTGAGAACCAACAAGACCTGCAAAATCTCTTGGATAAACTCACCAAAGAAAGTGAACAGAAAGTCTTAATTTGAACATCAAAAAGACAGAGACTATGGTTATATCTAAGAAACAGAACCCACCAGCATGCAGTATTAAATTAAATGGAATTATTCTAAAGCAGGTGCAGAAATTCAAATACCTTGGAGCAGTAATAACTTCAGATGGGAAAAGCAAAACAGAAATTAAGAACAGAATAGGCCAAGCAAAGATTTGCATTTCGGAGAATGAGAAACATATTATGTAACACATCCTTATCAATGAATGTTAGAAAATGAGTCCTAAAATGTTATATTGAACCTATCTTGTTATATGGAAGTGAATTATGAACAATAGGCAGGTCTGCACAAAAATCACTAGAAGCAGCAGAAATATGGTTTATTAGAAGAATGTTGCGAATCCCTGGACACCAAAAATAACTAATGAAGAATGTATGAGAAGAGCTGGAGAGACAAAAAAATCTTGTCAAAAAAATAAGTGAGAGACAGTGTACTAGGACATGCAGTGAGAAGAGGGGGCATTGAAAATATTATAACAGCAGGAAGAATAGAGTTAAGAGGAGCCAGGGGAAGACCAAGAGAAATGATACTGGACAGTCTGACGAGATGGTGTGCGAGGAGATCACCAACTGAGCTGATGGCCTGCATGAAGGATTATGTACTCTGGAGAAGCATAATAGCCAACGCCAGTCGGCACGGCACCTGATGATGATAATGAATTGTTATTAGCTAATAGATATAAGATGTATGTGTGCACATGTTTATAAACAAACACACACACACATGCACCCATGCACATGCACACACCTGCATATCAACTCTTCATTTTGCATTATTATCTCTCATATTATACATAAGTGATAAATGGAGATGGATCAAGAGGCAGACCAAGACAACAGAGGCGTGACAACCTGGCAGAAGACATACAAGCCCTCGGAATGGAAAATTTGAAGAATGAAGACTAGGAACAGAGAGAAGTGGAGACAGGCTTGGAAAACTGAATGAATTATCGTCACATAGAAAAGGCCAAATGAAATATCATGTTTCAAAGTCATTTTCTCTTCATACATCTAGTGTCTAGCACTCCAAAAAGTCAGATCAATTCTTATTTTCTGACCAGACAACTGAAGCACATGATGTGGATGACAGACAGTTAAAAAAACAATTGTATGTGCAGCAACAGTGTTTTAGACTGAATGGCAGTTTTTGCAGGTAAATGGCACTATAACAACAAAACAGCATAAATAACTAGACAGGATCTCACTAAATGCATGTAACTTTTCACTACAGTGCAACAAAGTTTTTATTTCTGTAACTATGTAGATATTTAGGTACCTGCGTAGCTTTGAGGTTAGTGCATTCACCTCTCATGCTGAGCTAATGGTTCAGGTCCTGCTGGAGGTTATACGGTTACTGGTGCATTGTTGGGGAAGGAAAGATGACTAGACATGATGCTGATCATGTCACCCTGTAACATTCTGGCAGGTCAAGGAAAATATAAGCACTAACATCTCTTAAGTGCACTTGTGGCCTGACAGAGCTACCTATTTTTCCTGAGGTTCAAAATCTTATTCAGATGGAAGAATCATTTCTTTGTGCCAATTCTCATTATAAAGTATATATGTATGAAAAAAGTAAAAGTATATTTTCTCATCTTCCTGCAGGCCTGGAGTCTGCCTATGACAAGAAGATTTCGAGCCATGAAGTTGTGGGTGGTCTTCAGGTTGTATGGGGTGAAAGGCTTGCAACAGAAAATCAGAGAAGTGAGTGTGTTATAGAAGTGCAACTTCTTCTTCATGCGCTTTTTCTGTCACATCTACAGTCCTGTCTCTTAGATAAATTTCACTGCTTTTGTAACTTATGTATGGAACCATGGAGCATATCTTCTTTGGTGGTTTCACTGGGCCAATAATTGTTTCTTAGTGTCTCATAGTTGGTGCAGTTTGGGAGGATATGTTCCACAGTTTGGGGCACCTGGGCACATGTACAAAGAGTAGTAGTACCAATTTTAAACTTTATACACATACTTCGGAGTTGGCTGTGTCCTGTTCGGAGACGGAAAATGGTGACTTGTTCCTTTCTGTTTAGCATGTGGTAGTCATCATGTGGTGGTGTTTGTGGCTTCCCATAGGTTTTTATCATGCTTTTCTTCTGATTATAGGTGACTGGTATGTCTGGTTGCTCTATTTCAGTGCCCGTTTGGCCAAGCGGTCAGGTTTCTCATTGCCTGGTATCCTACAGTGGGAGGGAATCCACTGCAAGGTAACTTTGTGCTTTAAGTCAATTTTGACAAGGCATCTTTAAGGTCTGGTAGTTTGTTGCACTGAAGAGCTTCCAGTACCGATCTTGCATCCGTGAGAATTATTATGGGGCATGTCTATGGAGTCTGATAGTTTTTCATCCACAGCAATAATTGCCCTAACTTCTGCATCATAGTTGTTGCATTTTCCAGTGGGTATGGTAATCTTATCAGTGATGCTGTTTGAATATTCAATATGTGCTCCTGCCTCTCCATTTTTTATGACATTGTGCGCAGATCCATCTGTATACACATGTATCCAGGTGTCACATGAATATTTGTCATCTAGCACACTAAGTGTGGCTGTTGATCTTTGCAGGACTGCTTTGCATCTCACCATTTTGCACACCTTTTACTTCAGTTTGAGTAGTTATTTGTGTACAATCTGCTTCTTTCCACGGTGTATGTTCTGGTACAGATGGTAATGGAGCAACTACAGTTGAAAGGTCAGGTATCGGCTTAAGCAGACATTTAACCTGATGAATGAATTCAAGTGCCATGCCGTGTGGCGTAGGCGATCATTTCTCTCCACAATTCCCTGTCTTTAGACTTGATTATGAGATCCGCTTGTGACTTTCTTCCTAGCCACAATGACAGGCCATCCAGTAACTTCTCTCTCTGTCTTCCTCTGTCTCTTCTTCCTTTGAATGAAGCTGCTTCTTTTAAGCCATCTTAGTGCCAAGTTATTGAATCTCTCCTTCAGGGTATGGCCTACAGAGCTGAGGATTTACTCTCCCAAGGTCATGACCTTTGTGTCTATGCATCCTTTTAGCACTTGAACACCAAATAGAAGTGCATGAACTCTTGATGATGATGTGTTTGCTTCCATGTCTTTTTTTTTTTTTGTATAATCTTTTTCATTTGTTCAACAATTTAATATTCATATATGATAAAAAAAAGTTAAGATTATTCATTTCAAATGTGATATCCACCCTCATTTATGCATGCAAAAGCTGGAAATCAATTAATGTAATAAACAAGAAATTAGACTCTTTTGAAAACAAATCCCTAAGGAAAATACTTGGTATAAAGTGGAATGAATTTAAGAACAACACAGAGATAAGACAGATGAGCACAACAACCTGTCTCATGGGTGATCAGAAAAAGAAGATGGACATATATAGGCTATGTGATGAGAAGAAACAATACCAAAACAAGCTATCACATGGAGCAAAGAAAAAGAAGTCGACCACATGAAACTCTAAAGAGGACATTGATAAGAGAAGCCAGTTTAATGGCCATAACATCCCTTGATGAGGTTGAAAAACTCGCAGAAAACAGGAAATCTTGGCAAACAGCTATTCAAGCCCTATGTGACATTTAATGGCACGGGAAGGATGTAAGATGATCAGATATTTAAAACTGAGTATTTAGTACAAATGTAGGAAAAAAATGTTTCTTCTTTTATCTCTATCTTCTCATTTGTGTCTTTAGACATTGTCAGATAGAGGTGTATGGTGCAGTTTTACAAAGTGAGGGAGGAAGTGAGCAAGGTGAGAAAAAAACGAATATAAAGTATGAGAATGTATAAATGAAAAACATACAACATCCGATATTTCAGCGTGAGCCTTATTCGAGGATACATGCAAAAACAAAATACAAACATATATAACTTATCTGAAGCGTCTTGCTCTCAGTAAAGCGGAAATGTGTGTGGAAGAAGGAGGAGGAGGAAAAAGAAAAAACCGTTGCCTACAGACAAAAGATTCCCAATATAGCCAATCATAGTGAAGAAGCGGAGAGAGAGGAGGAGAACAAGTGGGAGAAAGGGGTTGCGGGAAGGCAATAGAAACATGATAGCCGCTAGAGGTGTCGGGGGTGGGGGGAAAGGGGAGAGAAAAGAGGATGTGAGAGATAATGAATGAAGAACTTAAACACCTACAGGGAGGAAATGTAAAACTGGTGAATGGGACAAGACCAATATGTTGGCAGAGAAGGAAATGGGATGGTGGTAGGGGCTTACGGTTAGGAGATCAATTTCGCCAGCATCTCAGTGATATTTCTAAGAGGGCCTGGACACCTGTGGCTAAACATTTTTGCCTTGGTAACCACAGGGGCAAACAGGACATTTCGGTTAGTGCGATCCGCTCTTGTTCCGCAGATGTACGATCTCAGAGGGTCCTAGAACAGCGCCTTATTTTCCAGACTGGCTGTCTCCACCCAGCTGGAATTAACAATGTCTTCAGCTTTCTGTAACTTCTTTATTTTTCCACTGGCCTTTTTTATACTCTAATTTCTTTCTCTATGCTACCCCCCCCCCCCCCAACCACCATCCTATTTCCTTCTCTGCCAACATATTGGTCTTGTCCCATTCACCAGTTTTACATTTCCTCCCTGTAGGTGTTTAAGTTCTTCATTCATTATCTCTCGCGTCCTCTTTTCTCTCCCCTTTCCCCCCACCCCCGACACCTCTAGCGGCTATCATGTTTCTATTGCCTTCCCCCAACCCCTTTCTCCCACTTGTTCTCCTCCTCTCTCTCCGCTTCTTCGCTATGATTGGCTATATTGGGAATCTTTTGTCTGTAGGCAACGGTTTTTTCTTTTTCCTCCTCCTCCTCCTTCCACACACATTTCCACTTTACTGAGAGCAAGACGCTTCAGATAAGTTATATATGTTTGTATTTTGTTTTTGCATGTATCCTCGAATAAGGCTCACGCTGAAATATCGGATGTTGTATGTTTTTCATTTATACATTCTCATACTTTATATTCGTTTTTTTCTCACCTTGCTCACTTCCTCCCTCACTTTGTAAAACTGCACCATACACCTCTATCTACCTTATTTATATTAACCAGTTTTACTGCAGTCGCCATCCCTTTTATCTAGACATTGTCACAAATGCTCTAAATAAAGGCAGCAATATATTTTTAGTTTATTTCTAGGTTTCACATTAATCTTGTTTTTATTTTAAAATACTTAAATCAGTTTACTTACATATCATTGTTCAGCTGAGAGATAAAGAGACAAAGATGAAATGATAGGGTGACAAAAATGAGAGATGAAGAGATAAAGATGAAGATATAGGTAAGAAGAAAACAGATGGAAAGGACTGAAAAATGAAGAGACAGGAAGTGAAAACTGAGAGTTAATGAGACTGAGAAATGAAGTCATGGGGAAAGAAAACTGAGAGAAGAGACATAGAGAGAAGAAACAAAGAGAAATTGAGAGACAGAAAAACTGAGAAATGAAGAGACAGAAAAACTGAGAAATGAAGAGACAGAGAAATGAGGAAACAGGGAAACTGAGAAATGAAGAGACAGAAAAACTGAGAAATGAAGAGACAGAGAAATGAGGAAACAGGGAAACTGAGAAATGAAGAGACAGAAAAACTGAGAAATAAAGAGACAGAGAAATGAGGAAACAGGGAAACTGAGAAATGAAGAGACAGGGAGACAGAACTGAGAAAGATGAAGTGACAGGAAGACAGAACTGAGAAAGATGAACTAACAGTGACAGAAAAGTGAGAGATGAAGACCTGTAACTATATGGTCAGTCTGGTAGCTAGAGGTCATTATATCCTCATTTGCTAAGGTTTCTGCAAGGCATGACTTTAAGTCCACACAAAGAATTAATTAAAGCTATCATTGCCAACTCCATATCTAGTTATATATCTGAGCTCAAGACTTCCATTCATCACTAACTTCCAAGAACACAAATTTCTAGTTTCAAGGAGATAATCGTTTACATGGCCACCACATTTTCAGAAGTTTCTTTGTTGGAAAATGATGTGGTCTTGACAAGAGTGAGGGGGAGAATTTTTTGGTTTAAATGATAATGGTAGGGGTTTTATAGAAAATCTAATGTTAGTGATTTGGATGATAATGGTAGGGGTTTTATAGAAAATCTAATGTTAGTGATTTGGATGATAATGGTAGGGGTTTATAGAAAATCTAATGTTAGTGATTTGGCTGATAATGGTAGGGGTTTTATAGAAAATCTGATGTTAGTGATTTGGATGATAATGGTAGGGGTTTTATAAAAAATCTGATGTTAGTGATTTGGATGATAATGGTAGGGGTTTTATAGAAAATCTGATGTTAGTGATTTGGGTGATAATGGTGGGGGTTTTATAGAAAATCTGATGTTAGTGATTTGGGTGATAATGGTGGGGGTTTTATAGAAAATCTGATGTTAGTGATTTGGGTGATAATGGTAGGGGTTTTATAGAAAATCTAATGTTAGTGATTTGGGTGATAATGGTAGGGGTTTTATAGAAAATCTGATGTTAGTGATTTGGATGATAATGGTAGGGGTTTTATAGAAAATCTGATGTTAGTGATTTGGGTGATAATGGTAGGGGTTTTATAGAAAATCTGATGTTAGTGATTTGGATGATAATGGTAGGGGTTTTATAGAAAATCTGATGTTAGTGATTTGGGTGATAATGGTAGGGGTTTTATAGAAAATCTGATGTTAGTGATTTGGGTGATAATGGCAGGGGTTTTATAGAAAATCTAATGTTAGTGGTTTGGATGATAATGGCAGGGGTTTTATAGAAAATCTAATGTTAGTGGTTTGGATGATAATGGCAGGGGTTTTATAGAAAATCTAATGTTAGTGGTTTGGATGATAATGGCAGGGGTTTTATAGAAAATCTAATGTTAGTGGTTTGGATGATAATGGCAGGGGTTTTATAGAAAATCTAATGTTAGTGGTTTGGATGATAATGGCAGGGGTTTTATAGAAAATCTGCTGTTAGTGATTTGAATGATAATGAGATTGATTAAGGTCAGTTAAAGATGATCATTACTTCCTGGTGGAACTTACTTACAGAACTGCCATAGCCTGTCAGGTCAGCATAGTTTCTACAATCCCAAAACAAATAGAATGCACAACATCACATAACAAATCTTGGCATCATCTCATATTTAGCATGCCATGGTTCATAGTTTGCTGGTTTACAGTCAAAAGAAAAAAAAATATTAAAGAAGATGGATATAATAAAATAGAAAATGGAGATAAGTAACAGAGATTGTGATTGATGATGATGAAGGTAAAGGTGATACTGGTAGTAGTATTGTGGCATGTTCATTGGCCAACATAGCTGTCATAGAGGAAGGACAGGCAATGGATCAAGCCAACATCATCAGTGGAACAGGAGGAGTTGTTTGGACAAAATACTTTATTGACAATGGTGAATTAGTGTCACTGCCAAAAATGAAGAAGCTGTGGGAGAAACTTTGTGTGGCAAGTGTGAATGAATCAAAAACTCCAGAAGGATGGTCATCAGTACAGTGTGAGCGTTTTCAGTTATTGTATGTGGAAGTTGATACTGAAGAGGTGATCAGAGGTCAAATGGATGTGTCCAGAGTGCATAGATGATGGTCCTTTCTATCTATCTAATTGTGGTGCTGATGTTCTGCAGGATGTGAGACGAGCTAAAGAGCTGGAGAAGCTCATTGGAGAAGACCATCGGTTTGAGATTATGGGTGATGTCATGTTTGGGGTGATAGCATTCAGGTGTAAGGTCAGTTTTTTTTGTCATGTTAACCCTTTACTGGGAAACAATGCAAGCTAGAATACATCAGAGTGAAAAAATATAAATATAGAATCAGAAATTAAAATATGCTGGCCGTTTCAAGAGTCATAATCAGAGCTTTTTTTGTGTAAAGAAAGATAGCAAACTCACATTCTCTCTCTCTGTGCCTTGCACACACTCATCCCTCATACACATGCACACACACACTCTCTCACACATGTACATTTACTCATCCCACATACACATGCACACACACACTCTCTCTCACACATGCACATTTACTCATCCCACATACACATGCACACACACACTCTCTCTCACACATGCACATTTACTCATCCCACATACACATGCACACACACACTCTCTCTCACACATGCACATTTACTCATCCCACATACACATGCACACACACACTCTCTCTCACACATGTACATTTACTCATCCCACATACACATGCACACACACACACTCTCTCACACATGCACATTTACTCATTTCTCATACATGCACACACACTCAGTCACTCTCTCACACACTCCCTAACTCACTCAATCACACACATGCACACTTACTCATTTCTCACACACATGCACACTTACTCATTTCTCACACACATGCACACTTACTCATTTCTCACACACATGCACACTTACTCATTTCTCACACACATGCACACTTACTCATTTCTCACACACATGCACACACTTACTCATTTCTCACACACATGCACACTTACTCATTTCTCACACACATGCACACTTACTCATTTCTCACACACATGCACACTTACTCATTTCTCACACACATGCACACACACTCACTCACTCTCACACACATGCACACTTGCTCATTTCTCACACACATGCACACTTGCTCATTTCTCACACACATGCACATACTCACTCTCACACATGCATACACACTAACTCACTCTCTCACACAAACTCACTCTCTCACACACATGCACACACACATTCACTCACTCTATCACACACATGCTCACTCATTCACTCTCTCACACACCCCACCTCACTCATTCACTCTCTCACACACCCCACCCTACCAATTTTCCCCCATATTAACAGCATTCTATTCATATAAATTAATACATTTCATCTTAAAGATTGTATCTTTTTCTCTGTCTCTTTGGTAGCTGTATGTAATATGTTATCAGTGATTTCCTTTTCTCAAGAAAGTGATTTCAGGCATACAGTTTTTATTTTTCTTTCTGAGTATCTTCATTTATTTTGACTACAGATTCTTTTGGCTAGAGCTGTTCTATTATTGTAAATATAAAGAGAGATAAGCTGTTGTTTCTGATTACTGTGTACAGTGATACCTTGCAGTTTGCCCTATCCCATATTTATTTGTATACCTAAGACTGAAATTGTTTGGATACTAGACACCCCAGTTTGTCATCATGAAAGAATATCCAGTCAGTCTTGTTTGCTAATTCATTCTTCTGTTTCACAGTCCAACTGTAAATTTAATTAATAATTAATTAGGTTTGGAGGGTGAGGTAGAATTTTCTGAATTATTGTTGCTAATTACAGTAAGTTTCAAGTAAGTGGACTGATGAAGCAGACAGTGTGTGTGAACATCTTTTCATATCTGCACTAGAGACAACAAAAATCTTACAATTTTAAAAAAATGTTTCATGGTCATATTCATCATATAATACAAAACTCACACAAATATATCCCAATCAATCAATCAATCAATCAAGTGCCATGCCGTGTGGCATAGGCAATCATTTCTCTCCACAATTCCCTGTCTTTAGACTTGATTATGAGATCCGCTGGTGACTTTCTTCCTAGCCACACTGACAGCCCATCCAGTAACTTCTCTCTCTGTCTTCCTCTGTCTCTTCTTCCCTCAATTTTTCCAGTTGCCACAATGTGTTCCACTTTTCCTCTTCTCAGAAAATGTCCTACAAATCTTGCTTGTCTGCCTCTGATCTTTGTTGTAATTTGGCTTTTAACTCCAGCCTCTCTTAAGACTTCTTCGTTAATATATCCCACATAATACAAAACTCACACAAATATATCCCACATAATACAAAACTCACACAAATATATCCCACATAATACAAAACTCACACAAATATATCCCACATAATACAAAACTCACACAAATATATCCCACATAATACCAAATTCACACAGATATATCCCACATAATACAGAACTCACACAAATATATCCCACATAATACCAAATTCACACAGATATATCCCACATAATACAGAACTCACACAAATATATCCCACATAATACAGAACTCACACAAATATATCCCATATAGTACAGAACCTACACAAATACATCCCACAAATTCTTGATAACTATAACAGTTGTCCTTTGTTGATAGTACCAATGTAACTAAAAAGCATTCAGTTGAGTTTGAAAAAAAAAAAAAAGAAACTTATGAAGTACTGTACAGTTAAATCTGAGACAAGCTGATATTGCAATATTGCTATTTGTGTGATCCAAGATCTCATTACACTGAACTAAAGAGATACAGCTGTGCTACACACTAGTCTTGTCCTTGTCTGGAGGGTATCAGTCTGATATATGTAATGTAGTCTTGTCTGGAGGACATTAGTCTAGTATATATAATGTAGTCTTGTCTGGAGGACATTAGTCTAGTATATATAATGTAGTCTTGTCTGGAGGACATTAGTCTAGTATATGTAATGTAGTCTTGTCTGGAGGGTATCAGTCTGGTATATATAATGTAGTCTTGTCTGGAGAGTATCAGTCTGGTATATATAATGTAGTCTTGTCTGGAGAGTATCAGTCTGGTATATATAATGTAGTCTTGTCTGGAGAGTATCAGTCTGGTATATATAATGTAGTCTTGTCTGGAGAGTATCAGTCTGGTATATATAATGTAGTCTTGTCTGGAGAGTATCAGTCTGGTATATATAATGTAGTCTTGTCTGGAGAGTATCAGTCTGGTATATATAATGTAGTCTTGTCTGGAGAGTATCAGTCTGGTTATATAATGTAGTCTTGTCTGGAGAGTATCAGTCTGGTATATATAATGTAGTCTTGTCTGGAGAGTATCAGTCTGGTATATATAATGTAGTCTTGTCTGGAGGGTATCAGTCTGGTATATATAATGTAGTCTTGTCTGGAGGGTATCAGTCTGATATATGTAATGTAGTCTTGTCTGGAGGGTATCAGTCTGATATATGTAATGTAGTCTTGTCTGGAGGGTATCAGTCTGATATATGTAATGTAGTCTTGTCTGGAGGGTATCAGTCTGGTATATGTAATGTAGTCTTGTCTGGAGGGTATCAGTCTAGTATATATAATGTAGTCTTGTCTGGAGGGTATCAGTCTGGTATATATAATGTAGTCTTGTCTGGAGGGTATCAGTCTGGTATATATAATGTAGTCTTGTCTGGAGGGTATCAGTCTGGTATATGTAATGTAGTCTTGTCTGGAGGGTATCAGTCTGGTATATATAATGTAGTCTTGTCTGGAGGACATGAGTCTAGTATATATAATGTAGTCTTGTCTGGAGGACATTAGTCTAGTATATATAATGTAGTCTTGTCTGGAGGACATGAGTCTAGTATATATAATGTAGTCTTGTCTGGAGGACATTAGTCTAGTATATATAATGTAGTCTTGTCTGGAGGACATGAGTCTAGTATATATAATGTAGTCTTGTCTGGAGGACATTAGTCTAGTATATATAATGTAGTCTTGTCTGGAGGACATTAGTCTAGTATATATAATGTAGTCTTGTCTGGAGGACATTAGTCTAGTATATATAATGTAGTCTTGTCTGGAGGACATTAGTCTAGTATATATAATGTAGTCTTGTCTGGAGGACATTAGTCTAGTATATATAATGTAGTCTTGTCTGGAGGGTATCAGTCTGGTGTATGTAATGTAGTCTTGTCTGGAGGGTATCAGTCTGATATATGTAATGTAGTCTTGTCTGGAGGGTATCAGTCTGATATATGTAATCTAGTCTTGTTTGGAGGCCATCAGTCTAGTATATGTAATGTAGTCTTGTCTGGAGGGTATCAGTCTGGTATATATAATGTAGTCTTGTCTGGAGAGTATCAGTCTGGTATATATAATGTAGTCTTGTCTGGAGGGTATCAGTCTGGTATATGTAATGTAGTCTTGTCTGGAGGGTATCAGTCTAGTATATGTAATGTAGTCTTGTCTGGAGAGTATCAGTCTGGTATATATAATGTAGTCTTGTCTGGAGGGTATCAGTCTAGTATATGTAATGTAGTCTTGTCTGGAGGGTATCAGTCTAGTATATGTAATGTAGTCTTGTCTGGAGGGTATCAGTCTAGTATATGTAATGTAGTCTTGTCTGGAGGGTATCAGTCTGGTATATATAATGTAGTCTTGTCTGGAGGGTATCAGTCTGGTATATGTAATGTAGTCTTGTCTGGAGAGTATCAGTCTGGTATATATAATGTAGTCTTGTCTGGAGAGTATCAGTCTAGTATATATAATGTAGTCTTGTCTGGAGGGTATCAGTCTAGTATATATAATGTAGTCTTGTCTGGAGGGTATCAGTCTAGTATATATAATGTAGTCTTGTCTGGAAGGTATCAGTCTGGTATACGTAATAAAGCTGGTGCTTATTTTTTTTATTTCTTTATTAGTAAAAAAAAAATTGTCATCATACGTTTGTTTCCAAAATGTGTTGGAATGCTGTTCCATAAGAGTTACCAGAAATGTAAAAATAATTTTTAATGAAAAAAAGTATACATTTACTGAATAGTATACATTTACTTGAATATTTGATCATTATCATTATGTTTTCAATACATTTAAAATGAATAAAGCAAATAATACAATACAATAACACTAACAATACACTATTTATAATACATGAAACTTAAATACCTTGTGGTCAGTCATTTCAGATGCACTTTATTTTTCTTCTAGACACTGACTGACCAAAAGCACTTCACATTAAATGCTATTCTCCACAACTTCATATTGCTTAAGAGATAGCTGTGATATTCTTTTTTGAGTCATAATTTCTCCCATCAGTAGAAATGGCACAGTAACTAACTTCATTTTCTTCTAGATTTTTTCCCAGGATATTCTCCACAGAAAAGGATGCCAAGACATTGCTCTTATCTTTACTCTTGTCAGTTGTCATTTCTTCTACCCTCTAACAGAAAATCTGTTACTAAGTTGTGTCCCTTGGATGCAGACAACATCAGTTTGCTTCTGTTTCAGGTTTTGTTTTTTTTTGGGGGGGGGGTGTTGTGCTTTTTTTTTTTTTTAAAGATATGTTCTGCATTCCACTACAAGATGTTCTTGACCTTTTGGCCAAACATGTATGACTCTTCCATCTGCACCTTGGCTCCACACAACAGAGGAGGGTGTTCGCCTGTAGCCTTGTGTGAACCCATTTGAGGCATAGCCTCCACCACTCTTGCCATCTGATTGATCTCCATGGGATGAGCGCCGCATTTCTTCCATTTTCTTCAATATAATTCATGACGTCATCAAGAAATGGGTTGCGTTACACCAAGGGCATATGACTTTTATGTTTGTTCTCCTTAGTAACCTGCAAGGTGCCCCTCTTAGTCTGAACCCTTTCCCTCAACCTTTTTGGCTTGGGAGACCCTGCCATAGCTCTTGGGATCATTGGGATACTCAGTCCCAAGCACCATCACCACAGCAAAGTAAGGATTCCAGTTTGGGATGGGGTCCTTTTAGGTGGTAATAAGGCTCAAACATGAAGATGGAAGATGCAACATATTGTTACTACAGCAGCTTATTACACTAATCATATATTTGGATATCAGAGCGGGATTTTTTCCTAGCACACACAGAAAAGGCTCCAAGGTCCACTCAGCCTCTAAAAATGGGTACCAGAGAAATCTGGGAAGGTAAATGAAGCCAGCCGTGATACTGACCACATCACACTTTCACATGCCCAAGGTCTTGGAAATACGGGCCTAACGCTGTATCCCCAATATGCCTTAATGGCATGGAAATGGGAATTTTTTTTTAAAAGATATTGGTAGGGTCAGCCATTCAAAAGCTGCTTGCCAAAATGATTGCAGCTTTTTACCTACTTCAAAAAAGATGAAGTTGGCCATTATTACAACTTGGTAAGTTGTATATACAACATTACACGTATGGATGCTTTGTTTAATATTACAGTTACACTCTGACTTTTGTTACCTCAAAGATCAGTGATATTTACAGTCTCAGTTATGGTGTGACTAACAGCAGCAACATATATACGTTGACCTTGGACGCACGACTAACATGTTTGTAACATACCTTGGGCTGTATTTATATTTTGGATTGAACACGACTGATCTTCTCAGAGGCCAGATAACAACCGGATCAACTTTGAGATTCTCAAACAGATCAATAAATCAGCTGTTATCAAAATGACTGGTGCAAGAATTGGATTCAAATTCTGGTTACGTTTTGTCGTGGCTGGACGTTACACAGATTCGGAAGATGTCAAGTTCTCCTGGGATATGATTCGTAGAACAACAAATAAGGTACTCAGTTCTTTTTTTTTTGTAAGAAAAGCAACAGAAATGGGAAGATTATGTGTAGAGAAAGCTGGTGCTGAAAGGACTGCAGAATTAATTCCTCTTTTTAAGGTTTAGCTGAACTGATAGCGATGCAGTTCCATTAGACTAAAGGAAATGGGATGAAATCCAGCCACTGTTATCATCCACTGGGTATGTGGTAAGCAATGCTGAGGATAAATTGCCTCAGAAGAGAGAGAATATCTGCCATAGTTATGAAAAACACTGGACAGCTGATGATGGATGAAGAATATCACATGCAACTCAGTGCTGTAAAATACAGCAGTTTGTTCCAGGCACAGCAGGTGAAGTACACACAGAACGAAGTTTAGCATTACAACTCATAGATCTGGTGTTTTCTGTAGCTTTTATACTTCGAAAACCCAGAAAGTGGGTAAGATTTTTTTTTTTTTTTTAAACCCAAAGGTAGTGCATGTTAGAGTGACAGTTTAATGAGTTAACTTTGGTACGCCAGATTTCATCAAGTTTTCAGATTCAAGTTATATTACACAGATCTGTTTAACACATGGGAATGGAAAATCGATGTTGATACAGCTTCTTTGTTTGAGGACAGTGGGTTCTGAGCTATATGGATTCTCGCCAGCATCATGACTCTGCTGAGATCTGCTTTGCATGGAAATCGGTGCACTTATGAAGCTGCTCTGAGTCAAGTGTTACGCTACATTCTACAATTCATCAAAAGCGATGGAAAGAGAAACAAATGTTCATTCTAATTCTTCTAACTGCTGGCTAGAGAATATCACTAATTCTCCAATTTCTTTATATTATCAAGGAGTTATATCAGTAACACAAACACAAGAAGATTAAAAAAAAAAATAATCACAAGTACATTCTCTGTCCAGGTAATTACTGACCACACTGAACGACAGCACAATGAGGACAGATGCGGCATGCCCAACTACAAATATGTGCAGCTCATAGGCAAGGAGGGGGTCGTGGATGAAGATGCTGTAGAGGAGGAATGCAAACAGGAAGAAAAGACAGAAAAGGATTCGTTTTACAGTGATAAATAAGACAGATAAAACTGAAACAGGAAGAAATGGAGAGAAAATGCAGATATAAAGGGAGGATAAGACAAAGATGAGAAATGAGAATGAGGCAGAGAAAAAGCTGAGAAAAGAGAAGTCGAGGCAAAGAGAAAGATGAGAGAGAGAAAGCTAAGAGATGAAGAGAGGAGGAAGCATAGAGAGAGCTGAAAGATAAAAAGGTAGAAATAAAGCCGAGATGAAGAGAATATGTGCCAGAGAAAAAGCTGTGAAATAAAGAAAGAATGAGGCAGAGAGAAAGCTGAGAGATAGGTTGAGACAGATAAAGCTATAAGACAGAGAGGAAGAAAGAGAGAAAGCTGAGAGATAGGATGAGACAGATTAAACTATAAGACAGAGGGCAAGAAAGAGAGAAAGCTGAGAGATAAAGAAAGAATGAAACAGAAAAAGCTGACAGACTGAGCAGAGAGAAAACTGAAAGATGAAGATAGGATGAAGCAGAGAGAAAACTGAAAGATGAAGAGAGGATGAAGCAGAGAGAAAACTGAAAGATAAAGAGAGGATGAAGCAGAGAGAAAACTGAAAGATAAAGAGAGGATGAAGCAGTGATAAAATTGAAAAAAACAGGATGAAGCAGAGAGGAAACTGAAAGATAAGGAAAGGATGAAGCAGAGAAAAAACTGAAAGATAAAGAGAGGATGAAGCAGAGAGAAAGCTAAGAGATAAAAGGAACAAGAATAAACAACTTTCTTTACTGACATTCAGAATCTAGTCTTAAAAACTGAAAACAAACTTCAGAAGACCAGAACAGTTGTATATGGAGCAGAAACATGGAAAACTGATATTCACACATCCATGTTTTTTTAACATTGTTATTGCTTATCTACTGACTTTCATTTCTGACCTTCTACGGCTGTATATGTTTGGTTGAGTGTGTCTACTTCACATTATGTTTCCTTCCCTTGTATGTAGTATCAGCACTGTAGAATGAGTTTATAGTGAAATAAAAAAAAAAAAAAATGAGACAATGCCAGTATGGATGATGACGATACTGCTGGTCAGACTTAAGATCGGGTTATTTTTCATCTTGCAATACTGTAGAAAAAAAAAATCTGTGAAATGTGAATGTTGAATTACCTTCAGTATGTATGAACTGATTAAAAATGCCTCGAGAGAACAGAGATGATGAGGAGTGGAAGAAAGTTTTTCATATGTCAGCCACATGTAAGAGATGATGAGGAGTGGGAGAAAGCTTTTCCTATCTCAGCCACATGTAAGAGGTGATGAGGAGTGGGAGAAAGCTTTTCCTATGTCAGCCACATATAAGAGATGAGGAGTGGGAGAAAGCTTTTCCTGTGTCAGCCACATATAAGAGATGATGAGAAGTGGGAGAGAGCTTTTCCTATGTCAGCCACATATAAGAGATGATGAGGAGTGGGAGAAAGCTTTTCCTATGTCAGCCACATGTAAGAGATGAGGAGTATGAGAAAGCTTTTCCTATGTCAGCCACATATGAGATTATGAGGAGTGGGAGAAAGCTTTTCTTATGTCAGCCACATGTAAGAGATGAGGAGTACAAGAAAGCTTTTCCTATGTCAGCCACATATAAGAGATGATGAGGAGTACGAGAAAGCTTTTCCTATGTCAGCCACATATAAGAGATGATGAGGAGTACGAGAAAGCTTTTCCTATGTCAGCCACATGTAAGAGGTGATGAGGAGTGGGAGAAAGCTTTTCCTATGTCAGCCACATGTAAGAGGTGATGAGGAGTGGGAGAAAGCTTTTCCTATGTCAGCCACATGTAAGAGGTGATGAGGAGTGGGAGAAAGCTTTTCCTATGTCAGCCACATGTAAGAGGTGATGAGGAGTGGGAGAAAGCTTTTTCTTTGTCAGCCACATATAAGAGGTGATGAGGAGTACAAGAAAGCTTTTCCTATGTCAGCCACATATGAGATAATGAGGAGTGGGAGAAAGCTTTTCATATGTCAGCCACATATGAGATGATGAGGAGTGGGAGAAAGCGTTTCATATGTCAGCCACATATAAGAGATGATAGGGGCAAAATTTATAGACAGAGATTTCTGAAGAGTGCTATATATAAGAAAAGTGCAAGTAATCATATGAAAGACATGTATGAAAAGTGAACATGTTTAAAATGTGTATGAGTGCATCACGTATGAAATTTTGAAGTTGTCTTAAGCAGAAAGTGTGCAGGAGTGATGTAAGTAAGAGTGGTTAACCTGTCAGAGATTATAACAGAGAGAGAGAGAGAGAAAAAAAAGAAAGAAGAGAGAAAAAAGAGAAAGTGAAGAGAAAAGAGAGAGAGAGAAAAAAGAAAGAAAAGAGAGGAGAGAAAAGATAGAAAGTGAGGAGAAGAGAGAGAGAAAGGAGAAGAGAGAGAGAAAAGAGAGAAGAAAAGAGAAAGAGAGAGATAAGACAGAAATAACTGAAACATAACAACTGGAGAATGCATGTCAACATTACTGTTATTTTTTCACTCTAAACAAGTGATGTACAGAGACTTGCAATTTTGCCAAATCATTATTTTATTATTATTTTGTACGGTTACACATAATAAAGTTAATACTTTATTACATATTAACTTACTGACCTTGACCTCATTTCAGTATCACCTAAGCCAAGCTTCCTTAACACTTTGTTGACCAAATACGGGAAAATCCGTATTTCTGGTTTCCGTGCGTTGTTGACCGAAAGGCGGATTTGCCGTATTCGATGGTCGTCTTATTTAAACTGTTTCTAGCGTGTTATTTAAAGTAATTTTTGGTTGTTTGTATTTTTACTGCAAAGTTAATATAATAAAATATTGTTTTTAATCTTCGTAACTTAAAAAAAAATAGAAATCTCGCGGGTTTAGCTGTCGGAAACACGTGTTTACGAGATTTCGCCAAGTCGACATTTTGTGCAAATGGCGGAGCACGTTACGCTCGATGTTACTGTGACAGTACAATGAATTATGCCCAGAATCTTTTGTCAGACTACCCTAGTAATGAATAAAAATCACTGTTTAATGATTCTAGTAATGAAATTGATGTGTTTCAAAGTGATTTCTGTGATGGCGATCTGATTAAAAATACGATAACTAGGCACAGTGTTGCTGTGTCAGAAGTGAAAATTCCAGAGATAGTGTGATTGTGATTCGAAGTCAGGATATGATTTTTCAACAGTAAGTATTTCATATTTTTTATGTGATATAGTTAGCAGTGATATAGGTGTGTGGAGTAACATTGATTCTACACCAGTTCTTGAAAAATTTATAGGAAATTCTGGTGTTTCAGTGAATGTAAACAAACAAGACAGCATGGAGGAAATTTTCAGTACAGTGTTTGGCAATGATTTTTTTAAAACTGTTACCTCATCATGAAAATTTATACTGTGCACAGACACAACATATGAACAAACTACTGCCTTTTTGTCTGAAAATATAACACATTCAGACATTAACAAATTCTTTGGATTGATCATTTTGATGGGCCAGACTAGGAAGCCACACTGAACAACAGACCCTCTTCTGGAAACACCAATATTTTCAAAAACAATGAGCAGAGCTAAATTTGAGCATCTTCTGACACTTCTGCATTTCTCTGACAACTCTCAAACATTTCCAGAAACAAGTAGAATTAGTAAAATAAAACCTCTGCTGGATTATTTTTTGCCTAAATTTCAAGAGTTGTATAAACCGAAGCAGCAGCTTTCGACTGATGAAGGAAAGACGAAAGATTTGTTCGCATGATATCAACAATGCACAACAGCGATTGTCTGGAATAGTAAATAATCATGTTCTGGTGAATCCTGAGGATGAAGGCACTAAAAAAGCATCATCTAGCAAGTGCAGAGTGTGCTTGGTCAATGAGAAAAAGAGTGAAACAAATTTTTTTTTGTCAAAGTGGTCAAAGTTGTCAAGTTCCACTGCATTCAGATAGTTGTTTCACAAGATATCACACCCTCAAGAAGTACTAGAGGGTCTTGGGAGTCTGTCTACCAAGTTGGATTACATTCCCTAAAGGGTGAGTAGAGATATGCATGTTTTTCTAAGTTCACTCAAAAATGTTCATTTTTCAGAAAAATGGCTGGGAACTGGGGGTTTTTCAGGGTAAATAACTGTGGTCAACAAAGTGTTAACTATTAATGTTTGAAGTTTTTATGACCATCATCACTGCACTTACAACACAACAAACATACAGTACTGTGTGTGGGAAAAACTTGTACACACTCCAGACAAGCTTGCAAGTAAAACTTGTACACACTCCTGACAAGCTTGCAGGTAAAACTTGCACAAACTCCTGACAAGCTTGCAGGTAAAACTTGTACACACTCCAGACAAGCTTGCAGGTAAAACTTGTACACACTCCTGACAAGCTTGCAGGTAAAACTTGCACACACTCCAGACAAGCTTGCAGGTAAAACTTGTACACACTCCTGACAAGCTTGCAGGTAAAACTTGTACACACTCCTGACAAGCTTGCAGGTAAAACTTGCACACACTCCTGACAAGCTTGCAAGTAAAACTTGTACACACTCCTGACAAGCTTGCAGGTAAAACTTGCACACACTCCAGACAAGCTTGCAGGTAAAACTTGTACACACAAAATGAAAAACATACATAGAATGGACCAGCTGTTGAACAAGCCAACCAATCTGCATACCTTGGCAGATACATAGACCAGGAAGGAAGTTAGAATTGCAAAAGCAACATCGATCTTAAAAACTACTGACAGTTGGACTCATGAAAGGTACCCATCTCCTTCTCTGGATGGCTGAGAATTTTCAAATAAATGCAGAATAAAAAACTGCTCATCTCTGCAGAGTAAAATCCTTCAAAAAGATCAACTTCTTGCTCTGTAGTACCCATAATACATAGTTCTCTAGTGTGTCCATGTTCTCTTCTACTGCGCTGGCTCTTCATGGCCCTAAGTGCCTCAAAAGAAACTCTTTATAAGTTTTCCCTTAATGTGTCCCATGGTAAAACAGTTTCAAGCAGATTTTCAAAATAAACAATTATAACTGGCTGAAAGAAAATCTCTAGTAATTATGATTCAAGTCAGATCCCCAGATCACATGGATTTTAGCTTCTTTCTAGTCTGTGTGGCCCTAACTATGTTTCCAGTTTATGTGACTGTACATATATTTCTAGTTTATGTGACCCTACATATATTTCTAGTTTATGTGACCCTGTTTTCAGTTTATGTGACCCTACATATATTTCTAGTCTATATGACCCTGTTTCCAGTTTATGTGACCTTACATATATTTCTACTTTGTGTGACCCGTTCCCAGTTTATGTGACCCTACATATATTTCTAGTTTGTGTGACAAAAAAAGAACAAATATATCCATACTACAAGAACTTAATATTGAAGAAGGCTGGCTAATAAAGAGGATTACAGAGAGAAATATTTTGGACACATTAAACGTCATGATAATCTAGAGAAGACCATCTTGGAAGGGTACATAATGGGAAAAAGAGAGGAAGACATCGTTGATGATCCGCAAATGGATACATCAGCAGCAGGGCATCTTGCTTACAACTGAGAGACCTACAGGAGTGCTGTTAAGGAGGCAAAGTTCCCCAAGGGACATGCAAATGAATGAATGAATGTGACCCTACATATATTTCTAGTTTGTGTGACCCTAACTATATGTCCAGTTTATGTGACTACATATATTTCTAGTTCATGTGACCCTAACTATATTTCCAGTTTCTCCACTTCATGTGATTCTAACATATTTCTAGTCTATATAGTGTTAATACTAGTTATCACAATATATCAGATATCTGAGCAAGAAGAGTATGCCTGACACTACTTTCATTCACACAAGCAATATAATCCTCGACACGGGACACAGGATCCTTGTATCCGAGTTGCTGCTCCTCCAACACTCCAACATCAGACTTCTTTTCTCCTCTGGAAAGCAGGCAAGTTTTGAGTTTTGTGAGAACATCCAAGGCAGACACTTGCAATATGTGAACCGCCCGACCATCTGTGGCTGAAATAACCATGCAGATGTGGCAAACAACATCCACAAGAAGCGCCAGGTTTTGCTTTTCCTGAAGCAGAAGCGACTGGAAGAAACAAAATATGCATCACTTTAACAAAACAATTCATGACTCAATTTTGTTAATTAAAAAGAAACGTGAAGAGTAATATATAAAATATTTTTTGTCAGGTGCTGGCGGTCAAGGGTTCGAATCCCATAAAAAGTGGCAGAGATCTTTGTTCTTGTGAATCCTCTAACAATAAAACTCTTCCATCTCCTGATCTCCAGGAACTGGGACCAAACATCCTTGTGTACATTGTTGTCCATGTTAAAAATCCCTTGGCAGTTGGAAATTTAAAAACGAGATGATGACTCCATAAAACTGGTTCTGATAAGGCAGCAGACAGAAGTATGGTTCAGCAGAAACACAACCGGCAAGAAATAAGGAAACTGGTTCTGATAAGGTGGCAGATAGAAATGTATGGGTCAGTTGAAATACAAACGGCAGAAAATAAGGAAACTGAGCAGAAACACAAATGGCAGAAAATAAGGAAACTGAACAGAAACACAAATGGCAGAAAATAAGGAAACTGAGCAGAAACACAAATGGCAGAAAATAAGGAAACTGAACAGAAACACAAATGGCAGAAAATAAGGAAACTGAGCAGAAACACAAATGGCAGAAAATAAGGAAACTGAGCAGAAACACAAATGGCAGAAAATAAGGAAACTGAACAGAAACAAAAATGGCAGAAAATAAGGAAAGTGAACAGGAATACAAACGGCAGAAAATAAGGAAACTGAGCAGAAACAAAAATGGCAGAAAATAAGGAAACTGAACAGAAACACAAATGGCAGAAAATAAGGAAACTGAACAGAAACATAAATGGCAGAAAATAAGGAAACTGAGCAGAAACACAAATGGCAGAAAATAAGGAAAGTGAGCAGACATACAAACGACAGAAAATAAGGAAACTGAGCAGAAACACAAATGGCAGAAAATAAGGAAAGTGAGCAGACATACAAACGACAGAAAATAAGGAAAGTGAGCAGACATACAAACGACAGAAAATAAGGAAAGTGAGCAGACATACAAACGACAGAAAATAAGGAAACTGAACAGAAACATAAATGGCAGAAAATAAGGAAACTGAGCAGAAACACAAATGGCAGAAAATAAGGAAAGTGAGCAGACATACAAACGACAGAAAATAAGGAAAGTGAGCAGACATACAAACGACAGAAAATAAGGAAAGTGAGCAGAAATACAAACGGCAGAAAATAAGGAAACTGAGCAGAAACACAAAAGGCAGAGAATAAGGAAAGAAAAGAGCAGAAGGCCACTGCATGATTACCCACATCTTAAAAAAATATCTGTGGAAATGTCACTGGCATTTGGAGTGCTATGTTGTCTATGACACCCATTCTGAGAAGGTAACTGGAATGTGGCAGCCAAGTAGATATAAGACTGTCCTAACTATGATGAAGACATTCCAAACAATGATGATGAAATTATTTCCTGACAATAGATGTTAATGTTCTAGAAAGAATTGTTGAATACAGTAAAAGGGTAAGGTCAAGGTAAGTCCCATCATGCCACAGAGGCAGCTACAGGATATGGGATTAGTGCCCATACTTTTCTTGACCAATCAACACATTAACATGATGTTACCTGGCCACCTTTACTTCCCCAACTTCAAGAAGAGCCAGGAAACCACTTCTACAGCTGGGTGACCAGGACTTGAACCACCACCCCTGCCGTGACAGGCTAATACTCTAACAACTCTGCTACTCTGGGATCTCTACTGATCAATTTTATAGTTTATTCAAAATGTTGATTCTTCAATCCAGTGATCATTTTTAGTGAAACAGCAAGGAAGTAAATCATTTTACCCATGGTTTTTATAATATCAGGCAACCTACTGATAATTTATCTGGCAAACAAATGCTTGTGCTGAAGGGGTTGTGGTAGACAAGCTTATATATAACCGTGGGAATATAATACCAGGGAACGGTTTCATAACATGGTTGATTAAACTCAAAGAGTTGGCATAATAATTGCTAATGTTAAATGAATCACAAATCAACATTAAAGTGCCCCTGACAAATCCAAAGATACTTGAATCTCTTTATGCTTCTGTATACAGTGACTTGCAGCCTCAGTACTATGTTGACTGGCAAGTCTTACAGTGTATGCTGAAATTTTCTGTTTCACCAGCTCTCATGAAACTGTTAAATATCTGCCCAGTCCTGTGTCTTTCAGTATGATACTCTGAGCCTCTACTGATCTGCTCCACCAGTTCTCATGAAACTGTTAAATATCTGCCCAGTCATGTGTCTTTCAGTATGATACTGCACATGCAGCTAGGCTGTGAACCAGTTTGCTCTCTGATTTCCACAAAGTCTTGGGACACACCTGTTACCTGATAATCTTACCTGTACTGCAGCCTGATAGTTGGAAATAATGTGACACCAGGAGTCCTCAGTCATCTCTGAAGTTGACATCTGTAACACTGCATCTGTCAGGAGCTGGCTGGCCTGGACTAGAATGTTGATGTTTGAGAGATGAATAGTCAACAAAAAAAAACAAGCTGAAGTCTTATTTGTACTGGTAGAATGAATAAGATTTCTATTTAACCTTATCCTATCATACATCAAAGATTTCAAATACAATCAAAACTGTGAATTTCTTATCCTACATCAAAGATTTCAAATACAATCAAAACTGTGAATTTCTTATCCTACATCAAAGATTTCAAATACAATCAAAACTGTGAATTTCTTATCCTACATCAAAGATTTCAAATACAACCAAAACTGTGAATTTCTTATCCTACATCAAAGATTTCAAATACAATCAAAACTGTGAATTTCTTATCCTACATCAAAGATTTCAAATACAATCAAAACTGTGAATTTCTTATCCTACATCAAAGATTTCAAATACAACCAAAACTGTGAATTTCTTATCCCATATCAAAGATTATAAGAACATTCTAGAACAATACATGATACAATAATTCATTCAAGCTGGATCACATCTAAAAGCTGTTTGTTGCTTAAACTACAGAAGAATACATGAGAAAGCAAAGAAAATCCTGGCAGAATGAAGCAAAGTAATCTGTGAAACTGTAAAGAAATGTAACTGTACAGAATTAATTCCATAAAAACTGGACAGAAAAGGTTTAAGAGAACACAGTGTAAGAAAGAATTCTGTTCACATATATAATGTGAAGGCAAGTAGAAGGTCTCTGCCCTGGGCAATGTATCATGCACTATCTCCTTTTCTTCTGCAGTTCCATGAACAGCCAGAGATGCCCAGGTGTTTAGCTGGTTGAGTGTATGGGGGGAAAGTGTGTGAAGGAAGTCAAATCATCAGTGTTCACCACTCACGTGCCCATGCTTATGAAAGGTGTATTTTAACAACTACGGAAAGAGAGATAAATGAACTATAGGTCTTCACAGAAGTTTCAGTTTCTGGCTTTTGGTTCCCCATTCTACACTCTGTGTTTGGCATGGTGGTTATTTCTTGCAGCTGGTGCCGGTTCACTTAGATTTCTAATAGTTGAGTTTCTAGACAATGAAATACTGTACTGTTTAGTTGTTACCTCAGTGAAATATTGTACTGTCTGGTTGTTACCTCAGTGAAATATTGTACTGTTTAGTTGTTACCTCAGTGAAATATTGTACTGTTTAGTTGTTACCTCAGTGAAATATTGTACTGTTTAGTTGTTACCTCAGTGAAATATTGTACTGTCTGGTTGTTACCTCAGTGAAATATTGTACTGTTTAGTTGTTACCTCAGTGAAATATTGTACTGTTTAGTTGTTACCTCAGTGAAATATTGTACTGTTTAGTTGTTACCTCAGTGAAATATTGTACTGTCTGGTTGTTACCTCAGTGAAATATTGTACTGTTTAGTTGTTACCTCAGTGAAATATTGTACTGTCTGGTTGTTACCTCAGTGAAATATTGTACTGTTTAGTTGTTACCTCAGTGAAATATTGTACTGTCTGGTTGTTACCTTGGTGAAATATTCTACTGTCTGGTTGTTACCTCAGTGAAGTACTGTACTGTCTGGTTGTTACCTCAGTGAAATACCGTACTGTCTGGTTGTTAACTCAGTGAAATACTGTACTGTCTGGTTGTTAACTCGGTGAAATATTGTAGTGCCTGGTTGTTAACTCAGTGAAATATTGTAGTGCCTGGTTGTTAACTCGGTGAAATATTGTACTGTCTGGTTGTTAACTCGGTGAAATATTGTACTGTCTGGTTGTTAACTCGGTGAAATATTGTACTGTCTGGTTGTTAACTCAGTGAAATATTGTACTGTCTGGTTGTTAACTCAGTGAAATATTGCACTGTCTGGTTGTTAACTCAGTGAAATATTGTACTGTCTGGTTGTTACCTCAGTGAAATATTGTAGTATTTGGCTATTAACTCTGGCCAACATGGTCTACTGGACAATTTTCTTTATATGAGGGGAAGTCACTAAGTAACTCGCAAATGCCTGTTACAAAAAATCTAAATGTGACAGTAATTTGAAAACTTAATTTTTGAACCTACATTATTCCCCTATTTCTCAACGTAATCGCCACCAACATTGGTACATTTGTCCCATTGTGTAATCAGTGATGCAATACCCATGGCGTAAAAATTGGGAGAATGATTTCTGAACCATTTTTTTACTTCTGTTTCCACCTCTTCATCACTCAAAAATCTTCTCTCGCCGAGGTGGTTTTTCAAAGGACCAAACAGGTGAAAATCACCTGGAGCTAAGTCAGGACTATAGGGTGGATGTTCAAGAACTTCCCAACCCAACTATCTAATTTTCACTTGGGTTAACTGAGCCGTATGTGGTCTGCATTGTCATGAAGGAGAAGCACACCTCTAGTCAGCAGACCAGGACATTTTCTTCGAATTGCATCCCGTAGCATCGACAGAACATCACAGTACGATACAGAATTCACACTGTCACCATACTTCTGGAACTTGGTTAACAACACTCCTTGATAATCCCAGAACACTGTCAGCATAACCTTCCCCGCAGAAGGCGTAATCTTGAACTTTTTTGCGCATGGTGATGACGGATGTTTCCACTGCATTGAGGCATGTTTTTATTAACTAATATATGGGAAGAACTGGACTTGACTGACGAGCAACAGGATGATAATATTCATAAATGGATGCATTTCTGGTGTCACTGACAGAAGATTAATGTAATTTATATAATACCTTTATGCGCATCTGGAACAAGCAAATTACTGTCACTTGGGATGGGTCGGTTACTACTTGTGAGCAACATAATGATAATATTCACAAATCGATAGATTTCTGTTGTCAGTGACATGGTCAGAATCTGAAAATGGATTGGTCAATAGATTATTAACTATGTAACAACAGCATCTTGAATTTAAAAGCAAACTGACTGGCTGAACATAAACACTGTTGCTCTCTCTCTCTGAACCTTAAGTGCCCAGGGCACATGGGGCTTCCGCAAGGGTTTTCCACAAATGCCTGTCTTTCGCCTTTTTTTCTGCTCTTGCCCAGGTGAGCCCTCTATTGCTCAACATCCTTTCTGTTGTTCTTCTCCATGTCTCTTTTGGTCTACCCTTACTTCTGCTCCCCTGTGGTGTCCATCTTAGTGCTATTTTTGGTAGTGAGTTGTCAGTCATTCGGAGCACATGTCCCAACCATCGCCAGCGTCTTTCCTCAATAATTGTTGTCAGTGGTTTCATCTGCATTTCTGCCAATAAAATGTTATTTCTTATGGTGTTTGGCCAAAATATTTTTTTAATTCTACGTAAACATTTAGTCTGGAAAGAATTCAACTTGTTTTCTATGGTTTTGGTGATTTTCCAGCATTCACTTCCATAGAGTAGTACACTTAGAACATTACTCTTAAATATCCTGATTTTCATATTTATGCTTAGTTTATTTGATTTCCATATATTCTGTAGCATTGCAAAAGCCTGGTTTGCTCTAGTAAGTCTGCAAACACTGTTGCTATCAGCACTAAAATAAACGGAACTGACATTTTGTGTCAAATTTGTGTTCATCTGTATTAAAGTCAGGTAAAGAGTGTCACACATCTGGAACTAATATTCATGAAAGCACTGATAACTTTAAGAAAAAGTGTAAGCTAGTGCACCTCTCCAATGTCTACAGGCAATCTTGCACCTCACCAATATCTACAGGCAATCTTTCACCTCTCCAATGTCTACAGGCAATCTTTCACCTCTCCAATGTCTGCAGGCAATCTTGCATTTCTCCAATGTCTACAGGCAATCTTTCACCTCTCCAATGTCTACAGGCAATCTTTCACCTCTCCAATGTCTACAGGCAATCTTTCACCTCTCCAATATCTACAGGCAATCTTTCACCTCTCCAATGTCTACAGGCAATCTTGCACCTCACCAATATCTACAGGCAATCTTTCACTTCTCCAATGTCTACAGGCAATCTTTCACCTCTCCAATGTCTACAGGCAATCTTGCATTTCTCCAATGTCTACAGGCAATCTTGCACCTCTCCAATATCTACAGGCAATCTTGCACCTCTCCAGTGTCTACAGGCAATCTTGCACCTCTCCAGTGTCTACAGGCAATCTTGCACCTCTCCAGTGTCTACAGGCAATCTTGCACCTCTCCAGTGTCTACAGGCAATCTTGCACCTCTCCAGTGTCTACAGGCAATCTTGCACCTCTCCAGTGTCTACAGGCAATCTTGCACCTCTACAGTGTCTACAGGCAATCTTGCACCTCTCCAATGTCTACAGGCAATCTTGCACCTCTCCAATGTCTACAGGCAATCTTGCACCTCTCCAATGTCTACAGGCAATCTTGCACCTCTCCAATGTCTACAGGCAATCTTGCACCTCTCCAATGTCTACAGGCAATCTGAGATCCTGAAGCAGTTTTCCCCTAATTCGACCGTGTTAGATGATTAGATGAATGATACAGCCAGTGAACCAGAGCAGCCTGAGACTCTCTTCAATGTGCCTGAAAACTGTGCTGCCACCTCAGCCTGCCAGTTGGATAAGGACCCTTCCATCTCTCCTGGCAACGGAGCTTCCAAAGAAGCAGGATCCTTGTACTGAATCTGACAATTCAGAAAAGCAAGCTGCTCCCGGTACAATGTGATATCTGTGGTTAAAAATCTTTACTAAAACATCAGATGCAAAGAGCGCAAGTTTATAACCAGAATACACCTTGGTGGCTCTCAGTAGTTATATACAAGAAAAGCACATGACATACTTACATGAGCCACAACCACAATTAGCTGGCTGTGACTTGCTGTAAGCTGTGACTGCTTTATCACTGACCTCACATTGTCCAACATCTCATCATTGACTAGGCCCAGCTGGATGAGCATAACCAAACCAGTGATACCTGTCACACACACACAAATGGACATAGTGCATCTAGAGAATCAGTAAATGATTATACTGTTGGTGGTCTAGAGAATCAGTAAATGATTATACTGTTGGTGGTCTAGAGAATCAGTAATGATTATACTGTTGGTGGTCTAGAGAATCAGTAATGATTATACTGTTGGTGGTCTAGAGAATCAGTAATGATTATACTGTTGGTGGTCTAGAGAATCAGTAAATGATTATACTGTTGGTGGTCTAGAGAATCAGTAATGGTGAACTGCAGTAACACAGCTATCTTATATCTTAAATGCTGTAAACTGTTACCAACCAAGAGCTACCACAAACATTACCATCATCATTAATATAGTCACAATAGACTACTACCATCATCATTAATACAGTCACAATAAATTACTACTATCGTCATTAATACAGTCACAATAAATTACTACCATTGTCATTAATAGTCACAATAAAACTACTACCATCAACATTAATACAGTCACAATAAACTACTACCATCATCATTAATACAGTCACAATAAACTACTACCATCATCATTAATACAGTCACAATAAATTATTACCATCATCATTAATACAGTCACAATAAATTACTACCATCGTCATTAACAGTCACAATAAACTACTACCATCAACATGAATACAGTTACAATAAATTACTACCATCATCATTAATACAGTCACAATAAATTATTACCATCATCATTAATACAGTCACAATAAATTACTACCATCGTCATTAACAGTCACAATAAACTACTACCATCAACATGAATACAGTTACAATAAATTACTACCATCTTCATTAATAGTCACAATAAACTACTACCATCAACATTAATAGTCACGCTAAACTACTACCATCAACATTAATATAGTCACAACAAACTACTACCATCAACATTAATATAGTCACAACAAACTACTACTATCAACATTAATATAGCCACAACAAACTACTACTATCAACATTAATAGAGTCAAAATAAACTACTACCATAAACATTAATACAGCTTTGATAGGTTTCTTGTTTAGAGGGCAGTCTTGTTCTTTCTTTGATCTCTATTCACACTAAAGCTTCCTTCATCTACCCTTCCTCATATTGTTTTCTCACTTTTATCATCTGTGCCATCTGGGTGAATTTTGTTTAGGCCATAGTTATCTGATGGGAGCAAGCTGGGGCCATCTGGGGCACAGCCTATGTTGTTTACCATCTGTCATCATCCTTTTATCTCATTTCTCAGCCAACTGCATGCTTCCACTTTGTGCTTACCTACATCTATCTGGGTGCATTTTGTGCTCATCTTTCTTAAAAGGTCAGTCAGTCATTTGCATGTCCCTTGGGGAACTTTGCCTCCCTAACAACACTCCTGTAGGCCTCTCGGTTGTAAGCAAGATGCCCTTACAAGGATGGTATCAAAAAAGCTAAGTGTTTAATTGCTCATCTGTTTTCCATGTTTTTATTTGTTTTGCTGCTTTTGTATGTGATCCTTGAAAAAGGCCGTTGCTGAAATATTGAACTGTTGTATTTCTTCATTTATATGTGCTCATCTTGCTTTCTGCCATTCTTGTTTCTGCTCACTTTCTTCGCTCTTTCTATCTTTCTGTAAAACCGAACCATACGTTTCCATCTACCTTAAATACTAGTACTAGTTTTACTGCAGTCGACACTTCTCTTATCTATCACCATATTCATATCATGAACTCATGACCTACTTGTGAAGTGGGTACAGTTTACCTTGGAATTTTTAAACAGAACTAAGCCAGTGAAATGTATGAATGTTATTATTACATTACATCCTTTCTAGTAGTGTTCATGTAAGATGTATCACATCACATTACATGAACTATATAATACAAACTAAGCTATGTACAGTCTGTAAACATGTGAGATGTATGTAGAAATTGACCAAATACAAACGACAAAGTCTCCAGCACTCACTGCTTGCCTTGTTCTCTTGTAGCTTCAGTTTTCTTGCAAAGGCATTGAGAATGTCATGGAGCTATTGTGAAGGGGGATTAAAAACAACAAGCTTAATCATCTTGTAACAGAATACAAATGTGAGATACTTTTATGCTGCATTATACTACATTTTATAAACAACATACTTTAATGATTATCACTTCCAGTATTCTTAGAATTATGTCTTATTATTATGTTGAACTCAGCAATTTCGTACTGCATCAGCTCTCAGCAAATCTGTACAGTATCAGGACTCAGCAAACCTGTATTGTAACACTCCTCATCTATCTTGTATAGCATCAGCTCTCAGCAAATCTGTATTGTAACACTCCTCATCTATCTTGTATAGCACCAGCTCTCAGCAAACCTGTATTGTAACACTCCTCATCTATCTTGTATAGCACCAGCTCTCAGCAAATCTGTATTGTAACACTCCTCATATATCTTGTATAGCACCAGCTCTCAGCAAATCTGTATTGTAACACTCCTCATCTATCTTGTATAGCATCAGCTCTCAGCAAATCTGTATTGTAACACTCCTCATCTATCTTGTATAGCACCAGCTCTCAGCAAACCTGTATTGTAACACTCCTCATCTATCTTGTATAGCACCAGCTCTCAGCAAATCTGTATTGTAACACTCCTCATATATCTTGTATAGCACCAGCTCTCAGCAAATCTGTATTGTAACACTCCTCATCTATCTTGTATAGCACCAGCTCTCAGCAAATCTGTATTGTAACACTCCTCATCTATCTTGTATAGCACCAGCTCTCAGCAAATCTGTATTGTAACACTCCTCATCTATCTTGTATAGCACCAGCTCTCAGCAAACCTGTATTGTAACACTCCTCATCTATCTTGTATAGCATCAGCTCTCAGCAAATCTGTATTGTAACACTCCTCATCTATCTTGTATAGCACCAGCTCTCAGCAAATCTGTATTGTAACACTCCTCATCTATCTTGTATAGCACCAGCTCTCAGCAAACCTGTATTGTAACACTCCTCATCTATCTTGTATAGCACCAGCTCTCAGCAAATCTGTATTGTAACACTCCTCATCTATCTTGTATAGCACCTGCTCTCAGCAAATCTGTATGCAACAATCATCATCTATTTTGTATAGTAACAATTCTCATTCTGTATAGTAACAATCCTCATCTATCTTGTACAGTATCAGCACTCAGTAATTCTGTATAATAACAGTCCTCATCTAACTTGGATAGTACCAGCACTCAGCAATTCTGTATGGTAACAATCATCTATCTTGTATCAGCAATCAGTAATTCTGTATAGTATCAGCACTCACTCTGTATGGTAACAATCATTTGAATAAATATATCCATACTTCAAGAACTTAATACTGAAGAAGGCTGGCTAGTAAAGAGGATTAAACAAAGAAAACTGAAATACTTTGGACACATTAAACATCATGATAATCTGGAGAAGACTGTCTTGGAAGGGTACATAATGGGAAAAAGAAAGAGAGGAAGACCAAGGCGAAGATGGCTGCAAGACATCGTTGATGATCTGCAAATGGATGCATCAGCAGCAGGCCATCTTGCTCACAACCGAGAGGCCTACAGGAGTGCTGTTAGGGAGGCAAAGTTCTGCAAGGGACATGCAAATGAATGAATGAATGAAACAATCATCTATCTTGTATCAGCAATCAATAATTCTGTATAGCATCAGCACACAGCAATTCTGTAGAGAAACAGTCCTCTTCTATTTTGTAAAGTATCAGTGTTTTCTTCTGTTGTCTTGTGCTTCACATCAGAACTTAAATACTGCCATGTTTTTTAACATCAGGATCACAGGATCTCTTGATGCCATGAAATTTTATCTCAAACATTTCAAATCAAACAATAAACGATATTTTTTTCTCAACATCACAAAGCAAAAGTTAACTATGTAACTTAACACAAACACAATGTCTACATGCTTATTTCAACATCACACACAACTTACTGTATACACTTACTTCTACACCACAAACAACTTACTGTACACTGGGCATAAAGGGACAAGCAAGAGCAAGGGCACTGAAAAGCCTTTCAGAAACAGCAGAAAAGACCTCATGCTGGCTGTGGAGTATGCGAAACAAGCATTGAGAACATAAATAATTTCGTCTGTCACAACCAATACCAGACCTCTGTGGCTGGATCGCTAAAGACGCACTTCAAAGTGCAGTGCCAACTGGAAGATCATGGGTTCAATCACAGGATGGAAAAAAGCAACAACTCATAAGACCTCTGGGAGTCATGACCCAGAGGGGTCCACCCCTCCTTAGAGTGTCAAGAGTTTAATGGGGCCGAAACACTTGTCTGAAGGAGGGGTACTTCCTCTGATGATCTGAAGGAGTTGTGTTGCTGCTGTTCTGCTCTCTACAGTAGAGTTTCCTGCATACACACACTTACTTCAAGACCACAAACAACTTAATGTGCACACACTTACTTCAACACCACAAACAACTTAATGTACAAACACTTACTTCAACATCACAGCCAATGTTCAACACAGGCTTCATGACTGCAATGTACAACCAACCATGTTTTAATGCTTGCTGTTTCAACCATCTATGTAGGTGATGTGTGGTGAAGATCGACGGTAAAATCCCTGCCTCCAGGAGCACTCTAAGGAGGAATGACAAGGTCTTGCAATCTCTGACTCACTATTTCTGAAAAGTGCACCATCAAGCTAGCTCTGTCCTCCCTGTTCTCAATTTTTCAGACAGGTGGAAAAATCAAAATTACCTGTCAGAAACATCAAAATTAGCCTCATCGCACACACATACAAAAAAAAAAGCATGAGATAAACAAAGAGCACCAAGACCCTTCTACTCACTGGTGAAAATTCTGCAATGTTTCCAGATGGCAGTGCTGAGAAGAGCAATACTTTTATGGGAGTTCTGCTTCACAAACAATCTCCTGTTGTTCAGCTCTCCACCTTCAAAAATAGCAAAGTTCTTGCTGTAAAGGTCCGCAAGTTTGAAAAGGAGTGGGAATGGCTTCAGCTGTGGAAACATGATCAAGGCAAGTCAGGAAATCTTCAGTTGTGGAATAGTTGTTAGTCTGTCAATAAGCCAATCAAGATCTTAGTTGTGGAAAAGTTATTAATCTGTCAATAAGTCAAGCAAGATATTAGTTGTGGAAGAAAAGTTGCTAGTCTGTCAATAAGCCAAGCAAGATCTTAGTTGTGGAAAAGTTATTAGTCTGTCAATAAGTCAAGCAAGATCTTAGTTGTGGAAAAGTTATTAGTCTGTCAATAAGTCAAACAAGATCTTAGTTGTGGAAAAGTTATTAGTCTGTCAATAAGTCAAGCAAGATATTAGTTGTGGAAAAGTTATTAGTCTGTCAATAAGTCAAGCAAGATATTAGTTGTGGAAAAGTTATTAGTCTGTCAATAAGTCAAGCAAGATATTAGTTGTGGAAAAGTTATTAGTCTGTCAATAAGTCAAGCAAGATCTTAGTTGTGGAAAAGTTATTAGTCTGTCAATAAGTCAAGCAAGATCTTAGTTGTGGAAAAGTTATTAGTCTGTCAATAAGTCAAGCAAGATATTAGTTGTGGAAAAGTTCTTTGTCTGTCAATAAGTCAAGCAAGATCTTAGTTGTGGAAAAGTTATTAGTCTGTCAATAAGTCAAGCAAGATCTTAGTTGTGGAAAAGTTATTAGTCTGTCAATAAGTCAAGCAAGATCTTAGTTGTGGAAAAGTTATTAGTCTGTCAATAAGTCAAGCAAGATATTAGTTGTGGAAAAGTTGTTAGTCTGTCAATAAGTCAAGCAAGATATTAGTTGTGGAAGAAAAGTTGCTAGTCTGTCAATAAGTCAAGCAAGATATTAGTTGTGGAAAAGTTATTAGTCTGTCAATAAGTCAAGCAAGATATTAGTTGTGGAAGAAAAGTTGCTAGTCTGTCAATAAGTCAAGCAAGATCTTAGTTGTGGAAAAGTTATTAGTCTGTCAATAAGTCAAGCAAGATATTAGTTGTGGAAGAAAAGTTGCTAGTCTGTCAATAAGTCAAGCAAGATCTTAGTTGTGGAAAAGTTGTTAGTCTGTCAATAAGTCAAGCAAGATCTTAGTTGTGGAAAAATTGCTAGACTGTCAATAAGTCAAGCAAGATATTAGTTGTGGAAAAGTTCTTTGTCTGTCAATAAGTCAAGCAAGATCTTAGTTGTGGAAGAAAAGTTGCTAGTCTGTCAATAAGTCAAGCAAGATCTTAGTTGTGGAAGAAAAGTTGCTAGTCTGTCAATAAGTCAAGCAAGATATTAGCTGTGGAAAAGTTCTTTGTCTGTCAATAAGGAAAACAAGAAAATCTTCAGTTATAGAAAAACTGTTACTTTGACAGAAAGGAAAGCTGGAAAATCTTGGTTGTGGAAACGCTGCTACTCTGTCAACAAGAAAAGCTGGAAAGTCTTAGTTGTGAAAAAGCTGTTACTTTGTCAACAAGAAAAGCTGTTACGTCTTAGTTATGAAAAAGCTGTTATTTGTTAACATGAAAAACACTGATGTCATCAATTGTGAAAACATATTCCTGAGTTCAGCTTTCAACTGCAAACTGAAGGTCTCACATCTGACAGGAATATACTTAATTGAGTAAGAAAATTCCCAGTAACAAGGAAAAATACAAACAGACAAGCTGTCGCTGCAGAGACAAAGTACAACAAATTAAGACCAACATTTATAGACAACAAAAACTCACAGCTAATTAAATCACAGCCAGTCACTCATGATGATGATGAAAGATATTTCAGCAAAGACAGTCATAAACGCGTTGCTAAGTCACACAAAAATCACAACGGAAAACAGATTCTTCAAGATCTGACATTATCTATGGATGCTCTCTGTATTTCTGAATACTGTCAAGCTGGCTGTTATTTTTGTCAGTACCAAGTATATACACACTTGCAGAATTGTTCTAACTCTTCCCAGCTCCTCCGTCAAATTTCTGACGCTTCTGGTTTCCGACATGGTGCCAGGCATAAAAAAACTGATTCATATTTTGTTTCATTAAAAAACAGATGTAACATTTGGATTGTAAACATTTAGTGCCCATCCCCCTTGACCCCTTTCATAAACATGTTGCTAAGGCACACAAAAATCAGTTTTTGACAGAGAAATTTCAATTTTTGGTGATTCAGATAGGGGTATGGACATGCCCTGTGACCAGACCACTGCTCCTGAATGTATCTCAAGTAGATCTAGACATATTAAATGACTGGAAAAGTAGTTAGAAGGTTATTTCAGATAATATTTTAGTGAGAATGCAACTTTGAATCACAATACGACATCGACAGGTGGATCTAGGCATCAGATGGTACGAAGTGTACCTCTAGACCCAGCCGATGGTGAGCTGGACACAATCATTGTCTAAAAACATCACATTACTTCTCTTTTCCTAAAAAAACCCCTGCATTTATGAAATCTTCATACATTTAGTTATATTTTGAAACATAATAAGAACACGGAAGTACATGAAAATACTGTGTTTCATTCACTTTTACTAATATACCCCTATACATATCAAGACTTGCAATTTTAATCTGGCACCCAACTGAATGTCCACATTTCTTCCTGTGGCATGGGAAGAGTTAATGCTTTGGAATATGGCTTGCTTTAAATGTTACCAGTATATTTTCTGTTGTCAATTCTTTGTTTCACCTTGTGCTTACTGAACATATGTTGCCCCAGCATACTCTGTGCTGATATGGCACCCCAGCCTATAGACAGAATTAGCAGAAACTCTGCACTTCACATGGGAATGGGCCCAAGTGAAATTCTTAATAACTTAAGTATTTCTAACAAAGCTAAATTCCAGTTTATACCCCAAAATCTGACCTGCCTACATTACAAAAATAAACAACTATGAAAGATATTCACATCTTATTACAGCAACTGCAAAAAAAAAGAGCTGCTGTGAATGTATGTCTGGGCAGATAAAACTGAAACTTACAGCAGTTAAGTTCATAGCTGATTCTTTACCAAGTAGTTCTGATAATGTGTTCAAAGCTACAGCCAGAGGAAGAGTGCTGACACTGTCACCTTCTGAGGGATCTTTTACATGTTCAGCATGGACTTCTGGATTATCTCTGTCTCCTTTTGTGCGCTCTTCAGCCAGTTCTTCTGAATGTGTTTGCTCACAAGGTGGCTCTTGGTCTATGTGGCAACCTTCTCTGGGCTGATGAGCTGTGTTCTCTTTCTCTTGGTCTATGTGGCAACCTTTTCTGGGCTGATGAGCTGTGTTCTCTTTCTCGTGGTCTATGTGGCACCCTTCTCTGGGCTGATGAGATGTGTTCTCTTTTTTCTGCCCGGCAGTGATGCTGTTAGCCCATTCCAAAGTTTCTGCATCCAGACTTGGACAGATGAACTGCAGAAAGATGTCAGACTGTGACAGAAGACAATGCATGGTTTTCACAAACTTTGTCTTGGAGTCAATCTCTACATCCAGGCTGTATGTCTGCAAAAGAATATATCAAACAAAGAAGAATGAACTTCACGTATAGTTTCAATGAAAATATCACATTAAATTCTGTAGAACAAAGTCACAACCTCAGCCTTTTACAACAGTTACTAGCCCATGTTACTGTCAGCAAAATGTTCTTTATGTCTAGTCCTGAGGAGAAGTTACCAAAAAAAAAAAAAAAATGATTTCTGAAATTTCACCCCCTCTTAACTTTCAATTTTGTTTACCTGAGATATTCCTGAAGTATAGATATTAATCATTTAATGTATAAAATGGATTGATATCTATTTTTATACCCTGAGCTATTTTTTCTTCTTCTTTTCATGAACTTCATTGCCATTTGAAAACAAATATATTATACTCACTGAGACATGTGTAGAGGATGGAAGGGGAGAAACAAACTAAACTGATGTATGCTCAAGATAGGACAGAGATAAGACAAAGGGACAGACCAAAACAGAGAAGGAAAGACAACACAGAAGATGACTTTCAAGAACTCCAAGTAACTAACTGGCAAGAAAAGGATAAGAACAGAGATAACTTTAAAAAACAAGAAACATTTTATCTGCCGCAATGAATCTTACTGACTTAACGATAAAGCAGAGGAAGAAATTTCACTTTAAATCATCAGCCTGTGTCTCCAAAAACAGGAGAAATTAAATGAGAAATGGAAGAAAGGAAATTTACAACTTGAATAAACAGAAATAGCCAGGACACACAAATATGCTACAGAGATCAAGGCACCCTTCTAACAAACAGTGAAGTGGTTGAATGTTAGATGTTTATACAAACTACTGAACATCACTTTCCTAATTTACTCTACAAATATTTAATGACATATCTGGCCACAGACTCCGAATGTTTCTTTGAAATAGTACCCAGAAACTCTTAAACGTAAAGTTCACTGAAAACTGAACGTGGTGGTGGAGTCATTGCTTCAGGACTGGTTTGTATCTGGTGTCTCGTGTATTCTAAATGGAGGTAAAGATGACGTGAAGAATGACACAGTACCTCCTATCATCTAACCTTCTTGCTATAAGACTAACATAACTTTGTATCCACACAGAGAATTAAATTCCGCCTGCATATCTTACCTCTGTAAACAATGAAAACATCTGAACAAGGTTGTTTGCAACAGTTTCACTGATCACCATGCCTGACAGAATCTTATGCAAGCAAAATAACAATTTTGACTGGCTTGATTTTGGTTCAGGAATGCAACAAATGCTGGCCATTTGACGCAAGACCTGGCGATATGAGAGAAACAGTTCCATGAAAAGCAAACTTTCCAAACATTAATTTCTCTTACCTCAACAACTGGAAAAACCTGAGCTTTGTTCTGCAGCGCCACCTGGACAACCTGTTGCATCACAAGGTCGGCATCAAACAGACACAGCAGCAGAATATGGGACATCATCTAAAAGAAAAACAACATAATAAAAGTGAATTCAGTTTACACTTCAGCATTTCTTTCTACAACACAACTGAGGCTGCCTTTCTTCTTTGCTGTGGCACCTGGTGAAACACCAGAGGTTGAAATACTGTTCTCATATGCTGCATGAGTTTCTCAAAATCTAAACCTGTATTAGGTCACGACTTTCTTGTCTTCTTCTCTTTCTGATGATCTGCTCTTCCAACCTCTAGTCTTGTCACATCTTAATGTGAATTTACAAATATTTTTTTAGAAAATATGTACTCTTCACAAAATATTAAGCAACAAATGTTTGACGCTTTTTATTTTTCAATTTCACTTTCACAAAATGTAACTGTTTTTCAGCTCTTTTGAGCTAAAAAAAAAAAAGTTACATTTTATGAAAGTGAAATTAATAAATAACCACATCAAAATAAGCAAACAGTCAAACTTGACTGTAAATATTTGCTGTCTAGAGTATGGTCAGACGTCATTTGAAGTGATCAAGAAGCTGGCCATGTCATAGGAATGCTACAAGCTGGAATTTCGTAGAGTGATGTTGCTAGTCATCTCGGATCAACAGAGCTGTGATCAACAAAGCCTTTAAATGGTTTCAAGAAACTAGCCAGGATTTTATTCTGCCAAGAAGTCATCAACCACATGTCACCACTGAGAGAGACAATTACTTTTTTGGTGCTTTCAGCAAGAAGACAATTTGTAACAAAATGAACATTATAAAATAACCTTCATACAGTGAATGGATTTCAGGTTTCTACTAAAACCATCAGGAACTGATTTCACTCAAGAGTATCTGTTGTTTGGATCCCTCTCACTTGTTATCAATGCCAGACTCATCTGAATTGGGCAAGATAACACAGCAGGTAGCACCAGAAAATGTAACTGCCCTCGCTGTGTCACCTTCCCTGTAGTCTGGGAAACAAAAATGATCACCTTTCCCAAAACTATTCTCACTCTTTAAGAAAGATTCACATGAGTTCCATAATGTGATATATGCCATCATATGAAAAAGATGCAGGATAACTTATATTGATGAAATTGGTCTCAGATTAGGTGACTGCATGCAGAAACATCTGTACATCACCCAGCATGCTTCAAAACCAGTCCCTAACCATTTCAATGGCCCCAACCACAGAGGCAAATCTGATTTTCTGGTAACAGTCATCAAACTATATCATGCTGATAATAGCGCTTGAGAACTTCCACATTCATGAATATGAGATGCTGGAACCACATGGTTTGAACTCAAAATTCAGCTACACCTAACATTTCCCTCTACACCAAGTTCCACTCCTTTCTCATTTGTAACACATAATTTAGAACTTCCTCATGGCATCAGATTACAACTCCTCTATCCCAAATACAGTCACATATCCCACATTCTTCCAGCTAGATTACCACTGTACCACTCTGTCCCTTTCTGCAGTTTCCTCCCCCCCCCCACACCACAATGGCCCACCTATCACACAAGTCTCATGTAAACATTCTCTACATTCCACCACGTGCACTTTTGAATACAGAGTATCACAAGTCACAGCTTACAAGTCACAGCTAAGTGCTCTATTTATTTTATTCTATTTTTTTCCCATTCTACTTTTTACATAGCATTCATGTGAATTTAAATTTTATCTTCTTTCTCTATTACCTCATCTTGTGTGTTTTTGTGTGATTAAGATGCAATTCGAAACATCACAACTGTGCGCTTGTTAAATAATAAAGCTGTTCCTACTTTTTTTCCCTAGTTTATACATTTTGTTATCACAGCTTTACTGTAGTGGCTTCGTGTATAGTTATATACGTTATATACTTAGTTTTGTATAGTCATACACTAATTATTCATAAGCTGTAGAGGGGTCTACTGACTATGCTATCAGAACATTACAGACATGTTCAGGGGCAGTCTGATAGTCTGGACCAGCATCTTGGCAGCTGGACTTACTGACATACACATTTTTAGCATGAAACTGAATGTCCACAAGTATTTAGGCAAGGTTATGAGACTCCCCCCCCCCCCCACCAATTATTCCCCCAAATGAGAATGCTTGGTGCTCAGTTTATTTTAATGCGTGACAACAATGCATTTTGCCATAGGACAAATATTTTAACAAAGAACTGAATGTCAATAATATCATGCTTGTTATCTTGACCGTATCCCAAATGAACAAGCTTGGGACATGTTAGAAGGAATTATTCATAACTTTCCTGAAAAACTTCAGATGGTTGTTGCCTTGGAGAATGTCTTATGAGCTCAGTGGGATGACAATTCCAAAATAAGATCCTCAACAGGCTCACTGCATCAGTCAGATGCCATGTTAAACGTGCACCAAGGCTGCTGGAAATCATGCCCACTTCTGATAAAATGTCATTTGGAAATTCTTTAGTCATTAAATTTTAACAGTAAAAACTTTTCAAGTACTTTTTAAATTTCTGTCTTTATTTAAATATGAATTATCACAAACCAAATTGTGACTGGCTATTCAATTTTGGGTAAAATGAACGTTGAAAAGTTATTTCACTTATTTCATTTTTGTATGATTTATGTATAAAAATTTACTGAGCTTCAAATATTTGTTGCTTGACTTTCTGTAAGGAGTACAGTACCTACTTAATATAAAATTACTTATTTTAAAGTCTGTGTACAAGTTAAAGGTCAATCTGGTTTATTTTTATGTTCAAAATATGGCTGTCTCAGTCAGTCAGTCACCTGCATGTCCCTTGCACAACTTTGTCCCCCCCCTGGCTGTCTCAGTCAGTCAGTCACCTGCATGTCCCTTGCACAACTTTGTCCCCCCCTGGCTGTCTCAGTCTGTCCGTCACCTGCATGTCCCTTGCACAACTTTGTCCCCCCTGGCTGTCTCAGTCAGTCAGTCACCTGCATGTCCCTTGCACAACTTTGTCCCCCCCCCCATGGCTGTCTCAGTCACCTGCATGTCCCTTGTACAACTTTGCCCCCCTATGGCTGTCTCAGTCAGTCAGTCACCTGCATGTCCCTTGCACAACTTTGTCCCCCTTTGGCTGTCTCAGTCAGTCAGTCACCTGCATGTCCTTTGCACAACTTTGCCCCCCTATGGCTGTCTCAGTCAGTCAGTCACCTGCATGTCCCTTGCACAACTTTGTCCCCCTTTGGCTGTCTCAGTCAGTCAGTCACCTGCATGTCCCTTGCACAACTTTGCCCCCCTACGGCTGTCTACTGACAGGAAAAAACTGAACATTCACCCTCGTAATTTGCTTTATGTTCATTTCACCCTTCAATGAGATTGTTGGAATGGAATCCCATCGGAAACCAAGGACTACCTGTTTAAACATTTCAAAAAGAGGACATACAAACCTATATTAGAACCAAAGATAACAGCATGAGTTCTGCAGAGAAAATAAAGACATTAAAACAAAAGACACTTCCCAGAAATACCTTGTCCACTCCAGCAGATGTAAGCCTGTTCAGCAACACCGTCAACTGCTCCCTTACTTCCTCTTTCTTCAACAGACGCCGAAGATTAAATGCACCGAGTTCACAGCTAGACTGGCCCAGAACAGACAGGACCACTTGTTCTTGCAGCACGTTGGGAAGTCGTCTAAACATGACGCCAAACAACTGTAAGCAACATACGGAAATATGTTTTTTTTTTCTTGTAAACATTATATCTTGGAATTTCAATTCATTTAAACAGATGATGTACCCCAGGGCTGTTGCTCACAGACACATCAGAAACAATGTTGTATTGTCTCTCCTACAAAATTTCATTATTTCCTAAATCCTGCTGCTCCGTTCTAAGACAAGTTCTTGTGTTCAAATCACAAATATAACATTCTTCAGTTGAATTCATTGATATAATGTTCTTATGTCTGAATCATCATCATCATCTTTGTACTGTACATGGAAACTAAATCTGTTGCCTCCCATCCCAGTGCCTCTTGGTGAACCTCTACAAATGTTTTGCTTCCTTGTTTCCTTTTTGTCCTGAGTTTTTCAGTGACTATCAGATTCTCCAACTCCTGTTTTCTTGTTATGTAGAAAAGAAATTTATAGTACTTCTCATAATTCATATTAATTTTGTATGTTCTGTAGCAATAATGATAATTTTTTTTTTTTTTAATGATTTCACTTTCTTCTGTAAGGACAATGTCATGACCTCTTACCTGTAATCATTTTCAAACTTTTAGTGCCTTCCTTTCATGATGTTTTCACAACACAGTGAGAAGATGTCAGGCAGAAATACACACAGTCTTATTTTTTATTTTAAAAAAAAATTATCTCCTGTTGTTTGCCAACATAATGAATAATGAAAAAAACCCAATACATTAACTGTTTGGTAACATAATCTAAAATGTTAAATTTTCTTTTCTTTCCCTGTTAAGTTCAGCAAATGTTAAACCACTGATATTATCATCTCAAATTCTTCACCAAGTGAACTTATATAAGAGTGGACATGGCAGAAACTTCATTAGCTCAAACAAACTAGAGCTGCTCAAGTAGGAATCAATAAACAAGAAAAATAACCATCTATCATTCTAGATCACAAATCAGGGCTCTGGTAAACAAATGAAATGCAGTGCACACACTAGTGCAATATGTTTCTATGTTACCCTCACTCACATGGAAAAGACTATCAAAATTCATTGCACAAGTCATGAGAAGATGGAAATCAGAAAGCCTGATGGTCACAGGAAAACTCAAGGGAACAAAGAGAAGGAAGATGGCAAGGAAAAGTATTTTAACAGGCTAAACAGATGCCACAGGAAAGGGAAAGCAGTGAAACTGGAAACACCAGGAGATGTGCACAGCAGAGAAGCTTGATTGTTAGTGCTGACTGGGACAGCATAAAACCAACAACACAAACCACTTTAAATTCAGGCATATCCCATGCAGATGCATTTTCATGAACATCTCCTTATACTTATCATGCACTGACAACCTTGTGTGCCTTTGCTTGCAGATCCACACACTCCCTTTTATCAGAGACTGTTTTTCCTAATAAATTGTGCTGAGTACCCATTTTGACTAATGGATAAACTATAGCAAGACAGCAGTGGTGGAAAGGGCCGCAATTCACTCTTAATTTGGGCACTTCCACGCTCCAGCAGTTTTTAACATCTAACGCAAACCACAGAATAAAATGTCAAAACTTCCAAGCCACTTGCCTCACTTATATCATGTGCAAGCTTTTCACTGCCAGGATTTTCACACACCGCAGCAACTTTACACAGAACATTTAGCAGTTTCTTCACATTTTTCTCAGTGCTTAAAATGGCTTCACTGTCTCTTACCAGCTCCAGGAACCTGGACAAAAGTCAGAATTGTAAACTGTAATCATCCAAAAGTGGTTTCTACAAGTCATAGTAAATATTAGTTTAGTCTCTCTCTCACTTACTCAATTCACTCTTCCCCCCCCCCTCTCCCCTCTCATGTTTATTTTATTAAGGTGAAGATTCTAACAATCTGGCAGCTAAATAAATGATAATCGTAGCTCTATTTCATGATTCTAACTTCATTTTTTTCCTGAGCCAATTTCCTGAATTCTCTGATATCTATTTTTCTAAGTATTTTCTCCATTTTTTTTCATTTCTCTGCTTGTTAAGACAGATCCTCCATCTTCATGAGAATTTCAAGATCAGTATAGATCAATTATTTCTAAAACATTAAAACAATATGGTCCAATGTTGCAAGATACGGAATAATTTTCACCTGAAATCAATGGGTCTGGCTATATATGGAAACAAAGATTGTCCTGTACACTTTGTAGCACCTGGTCAGGGCACCTGCAGATTCTCTTCCCTTCTCATGGTTCACAGCTAGCCTTTATATGCTGCCATAGCTATGTTACATGCTGTGCAAACTGCCTTCATATCTTACCATTTAATGAGTATGAAATCTACTCTTACTTATTACTGCACATTTCCTCCTAACACACTTTATCTCAACAGGGTTGGGGCAAAGACACTGTCTGATTTGACAATCAGTGTCCCATGGCTGAGGTGCTAGCATCATGGTTGCCAAACTATAGCCAACTAAGACCCTGTCCTGCCTCTGTGTTGGTACCCCCAGTGACAGGCCTAGCCTGGGTAATGGTGCAGGTATCGCCACAATCTCCATGGTGGTGGAGTCTACTAAAGAAGTACTGCACATCCCTTGCTTTTTGGCTCCACACAGGAATAGAAAAAACAGCCACCATAACCCCCTCCCGAGCCACCATAACCCTCTCCCGAGCCAACACAGCCCCCTTCCGAGCCAACATAACCCTCTCTCAAGCCAGCACGATGCTGTGACTCAACATCCTCACCACACTGACTGCAAAGAATACCAGCTCACAGTTCCAGGGAAACTGAAGAGGATCGCAACTAGTTTGAAATAAAAATCATTTAATGTAATGTCAATCACTCCGGTAAGGATTTACAAGAAAGCTATTAACACTGAACTGATCAGTAATCAGAAAGAATTTCTTTAACTGAAAAGACAGATTCTCTTGACAGTTATGCATTTCTCTGAAGTTTTCTTTATCTCACAACAGTGGCACACACCCTGCTTTCCACCATTCGTTGATATCTGTGTTATCCAGACCAAGTTCCAGCAAATCTGAAATAAAACAATTTATCACACTCAGAAGAATACTAATTGTCACTATTTCAACAACAAAAAATATATATGAATAAAATGTTTATTATACTTTCAATTCATTATATTTTCTGGTAGGATTTTATACCCAGCAAATCCTCACTCATCCCATCTCTCAAAATTTTTCCTTCTGTGTTACCACAAATCTTAAAATATCCTGATGATATCATGAAATACTTTACAGCAATATCCTTAGATATCACAAATCATGTACTTAATTCTCAGAACTTCATTGGTTGACTGATTTGTATGTGACACTATTGAAAATGTACACAGTCAAACACCAACACAAAATGTTATATTCTATTTGTGCTTGTCAGCCTCGCAAGCTTTGTTAGTATTCAGTATGTAAGCATTCAAGCACATTCTTCATCACTTATATATCTTGGAAGCCATCTGAGGGCAAGGTGGTTATTCCACTAGTCTCTCATGGTGAAGATCAGGGGTTCGAATCTAGTCAGACTTCTTCTGAGTTTGGAAAGGGAAGGCAGCCAGGCGTGATACTGACCACATCACCCTCTAGGGTGCTGACAGGTCAAGGAAAATAAGGGCACTAACACCATATCCTTATGTGCCTCTAAGGAAAATATGGGCACTAACACCATATCCCTATGTAACTCTGAGGAAAATATGGGCACTAACATCATATCCCTATGTGCCTCTGAGGAAAATATGGGCACTAACACCATATCCCTGTGTGCCTCTAAGGCATGACAGGGTTACCCTTTATATATCCTGATGAAGCACATGTTTTCATACTATCAGACGGCTGGCCAACCAAAACTTCACCTCAGGGCTGTCACTGTGCTGAGGATCCACGCGAGTTCTGTCACAGTGCAGCTTATTGTGAATCCCGGTGGCAACCCAACTTTTATGTGAATCCTAGGAAATGAGGGTTTATATTCCCAGATCTTTTCTTCACATGAACATATATTTCTCTCCCTTCAGATGTTGCTGAAATGTGTCAAGCCACTACCTTCTACCCAAAGCCTGAAACCTTCTTTGATGTCAGCTTCCAGCGACTTGTGAATCACTGGGATTAACTCTGAATGTTCAGGGGGTTTATTCCGAAAAATATATTTTTAAAAAAAAATTCATGTAGGTACCTGCTGTCATTTTTTTCTAGCTTGTTTTGCAACTTATTTATTGACTTGCCCTCATGCTTTCCACTGTCTTATACAAACCTACCATTTTATGCTTTATACTTGACATAAATTATGTTTCACAACCACAAAATTACTATCGTATTTCTCCAGTCCTGTGGTGTTTCCTGTTTTCCCCATGCCAAGTTACAGAGTCTGTGATGTCAAGTTAGAGTCTGTGATGTCAAGTTACAGAGTCTGTGATGTCAAGTTACAGAGTCTGTGATGTCAAGTTACAGAGTCTGTGATGTCAAGTTACAGAGTCTGTGATGTCAAGTTACAGAGTCTGTTATGTCAAGTTACAGAGTCTGTGATGTCAAGTTACAGAGTCTGTGATGTCAAGTTAGAGTCTGTGATGCCAAGTTACAGAGTATGTGATGTCAAGTTACAGAATCTGTGATCTTCTTCTTCTTCTTCTTCGTTCACTTCTACCACCAAAAACCGCACTGTGAACCTACTGAATTCACACATGTGGTCCTCGTTAGGTCCGGTGGTCCCCTGTGTGGTCCAAAATAGACCACATGAGTTCCACGAAGGACCACAAGGGGTTCAGAGTATCACAGTGCTTTAGCCTGTATTCTTGGTGGGTCTCGGAAGCGGGATTGCGTGACACCGTGGTTTTCATTGCACCAGTTTGGTCTAGGGTTGGACTTTCTCACCGGAAGACCTCGACGTGTTTGGAATATCAGTGCATCCCCGCTGGGTGAGAGGCGTCAGCCCACCCAGGACAGAGTTGGACTTTCTCACCGGAAAACCTCGACGTGTTATGAGATACCCGTGTATCACCGCCGGGTGAGAGGTGGTTGCCCATCCAGTCCAGGGTTGGACTTTCTCACCGGAAAACCTCAGCGTGATTAGGATACGCAGACATCCCCGCCGGGTGAGAGGTGGTTGCCTATCTAGACTTCCCTGGTCCAGTGTCTCCGACTTCAGCATTTTGCGGTCGTGGCCGCTACCCTTCCTAGTTGTGACCAGGATGGAGCTTTTGTCCAGGAGGACGAATCCTCGCCACTAGTGACTTCTACCCCTGGGTTGAGCCGGTTTAGGCATTTCCCAGTATGGGCATGTTTGGGACGGGACCGACCTCTAGGGCAGAGGTACTGTGACATTCATAGCCTTCAAGATTCACCCCTGGTATGAGCCGGTTTAGGCAAAATTCACCAGTATGGGTGTTTATCAGGCGTTACCGACCTCTAGAGCGGAGGTGGCATGACATGTCTAGCCATCGAGTTCCACCCCTGGTGTGTGCCGGTTTAGGCATATTTCACCAGTGTAGGTGTATTTCGGACGTAGGCGGCCTCTAGAGCAGAGGTGCCGTGGTATAGCTCTCGTAGCGATACTACTGGACATACCAGGTTAAACTTCACTTTCCACCACCTTTTCCCATCGGCGCCGCACTGCAACCTTTATTTCCGCATTTACTTCCTTAACCGGGAGGAGCTTCACTCCACGCGCGGCATTTGAAAAGTCAAGCCAGCAGTGACTTAACCTCTGGGACAAACCGGTTCATGCATTTCACACGATATGACTGCACTCAGGACGTGGCCAACCTCCAGACCAGAGGTGCCGTGATTTGACTGTTTGCTTCGCTTTATTCTTTCAACCACCTTTTCCGCAGTGATGCTGCGCGGCAACCTCATTTGCAAATTTCTTCATTGGCCGGGAAGAGCACCGCTCCACGCACGGCAGCTGAAGATCTCGCCAACAGCGACAGAATCTGTGATGTCAAGTTACAGAGTCTGTGATGTCAAGTTAGAGTCTGTGATGACAAGTTACAGAGTCTGTGATGTCAAGTTACAGAGTCTGTGATGCCAAGCTATTCTGGCTTCTTTAGCACGTTTGATTAATTCACTGGGTATCTCATCACACCATGAAGCTTTGTTCTTCTTTAGCACATTTGATGAATTCACTGGGTATCTCATCACACCATGAAGCTTTGTTCTTCTTTAGCACATTTGATGAATTCACTGGGTATCTCATCACACCATGAAGCTTTGTTCATTGGGGCCTTTCTGATGATTTCTCTGATTTTAGCTTGTAGTATGTCTGGCTCAGGTTCTATGGAGCCAGCTGTGTTGTTATGATGGTGTTGACAAGCTTTAAATGGTATACTGAGTAGCTTACAAAGTAGAGTCTCCATCTCTCTAGTAGGTGCCCTGGCTCACATCTTACATCCTTCCCATGCCGCTAAATGTCACATAGGGCCTGTATGGTAGTTTGCCATGATTTCCTGTCTTTGGCGAGTTTTTCAATCTCATCAAGGGATGTTATGCCCACTGAACTGGCCTCTCTTAACAATGTCCTCTTTAGAGTTTCACGTGGCTGACCTCTTTTTCTTTGGCCTGTTTTGTTCCAATTGATAGCTTGTTTGGGGATTCTCTGATCGTTTCTTCTCATCATATGACCAACATATGTCCATCTTCTGGTTCACATTCATTCATTCATTTGCATGTCCCTTGCGGAACTTTGCCTCCCAAACAGCACTCCTGTAGGCCTCTCGGTTGTGAGCAAGATGGCCTGCTGCTGTTGCATCCATTTCCAGATCGTCAACGATGTCTTGCAGCCATCTTCGTCTTGGTCTTCCTCTTTTTCTTTTTCCCATTATGTATCCTTCCAATATGGTCTTCTCTAAATTATCATGACGTTTAATGTGTCCAAAATATTTAAGTTTTCTCTCTTTAATCCTCTTCACTAGCCAGCCTTCTTCAATATTAAGCTCTTGTAGTATAGATATATTTGTTCTTTTTTCTGTCCACGATATCTGGAGAACTCTTCTGTAGCATTTACATTCAAAGGCATTTATGTGTTTCTCAGCTGTTTTGTTAAGTGTCCAGGTCTTCTGTATCTGGTTCACATACTGGATTATAATTAACACTGTTCACAATTTCTGCTGGGACAAAGTGCTCTGTTCTATCTTTTTACAGAAGAATTTTATAGCTTCTCTGAGATCTCTGTTTAATGTTTCACCAGATTCCTGCCATGGTTTGCTACTTTTATCACTCTCTTGTAATCTGATATTACTCTCTTGTAATCTGATATGTAATATGATATTACTCTCTTGTAATCTGATATGTAATCTGATATTACTCTCTTGTAATCTGATATGTAATCTGATATTACTCTCTTGTAATCTGATATTTAATGTAATCTTCTCCTGCTTAATTCTCATTCACTCCTGATATTTATTTTTCTTTTCTTGTACAGGCTCTTTCACCTCATCATTCCACCGTGTTGTTATTTTCATGTCTCTGTCTCCGTTTTTCTTAGTTCTGCACATTTCCTGTGCTTCTCACAAAACGCTGATTTTGAACAAAGCACGTTCCTCTTCCACTAATTTTGTTTCTGTTGGGAAGTTTATGAACAATTCTCTCACTTTCTTCTCATATTCTTCTTTCACATTCTCCTCCCTGAGCTTGCTTAGTTTTATTGTTTCACTTTTCCTCTTCTTATGAGTTCTAATATGGCTTTTCCTGTGTGTTCTGGTGACCACTTCTACTGTGCTATGGCCAGTACATGAGCTCAGGTTGGGTATAGTTCCTGCATCTATAAATTACCTTTCTGTTGTTCCTTGCTAGCATGAAATCAATTTGGCTTCTGCATATCAAATCATTCCATCTGTACCTGGTATATATTTGAGACTCTCAGAAATTTAAAGAATGTATCTGTAATGAAAAGGTCATGCTAGCTACACAGTTCTAGAAGCCAGCTACCATTTTCACTTCTAACACACTTTTTGTCACCAAAGGCACCTATGTTGTCTGCTACTTCTGTTCTGCTTGATCAGTCTTGCATTGAAGTCCCCCATGATTATATTTTCCCCTTTGCTTATGTTGTTGTGTGTGTTATGAAGGTGTCAAAGAACTTCACATTCTTCCTCCATGTCTGGTGCACTGCAAGGGGCATATATTTTGACATAAGTACTGATCTTCTTGTTTTCTCATACTTTGAGTTATCATTCTTTCTGATGTATATTTTGTTTCCAGGATTTTGCCAGCAGTAGTTGGTTCTATGATCATTCTGACACCCTGCTTTGCTATTTCTTGCTTGCTTGCTCGCTCACTCCAGAGTATCGAAATACATAATTGTATGTATCTGTTTACAGCCTTTAGCTCTGGTGTCAGCAACTCTCATTATTTTTATCTTTCTCTTTTTTTATCCCTAGACTAATTCCTTCTTTTTTTATCATTTATGTGGCATGTATCGACAGCACATACTTTAAAATTCACCGTCTCTTTGCGGCTTAATGTTTCCAATCAATTTCCATTCATATCAGTTTGTCTATTCTTCCTGTGTTTTGTATGAGTGGAGAAGAGATCCACTTCCAGTTTGCCAGTTTAGCTGTGGTTTAATGGCAGAATTTAACCAGGGGAGCCCCCTGAGCCCTGTCAGGTTTACAGTCCTTTATAACTGAAATAAATTTTGTTGCCAGGTTTTCAGTTTTTCCCACAATGTACTCTTTTCTCACAATTTTTCCCACAATGTACTCTTTTCTCACAATTTTTCCCACAATGTAATCTTTTCTCACAATTTTTCCCACAATGTAATCTTTTCTCACAATTTTTCCCACAATGTACTCTTTTCTCACAATTTTTCCCACAATGTACTCTTTTCTCACAATTTTTCCCACAATGTACTCTTTTCTCACAATGTACTCTTTTCTCACAATTTTTCCCACAATGTAATCTTTTCTCACAATTTTTCCCACAATGTACTCTTTTCTCACAATTTTTCCCACAATGTACTCTTTTCTCACAATTTTTCCCACAATGTACTTTTTTCTCACAATTTTTCCCACAATGTGCTCTTTTCTCACAATTTTTCCCACAATGTACTCTTTTCTCACAATTTTTCCCACAATGTACTCTTTTCTCACAATGTACTCTTTTCTCACAATTTTTCCCAGAACGTACTCTTTTCTCACAATTTTTCCCACAATGTACTCTTTTCTCACAATTTTTCCCACAATGTACTCTTTTCTCACAATTTCTCCTTCTATAGTACATGCTTGACCCTACAGTTTCTCTTTCTATATGTACTTATTATCCAGTTTCCCCCTGCACATATTCATACCAACAATTTCTTTCCACGCACACTTGTATTCATAATTTTTAATTATCCCTGCCTGTGCTGGTATAAACTATTTGGACTATTTGGGAACGACTTTTTTGGGTTATTTCTCAATATAGTACCCCTTAGTCCAGTGATCCTGGAGCATACGAATCCCTTCTCTGTAAAAGTCAGCATCTTGTGCTAGTAGACAGTGGTCTACAGCATGAATGAACCAAATCTACGACCACTGAGCTTCTTTTTGAGTTTAGTAAACAGGTAATAGTCCAAAGGGGCCAAATCTGGGGAATAAGGAGGAAATTAAAGAAGCTGGAAGCCGCATTCATGAATGGCAGCCATTGCCACCACCAGCTTGTGAACTGGAGCATTGTCTTGATGAAAGATGACTCCTCTCATCAATTTCCCTCGACGCTTTTCCTTCAATTTGACCCGCAGTTGCTTCACAAGATTAGCCTAATAGGCCCCGATGACCATTCTGCCCTTTCGAAGATAGTCTACCAATAACACACCTTCTCAATCCCAAAAGATGGAAGCCATCACTTTGGCTGCAGACAGAACCACCCTTGCGTTCTTTGGAGGTGGGAATCCATGACGTTTCCACTGATTTGACTGTTCTTTGGTTTCTGGTTGAAAATGATGAACCCAAGTCTCATCTATAGTCACAAATTGGTGAAGAAACTTTTCAGGATCTGCAAAAAAATGGCCAATATTGTCTCTTGGCATGTTGAGACGCTGTCGTTCGTGATCAGCTCCAAGAAGTATCGGGACCCATCGAGCAGAGACCTTTGTCATTTGAAGATCATTGTGAACATTGGTATGAACACGTTCAATGGAGCTGCCCAACTCAGTAGCAATGTACTGCTCAGTTAGTCATCGATCTTCCATTATCACGTCATGGATTCTGCCGGTGGTTTTATTGGTGGTTACCGTTTTTTTGTCTTCCTGGACACGGATCATCTTCCAGACTCTCCCTTCCATGTTTGAACTGAGCTGCCCATTTCTTCACTGTACTGTAAGAAGGGGCACTCTCCCCTAGAGTCTCTACCATATCCTCATGGATCTCCTTCGATGATAAGCCCTTGATGCAGAGATAGTGAATGACTGCTCCATGAGAAATTTTATCCATTTTCTCAACTTCTGCCACCCTTTACCACTTCAGTAACCTGTGAAAAAAACCTGGTTGCAGTTAATTTCTTGAAACCTGGAGTTTAATCTTACATTACAAATGCACCTAATGTCAACTGTGTCTTTCTACTTTGTGCTGAGAACTTATCAATTATCCCCTCGTAAAAGCTATTAAGAGTGACAACATAAGCCAACTATAGAGAATGTTTAATAAAATTTGGAAAGAAGAAAAAGTCCCTTCTAAATTGAAAAAAGGAATCGTTCTTAAAATACAAAAAAAAGCAACCTTAGCGACTGCAACAACTGCAGAGGAGTAACCTTACTATCAGTTGAGTCAAAGGTGTTTTGCAAAGTTATTCTGAATAGAACTAAAAATATAGTGTATGCTGCAATGAGAGAACAGGCATGAATTTGGAAAAGGGAGAAGCTGTCTCAACCAGATCTTTACTCTAAGAATAATACTTGAAGGACATGTTGAAAAGCAAAAATCATCAATCCTGAACTTCATAAACTTTAAAAAAGGCATTTGATAGCATACACAGAGATTCATTGTGGAGAATTTTAAGAATATATGTAATACCATCTAAAATTGTCAACATCATTACGGATCTCTACAATGGATATGTTTGCATAGTCAACACAGAAGAAGGAATAAGTGAATGGCTTCAGGTTGAAACAGCTGTGAAACAAGAATGTATACTATCTCTCTTGCTTTTTGGAATTGCCATAGACTTTATAATGATAACATGCTGCACAGGTAAAACGGACACTGATTGGGTACATGAGAACCAACTAGAAGATCTTGATTTTGCAGATGACATAACTCTTATCAGTGACAATGTGAAATCAATGCAAGAAAAAACAGATTCCCTATCTTCACTGAGTAGTAAAATAGGACTTGAGATTAACAAGGAAAAAAACAAAAATAATGAAACTTCTCATTAATCAAGAAGCAAAAATATACGTAGAAGGAACAGCTATTGAAGAAGTAAACCATTTTGCATACCTCGCCAACTACATAGACCAGGATGTGACACCAGAAAGGAAGTTAGAATTGCAAACGCAGCACTGATCTTCAAGAATCTTGAGAACATATGGGATTCAAAAGTTATAAGCACAAAAACCAAGTTAAGATTATTCAATTCAAGTGTAATATCCACCCTCATTTATGCATGTGAAAGCTAGAAAACAACTAAAGAAATAGACAAGAAATTAGACTCTTTTGAAAACAAATACCTAAGGAAAATACTCTGTATAAAGTGAAACGAATTCAAGAACAATGCAGAGATAAGACAGATGAGCAAACAACCTGTCTCATGGGTGATCAGAAAAAGGAGATGGACATATGTTGGTCACGTGATGAGAAGAAACAGTCAGAGAATCCCAAAAGAACCTATAAGTGGAACACAACAGGACGAAGAAAAAGAGGTTGATCACATGAAACTCTAAAGAGGACACTGTTTCAGCCGTATGCAACTAGTGAGCCACAAAGAAGTATTTAGGAAAAAGCCTGTTACTCCATTTGACAGCGTAAAGTTAGTACTGCCTTTCCACCTGCATGGTCAGATGGTTAAGAAAATTTTTTTTATCGTCATCTGCTGTTAATCCAACTCGAACCCGATACTCGCAACATTTTCTCTGATCTACCTTTGTTGGCATACAAATGTGAGCCAAATCTTAAGGACATCCTCGTCCACAGCCACTTGAAGCAGAGCCATACATATGTTGGCAGCAGAAAATGTAACCGCCCCCGCTGCATCACCTGCCCAGCAGTCTGGAAATGAAAACAATCACCCTTCCCAAAACTATCTTCACTCTTCATTAGGGATTCACATGTGATATATGTCATCGTTACAAAAGATGCAGGATAACGTATATTGGTGAGACTGGTCTCAGATTAGGGGACCGCATGCAGAAACATCTGTACGACATTGCCCAGCATGCTTCGAAACCAGTCCCAAATCATTTCAATGGCCCCAACCACAGAGGCAAATCTGATTTTCTGGTAACAGCCATCAAACAATGTCATGCAGATGACACAAGCCGCCTGGCAATTGAGAACCGCCGCATTCAAAATTATGGGACGCTGGAGCCACATGGGTTAAACTCGCTGTACAGCTACACTTGACATTCTCTTCAATCATTATAGTACCTCTCCACTAAGCTCCACCCCTTCTTACTTGTCAAACATCCTCACAGCATCACTTTGCAACCCCTCTTCCCTAATCATCTATTTCAATTTCTCCTGGCTAAGTCATCATTATATCACTCTCTCCCCTCCCCGGTTCCCCATACACCACCCCCAGTTAAAACCCACCGACCACATGTCACAGGTCTCTATTTAAACAATCTCCATGTTCTACTAAATCCATTCCTAACACACACCACCGGACAAGCCACACCTTACAATTTACAGCTAAATACTCTATTTAATTTTTTATTTTAACAGTATTCATGTGAATCTATACTTTATCTCCTCTCTCTATTTATTCATCCTGTATGTTTTTGTATGATTAAGGCTCACACTGAAATGTCACAACTTTGTAGCTGTTAAGTAATAAAGCTGTTCCTACATTTTTCCTAGTTTATACATACTGTTAAGAGAGGCCAGTTTCATGGGCATAAAATCCCTTGATGAGGTTGAAAAGGTCGCCAAAAACAGGAAAACCTGGCAAACTTCCATGTGAGCCCTATGTGATGTTCAGCGGTACGGGAAGTATGTAAGATTGTAAGAAGTCTGCCTGTACTTACCAATGATAATGAAACAGAACATGGCGAATGACAAGAGACTAAGATTTTAAAAAAAGAATGGAAAAACAAACTCTACAAACCTCTCCATCCACACATCTGGTTTTCAACAGCCATTTTTAATAACGTCAGGTTATCCTGGCCAGAAATAATCCTCCCTGACTGTAAAATACGATTAATCTCCCCCTGTCTGGTCCAGGAAAAGTCACAAAATTTGAGTGGCAATGATAGGACTTTCAAACCATCTAGAAGTTCTGCCTTATTTTTAATGATTTCATTACAAACAAGAGTTCCATCGACTAAACTCTGTACAAATTTGACAAACCATGGATACATTTTCTGACTAGAAATAGCATGGTGCCCAATATTTATGTCTTTACTTCTGAACACAATACCAGCTAGACGATGGCAGAAATCTTCACTGCTGGGAATGTCTCTCAGAAAGAAATTTATAATGTCAGGAAAAATAGCTGTGGAAGAATCGTACTGAATGCTGTTCAATAAATTGAATGTACAAAATACGGAGTTGGAAGAATCTTCAATCTCAGTAACTGCTTCTTGACTTGTGTCATCTTCTGCTCTTTCCGTTGTGTTATCACTTCCTCTCAAATTAACTTCTGCCCAAGTAAACCCTTCGCTAAGGGTGTGCTTTCCTTTCTGCGATGAACTTTGTTCCAAATCTCTTTTATCTCTCGTGCTCTCAGCTTCTTGAAAATGTAAATCTGCAGTGGATGCTTGAATGATGGAGAAATCCTGCAACAAATTTACTCTCTCTTCCATGGCTGAAAATGGATTCAACATAACGACGAGTAAAATTAGATTTTCGATGAGCTGTGTGAACAAGTCTGAATCTTGGAAGATGAAGAGCAAAAGCTGAGAACAGAGCTCCAAAAGTATTTTGACATTTGTTTTAAGATGAAGCACCAACCACTCTGTGTGAGCAGTCAACTGTCTATGCTGCTTTAAAGACTGAGCTTGTGATTGTGAATCTGTGGACAGGAAAGGATTTTTTTAAACCAAAGAGCTATTTATTTGATTCTGTGACATTAGATAACACTCTTGTATGTAATCTTTGTTTTTTAATGATAGCTGTGTATTTTTAAACTAATTCTTTCAAGTTTCATGTGACAGAAAACTCTCAACAGTGAGAAAAAAAGAACTGTTACAGTGCTATTTAGAACCAATGCTACTGCATACTTTGAGAAATGAGGACAACCAAAACTGGAAGCAACAGAGATGTGGTTTCAGATGAAGATGCAACATATGCCCTGTACAATTTAAAAAAGTTATTGGAGAACAGAAAATTCCTGCATTTGCTGCACTTGGGTGAAAGCTGCAGCAGGGAGGGATATATGTGTGTTTGTGTGTGGGTGGAGAGGGAAGAGAAAGAGAGAAAAAACAGGGATTGGTTTGTTGAAATCTGTTAAGGAAAGAATATTTACTGCAGTTTTATCAAAGGATTTAATCAGCATCTTGGAAGCTCAGAAAGTCACATCCTGAGAGCTGGATAAACTATCTCTAGTAATCCCTTCCGTACTCAGGCGCTGCTCATCTTTCTCCACAGTTGTATTTTTTTTTTTTTTTATATTGTCTGGAGCCAAAAATCCACTCTGTCATTTTATTCCAAAGAGTTTTTGCATGTTCAGTTGTGTTTAACTTGAACAAAGTGTAAGTTGTGAGTGTTTTCTGAGTAGCTCTAAGATTTCCCAGCAAATCAGATTAAACTTTAGCTTTAGATCTCAAACATACGTAAAGGAATACACATCACCTTAATGGGATGACCAAATGATATGGAAAAAAAAAGGTGGTCAATAAAACTAGGCATACTAAGAGACCACACAGATGAAAAAATTTCTAAGATGTTTATCTTACATGCTTCTACATCACGCAATCCTTCATTCTGCACTTTAATACCTGATCTAGCTTTGTCTATTGTCTTTAATACTTGATCTAGCTTTGTCTATTGTCTTTAATACTTGATCTAGCTTTGTCTATTATATTTAATACTTGATCTAGCTTTGTCTATTGTCTTTAATACTTGATCTAGCTTTGTCTATTGTCTTTAATACTTAATCTAGCTTTGTCTATTATATTTAATACTTGATCTAGCTTTTGTCTATTGTCTTTAATACTTGATCTAGCTTTGTCTGTTGTCTTTAATACTTGATCTAGCTTTGTCTATTGTCTTTAATACTTGATCTAGCTTTGTCTATTGTCTTTAATACTTGATCTAGCTTTGTCTGTTGTCTTTAATACTTAATCTAGCTTTGTCTATTATATTTAATACTTGATCTAGCTTTGTCTATTGTCTTTAATACTTAATCTAGCTTTGTCTATTGTCTTTAATACTTGATCTAGCTTTGTCTATTGTCTTTAATACTTAATCTAGCTTTGTCTATTGTCTTTAATACTTGATCTAGCTTTGTCTATTGTCTTTAATACTTAATCTAGCTTTGTCTATTGTCTTTAATACTTGATCTAGCTTTGTCTATTGTCTTTAATACTTAATCTAGCTTTGTCTATTGTCTTTAATACTTGATCTAGCTTTGTCTATTGTCTTTAATACTTAATCTAGCTTTGTCTATTGTCTTTAATACCTGATCTAACTTTGTCTATTGTCTTTAATACTTAATCTAGCTTTGTCTACTGCCTTTAATACTCAATCTAAGTTTGTCTATTGTCTTTGATACTTGATCTAGGTTTGTCTATTGTCTTGAGATCTGTCAATATGACATCTGATACCAAAAAAGAATTTTTTTGAGAAAAACTGTGACTTTAACCAGAACTTTAATTGAGCCACACACACCCTGGATATTAATGGCATCATCATCATCATCTTTCCCCACATGACATGCGAAGTTTTATGTTTTAATGTTACTGTATAATCTGTTATTTACTTCTTCTCTTTTCCTCACTAAATTTTATTTCTATCACCTCTAACCACCCTTCCCCTCCCCCTTGAACACTCACCTCCATGTCCCGACAGCAAGAGGTCAAGGGTAATATTCTGGAGCAAGGTGACGGCAAACAATAAAACCCGCACATCTCCCAAACTTCTGGCTGTCCTCTCTTTACTTGTCAAAAACTGTGTCAGCTTGTTTAGAAAACTATTTGCTGTCTCAAGTCTAATACAAGGTAAAATCTGTGGACAAAATAATAAGACAAGAAACTTTTAGAATAATTTATTTCAAACTGTAGCAGCAAATATTGTCCACAATACAAAAAGGAATGGAAAAACTAATTATGTCAGTCCGTAAGAACAGCGAAGAGCAGAACCTCTATCTTAATGCAAAGAAAACTAAATTGATGACAACCGACAAAACAAACAAGGCAGCTGATATATGTATCAATGAGGAAAAACTGGAAGAAGTGGAGAGTTTTGAATATCTTGGATCACTACTAACTAATAATGGAGATAAAATGAGGGAAATTAAATGGAGGACATCTATCGCTCTTCAGAAAGTAAAACAACTAAAGAATCTGTGGAGAGGAGCAGACAGAACCACAAAAATAAGATTTTTAAGGGCATGCATTTTTCTCATCGCAACATATGCCTGTGAGACCTGGACACTTAATAAAACAGCTGAGAAACACATAAATGCTTTTGAATGTAAATGCTACAGAAGAGTTCTCCAAATATCATGGACACAAAAAAAGAACAAATATATCTATACTACAAGAGCTTAATACTGAAGAAGGCTGGCTAGTAAAGAGGATTAAAGAGAGAAAATTTAAATATTTTGGACAAATTAAACATCATGATAATTTAGAGAAGACTGTATTGGAAGGATACATAATGGAAAAAAGAAAGAGAGGAAGACCAAAACGAAGATGGCTGCAAGACATCGCTGATGATCTGCAAATGGATGCAGCAGCAGCAGGCCATCTTGCTCACAACCGAGAGGCCTACAGGAGTGCTGTTTGGGAGGCAAAGTTCCGCAAGGGACATGCAAATGAATGAATGAATGAATGAATGAAGCAGCAAATATAACCGAGTTATGGAGATAACACTGTCAATGCAGCTGGGAGGAAAAAAAAAAAGCCTGGTTTCACCTTAATTATCACGCAAGCTCCTAAAGTACGCTGCTACATAAAGATCAGTGATAATGTAAAGCCCAGGAATTAAAGCATGCCAGTTAGCTCCACGTACAATCTCACCCGTCTAATCTCAAGACCTTCACCCCAGCATCACCCGTCAAAAACTCCAGCTGGTAATTATAACGAGTTCATCGCCAGACAAAAGCAGAAGTTCATGTATTTCAACCAAAGTCTGCCACATTGTGGCGATGTTACATTTGTTCGTAAATGAATGCCAGAGTTTTTTTATAGGCAATGACATTGAGGCTTTGACAAGAATTGAGGTGTGAGCTATCCTTTCTTTCTTAAATTTCTGGAAACTCCCCAAGAAGAATGTCTCTCAATGGGTTTTATTTTCACGGGGGATCAGGCTGATCCCTGCCTTACAATAATGATGAGGTGACACAAGACATTCAGGCAGAAGAAGACAATCATGATGAGGTGACACAAGACATTCAGGCAGAAGAAGACAATCATGAGGTGACACAGGACATTCAGGAGGACAAGACAGTCATGAGGTGACACGGGTCATTCAGGCAAGATAAGACAATCATGATGAGGTGACACGGGTCATTCAGGCAGGAGAAGACAATCATGATGAGGTGACACGGGTCATTCAGGCAGGAGAAGACAATCATGATGAGGTGACACAGGACATTCAGGCAGGAGAAGACAATCATGAGGTGACACAGGACACTCAGGCAGGAGAAGACAATCATGAGGTGACACAGGACACAGGTAATTCAGGCAGGACAAGATCTTGAAGAATTCTGCTAAGATAGGACAGAATCTTAGCACAACACATTTTGCTCTCATCACAGCTATCTTTGCTTCCTCATCATCTGTAATAACAAACAAAATAAAGATACTATAAAGAACAAGAAGTATGAAAATGTAAGAACTGTTTGGTGACATCATATGACAGTATACAAGAACTGTTTGATGACACCTTATGGGAGAGACATCAACAGAACTTATAGTGAACATCATAGTTGTTGCAATAAGATTTTGTCATCTGCTTCAGTGACTCCCAAACTTTTGAAGGTACCAAACCTCTAAAGCCAATGATAATCCATCGTTCCCCCACCAACTGGTAATAATTACAAATGTTCATCATTTCTTTTACAGCACATAATCTAGACTTGCTTCACTGATCCCCTCAACCTTCTGCAGTTCCCTGGGGGTGTAACAGATAACCAAATCAACAACCTGGCCAAGACTAAATGGTTGATGACCAGATGCTGTTAGAACATAGCATCTCTGCAGCAACACCACAGATAAGTAGTTGAGAAAACTTCAACACTAACAACTCGACCTCAATGCTCAGTGTCAACATTAGTAGAGTTTCCATCACATTGTAGTTTAATTTCAAATCCCTTTAACATACAACATTAACAATTTACAATTTTAGTCCTAAAACAGTTACTACCTTGTCCCTGATTCAAATTTTTCTGTTGCCACGTAACTAATTTTTCCCAAATTCGTTCTGAGAGTTCATGAATGTAGTACCATATTGTTACAGGAGTATACATGTCACATTTTGAAAACCACTGTTCTGTTGGTCAAAGTGTCATGTGCTGATAAGTTAAGTATCAAAATTAGAATATATGAGGGTCATACTGAAAGTCATGATCAAAAATTTTTTAAAAATCAGAATTTATAGAGAAAATATAAATGTATCAATTTAATCTCCATCCTTTTCTTCACTTTTAAATATAATCTCCATTTCTCTGCACACATTTTTGCCATCACTCTGCAAGTTTGAAAATACCCTCCTGGTAGAATTCCGTTTCAGCTGACCGACGGCACAGACGCACTGTTTTTTGGACGTTCTTTCCTGTGGGACCCAGCAGGCACAAACTTTTGTATAGCCTAGGGTTTCAATAATTTCCTGTACTGCATTGTGTCCTATTGCAAGATTTACAGTGATTTCAGATACTGTGACATGTCTGCCTTTTTTTAATGATGTCATCAAACCTTTCCACATTGCACTCAGTGGAGGCAGTTCCAGGGCAAACACTGCGAGGCATATCTTGGATGATTGTGTTTCCATCTTTGAAATGTTTAATCCACCTTCTAACACTGCTAGCACCCATACACACATCTCCATAAGCAAGTTGAAGTCTTTGGTGAATTTCAGCAGTAGGGATTTCCTTTTTAAAGAGGAACTCAATTAACAGCATGCTGACGAAGGGAAACTTCAGAACTCGCCATTTTGTTTATGCTCGGCTTGGTCACGTGACCCTTACATGAGGTGCAAAGGATACAGTTAAGGTGATACATTTATGTTTTCTCTATAAATTCTGATTCTTTAAAAATTTTTGCTCACGACTTTCGGCATGACCCTCGAAATTACCAACAGAGTAACTGATAACACAGCATGTTACTGATGTTGTCTGCTCACCTCAGTAAGAAATGGTACCCAGCCTAGATCTTCACAACAAAGTAATTCAAAATAATCATTCACACAGAATGGCTGCTCTGTTTGTGATCCATGTGGAACACTGCCGGTCCTGAAAATGAAAAATGTTTATCATGAACATCTGACAAGAGAGTACTGTAAAAAGTGCTTGATACTGCTGGCATGATGTTATATTTCAAAATATAACTATTTTTTTAGTCAACTATTAAGGGTCAGGTGAAGCCCTTTACTCAGTGTCTGACCATCAGTGATGTTCTATTTTCTCTTTTACTCAGTGTCTGACCATCAGTGATGTTCTATTTTCTCTTTTACTCAGTGTCTGACCATCAGTGATGTTCTATTTTCTCTTTTACTCAGTGTCTGACCATCAGTGATGTTCTATTTCCTCTTTTACTCAGTGTCTGACCATCAGTGATGTTCTATTTTCTCTTTTACTCAGTGTCTGACCATCAGTGATGTTCTATTTTCTCTTTTACTCAGTGTCTGACCATCAGTGATGTTCTATTTCCTCTTTTACTCAGTGTCTGACCATCAGTGATGTTCTATTTTCTCTTTTACTCAGTGTCTGACCATCAGTGATGTTCTATTTCCTCTTTTACTCAGTGTCTGACCATCAGTGATGTTCTATTTTCTCTTTTACTCAGTGTCTGACCATCAGTGATGTTCTATTTCCTCTTCATTCGGTGACAGTCAAGCAGTCAACTGAGCCATGCAGTGTAGTCAAAAATTTAACAATAAACTACAGGACTCTTTATGGTAAATTTTTCTAATTAACTAAAAAAAAAAAACAAACTGAAATAATCTTTTAAAAAGATGTCTGAATCTTCATTTAGCTCTTCCTGTGCTGCAGGAAGAAACATGGACGTTCCACTGTGGCCGGAGTAAATGCGTGGGTCTTGATATGAATAGGGGTATATTAGTAAAAGTGAATGAAACCATGTTAAAGTGTACTTATTATGTTTCAAAATAACTAAATGTATGAAGACTTCATATGAAGAGTTTTTTTAAGGAAAAAAGGACATAATGTGATGTTTTTAGACAATAATTGTGTCATACTTACCATCGGCTAGGTCTAGATGTACGCTACTTACCATCTGAGATGTCTAGATTTACTTGTCAATCTCGTCTTGTGATATGTGGCATGCTCGCTAGAATAATGTCTGAAATAACCTAACTACTTCTCCAGTCTGTTTAATAGGTCTAGACCTACTTGAGTTATATTCAAGAGCAGTGGTCTGAACACAGGGCATGTCCATATTCCTAACTACATCACCAAAAATTGAAAATTCTTGATCAAAACTTCGACTTTCAAGCTTGTTACTAACCACGATTCAGGCATGATGAAAAGGGTCACTGGACATGTGCATTAAATGTTTACAATCAAAACGTTACACCGGTTTTTTAATGAAACGAACCTAGTGTCAATATATTGACTCCGGCCCACACTTGGCAAACTGAAAGTGTTGATATAAATGCAATGGCAGGGGAAGTTAATTATAAATCATATACAATAACACTTTTTCATTGTTGCTTCTTTCTTAGAGGTTTACTTCTTCTTTTGGTTTTTCAGACATCTGCGTGACACTCTTTAACTTTTAAACTGCTCTCAGTATTGTTTAACTTCCGTAACTCTTTCTGTGTTTTATGCCAGTAGACCACCACTTCCGGTATACGCATTCCCACCTGTGTGTCAGTATGCTGGCTCATGCTCCGTTTCATTGAAAAAAAAAAAAAACAGTGTAAATTTTAATTGTAAGCATTTATTTGCGCATATCCAGTGATCCGTTTTTGTTGTTTTAAAGCATGTTAGCACCTGTGTGTTTTCCAACATTTCCATCGAGAATTTTCAACTTTTTGTGACTTAGGTAAGACGTATGGACATGTCCTATGACCAGACAATCTTCTTGAATGTACATCAAGTAGATCTAGACCTATTAGATGGATTGAAGAAGTAGTAGAAGGTCATTTCAGACATTTTTGTGGTCATGCCATATATCATTACAAGATGAGATCATATAGATCTACAAGTAGATCTAGACATCACCGATGGTAAGTAGGACACAATCATCATTTTTTTTTTATTGGTGCTAAGAATGTTCTATTTTCTTTTTTCTTAAAAAAAAATTCTGCATTTATGGAATATTCATACATTTACAGTTATTTTGATGCATAATAAGTATACTTTTAACATGGAAATGCTTTGTTATATTCACTTTTCCACCTATAACCCCTATACATATCAAGACACAGGCCTTTACTCTCACACAACTGGAACATCCACATTTTTGCCTCCGGTGTGGAGAGTTAGTATACTAAATATTTCAGTAGTCTAAACCTCAACCATGACCTGGACTAAATGCTGAGTCCACTTCAGATTTCACTCAACTGTTCAAGGTTTGTGCAACATTTGTGACACAAGGGGTTACTTTGTGGTACTATATTCCCTTGGCTATCTTTCTTCTCTCACCCAGCTATGTCAGAAGTTCTCTTCCAGTGACATGAAGCTGCTCTTCCTGTGAAAACTGAGTCTAAAGTATTCACATGTCAAATATTTGCTTCTTTCTTTGTCTATGTATATCAAATGTTATGGTCCTGACACTCGACATAAGTTTTTTATTCAAATCTAAATATTCTACTTTAGTAGAAATTAAGTCCTGTGCATTTTGAGAAATGGATATGAGAGTGCAGCAACAAGCAAACAGCAGTTCTGCCCCCTTCAATCTCTGGTCAGTTTCAACTTCCCTGTGTGATCCAGGTGACTGACATTATCCAAGAGAACTGAGATCCTGCTTGATAAGGGTTAATGAATTCTTAAAATTTTCTCACTGTTTTCGGTGACAATTTGGAATCAAAGGGTTACAGCTGTATTTTTTGCTCATCTGGAATGTGGTGTGGTGTATCTCCACTCTCTGCCCTGATCTCACTTTCACTACCAAGTTTATCGGAGGCACTGCAATCAAACAAGTTTTCTGAACAATGAAACTATTTCTTTCAAACATGCTGCACAAAAACATCTTTAAACACGTCCATGTGCACATGTACAGATTCATGTATCAACCTTACTGTACAAAAACATCTCTAAATAAGGCCATGTGTATCTGCAGAGCTTCATGTCCCACACGTGAGATACCAGCTTTGAGAAGGCAGGTTCTCATCAGGTGTCCAAGGTTTTCATAGGCTCCTCGATTCTGAAACATACAACAGTCTCTGAATCAGTATCAACAATATTATACAGTATCAACAACATTATGTAAATAAACATTATACTGCATTCTTCTTCTTCTTCTGCATTCAAGGCTGTTGGTCACATCAGATCCTGATCCCTGTTGACATATAAAGATAAAAGCAGGTGGCAGTTTCTTCTACATATAAGGATAAAAGCAGGTGGTAGTTTCTTCTACATGTAAGGATAAAAGCAGGTGGAAGTTTCTTCTACATGTAAGGATAAAAGCAGGTGGAAGTTTCTTCTACATATAAGGATAAAAGCAGGTGGGAACTCCTTTCACTTTGAAAGTTGTTACACACATCCAACTATCTTTCTCATTTTACAACATGCATGTTAGTAATACAGGCATGGTATTGATGTGTCAATGGCTGATCACACAAATCCTTCAGTTTACTGGTGTCTTTCTACTAGCATTACTTGATAAGTACTTTTTGCCATTACACTGTTTGCAATAATGAGATTACATAATAACCAGACATACACAAGACAAAACTCTGTATAGACCACAGATTCAAATTAGACAGACCTACGTCCAACAGCTGTTGAAGAAGTAAACCAATTTGCATATCTCTGCAGCTACATAGACCATGATGGTGACACCAGAAAGGAAGTTAGAATTGCCAAAGCACCACTGACTTTCAAGAATCTTGAAAATATGTGACATTCAAAAGTTATAAACACAAAAATCAAGTTAAGATTATTCAATTCAAATGTGATATCCACCTTCATATATGCATGCAAAATCTGGAAAACTAAAGAAATAGACAAGAAATTAGACTCTTTTGAAAATAAATACCTAAGGAAAATACTTGGTATAAAGTGGAACAAATTCAAGAACAGAGATAAGACAGATGAGCAAACAACAACCTGTCTCATGGATGATCAGATAAAGGAGACGGACATATGTCGGTTATGTGTTGAGAAGAAACAACCAGAGAATCCCAAAAACAAGGCCGAAGCAAAAGAGGTCGGGCACGTGAAAATCTAAAGCGGACATTGTTAAGAGAGGCCAGCTTAGGGGCAATAACATCCCTGGATGAGGTTGAAAAGTTCGCCGAAGACAGGAAATCTTAGCAGTCTACCTAGCTGACGTTTAACGGCACGGGAAGGATATAAGATTTCTTACTAGAATACCCACTTGAAGGTCTCCTTAAATTTCTCAACAGCACACAAAGCAATGCCGTTGTTGAAGTACGCGTTGCCTTATTTATACTGCACTGTAGCACTAGAGTCCAATAACTAAAAATGTCAAGTCGCTACATGTTATCTTAAAACCGAGTCTTTACAGATTCCGGCTTCACTGCAGTCGGGACAACCCAATATATGCTCGAGTTCAAGGCGGCTGACTCCAGTCTACATCTCAAGAGAGTAGATATGCCTTATTTTTTATTTTGTCTTAATTTCCATTGCACATAGTATCCTAGCGTAATATATTAAGAAATGAAGACGTAACCCACATTTTTCCACTCATCAAACACCGCCTGCATAATAAGATAGGTTGAGGTTTCACATCCATTTCTCATAGATCGAGAGATTCCTCTTCTCATATCTTCCGCCATTTTGTTCAGACTAGCAAGGGATGACACTCTTGTTCTTTAGATATGAATCGTAATAGATGTTTTCGCATTTATTATGAATTAATAATATTTTTCAATTTCTTATAGATTATCTCAAGATGACAGAATCAGAAATCAGATAGATAATTTTTGTGTTAGAAAACAATTCAGAACATCTCTGATAGATGTAAGAGCATATAGGGGTGCAGATGTAAACAGTGATCACAACCTGTGATTAGTGAGGATAAAGCTTAAACTGAAAAGCCAACACAAGAAATCAATACGCAGAAAGATAAACAATCACAGCCTACAAGAAGAAAATACCAACAGTAATTTCAATCTGGAACTTACCAAACATTTTGCAGCACTCAAAGAGGTAGACGAGACAGATATAGACAAATTATGGAACTCATACAGCATAGCCATAATCACGGCAGCAAAAGTGCTGGACAGCAATCAACAAATAGAAAAGCATGGATATCAGATAACACATGGAAATACATACATGAAAGAAGATCAGCCAAATTAGCCATGCTGAATGTAAAGACAGATCTTGGAAAAGTTTTGGCAAAAGCAACATACAAAGAACTAGACAATGAAGTAAAAAGTTCAGCTAGAAGAGACAAAAGAGAATATATAGACAATATGGCAAAAGAAGCAGAAAATGCAGCAAAAACAAGAGACAGCAAAACTCTATATAACATACAGAAGAAGCTAACAGGTGCTATTACCTCCAGAGAAAGATCAGTCTTTAGCAAAACAGGCAACCTATTAACATCAATTAAAGACCAAAAGCAAAGATGGGCCGAACACTTCCAAGAAATATTTAATTAACCAAACCCAAATGAAATAATGAACCTTGAAACCGATTTACCAGTCCCACAACTAAATCTCAACTTAGATGAAGTTACACTGAATGAAACTGAAACAGAAGTGAATCTAATGGCTAACAACAAAGCTGCAGGTGAGGATGAAATAACAGTTGAAATGTTAAAAGCTATTAACTGTGACAACATGAGACAACTATAAAGAATATTTAATAAAATTTGGAAAGAAGAAAAAGTCCTTTCTAAATGAAAAAAGGGCATCAATGTTAAAGTACCAAAAAAAGGCAACCTCAGTGACTGCAATAACTGGAGGGGCATAACCCAGAGGTGTTTTCTTAAGTGATTCTGAATAAAATTAAGGATGTAGTGGATACTGCAATGAGAGAATAAGTAGAATTTCAAAAAGGGAGAAGCTGTCTCGACCAGATCTTTACTCCAAGAATAATACTTGAAGAACATATTGAAAAGCAAAAACCATTAATCTTGAACTTCATAGACTTTAAAAAAGGCATTTGATAGCATACACAGAGATTCACTGTTGAGAATTTTAAGAATATATGGAATACCACCTAAAATTATCAACAACATTAGAGACCTCTACAACGGATACGTTTGTGTAGCCAAGACAGAAGAAGGAATAAGCGAATGGTTTTAGATTGAAACAGGCATGAAACAAGGATGTATATTATCTCCCTTGCTTTTTGGAATTGACATAGACTTTATAATGAAAACATGCTGCATGGGTAAAACGGGCATTGATTGTGTACATGAGAACCAACTAGAAGATCTTGATTTTGCAGATGACATAACTCTTATCAGTGACAATGTAAAATCAGTGCAAGAAAAACAGATTCCCTGTCTTCACTGGGTAGTAAAATAGGACTTGAAATTGATGAGGAAAAAATAAAAACACTGAAACTTCTCATTAATCAAGAAGGAAAACTATACGTAGAGGGAACAGCTATTGAAGAAGTAAACCATTTTCCATACCTGACCAACTACATAGGCCAGGATGATGACACCAGAAAGGAAGTTAGAACTGCAAAAGCAGCATTAATCTTCAAGAATCTTGAGAACATATGCAATTCAAAAGTTGTAAGCACAAAAACCAAGTTAAGACTATTCAATTCAAATGTAATATCCGCCCTCATTTATGCATGTGAAATATGGAAAACAACTAAAGAAATAGACAAGAAATTAGACTCTTTTTAAAACAAATGCCTAAGGAAAATGCTTGGCATCAAGTGGAACGAATTCAAGAACAATGCAGAGATAAGACTGATGAATGAACAACAACCAGTCTCATGGGTTATCAGGAAAGGGAGATGGACATATGTTGGTCACATGATGAGAAGAAATGATCAGAGAATCTCAAAACAAGCTATCAAGTGGAACACAAATGGCTGAAGAAAAAGAGGCAGACCACATGAAACTCTAAAGAGGACATTATTAAGAGGGGACAAATTACATCTTACATCCTTCCCGTGCCGTTAAATGTCATATAGGGCTCGAATAGTTGTTTTCCAAGTTTTCCTGTTCTCGATGAGTCTTTCAACTTCATCAAGGGATGTTATGCCCACTAAACTGGCTTTTCTTAACAATGTCCTCTTTAGAGTTTCATGTGGTCAACCTCTTTTTCTTCTGCCTGTTGTGCTCCACTTGATAGTTTGTTGTGGTATTCTCTGATTGTTTCTTCTCATCACATGGCCTGCATATGTCCATCTTCTTTTTTCTGATCACCCATGAGACTGGTTGTTGTTTGCTCATCTGTCTTATTTCTGCGTCATTCTTGAATTTGTTCCACTTTATACAGAGTATTTTCCTTAGGCATTTGTTTTCAAAAGAGTTTAAATTCTTGTCCATTTCTTTAGTTGTTTTCCAGCTATCGCATACATAAATGAGGGTGGATGTCACATTTGAATTGAATAATCTTAACTTGGTTTTTATGCTTATAACTTTTGAATTCCATATGTTCTCAAGATTCTTGAAGATCGATGCTGCTTTTGCAATTCTAATTCTAACTTCCCTTCTGGTGTCACCATCTTGGTCTATGTAGCTCGCCGAAAAGAGGAAAAATTGGCAAACTACTTTATGAACCCTATGTGACGTTTGACAGCACTGGAAGGATATAAGATATATAAGATAAAGATGTCCAATTTCTTATTAGGACACCTACTTCTGGTTAAACCTGGAGCCCAATACCAGGGACAAAGATTGTAGTTTTTTTTCCAAAGCTTCACTTAAATTCCCATGATGAATTTCATCTTGTTGCTTGCTTCACTGTAAAATCCTGGAATCTACACAAATGATATTATGTAAAAAGGTAAAATTCCCATTTCCATGCCATTAGTGCATATTAGGGATATGATGTTAGGCCCGTATTTCCACGACCTTCGGAACATGAAAGTGTGATGTGATCAATATCATGCCTGAACCACATTTACCTCCCTGGATTTCTCTGGTGCCCATTTTTTGATGCTGGATAGTCCCCAGGACATTTTTGGTGGTGTACCAGATAAAAATCCCAGTGCTGAGACTCTAGCCCAGCACCACCGGCTTAGTAAACTGAGCTCATAACCACTCAGCTAACCAGACAGCCATGCAAGTGATATTGAGGAACAACACTGTTGTTGGTTTTCTGCCACTATAAATGGTGAAAGTAAGTGATGGAGATGTAAAGTTTTATTAAGTATATCATATTTGTAGTTGCTCTTGTTATATCACCATGTAAATATGAACTTAAAAAATTGTTAGCAGATTGGTTGGCGAGGCTAGCCCTCCTTGTAGAGACCACAAGAGCAAAAGATTTCAACATATGTGATGAAACAGCATTTTTGTTTAAGATGAAAAAGCTGAAAGGAAAGATATTTTGATGCAAGGTTTTAACATCATGTTAGGGATACTAGATAAACAAGCCGGTGAAAACATTTGCTGCAGATCAACTGATCTGCTGGGGAGGGAATCAGAGCATCTTAGACGATCATCCTAACTATGAAACTTGAAGATGCAGGCAGTTGATGATATAACATCATGACATGAGGTCAGAGCTGAGCTACAGTGACTTTAAGAAGCAGGCTTTTTATTAGATCTTGAAGAAGATTTCAGTCTTTGGCTACACTTATAATATCCTGTTTAGCAGGAACAATGTTTAGATAGTCTTAAGACTTTTGACCAAGTGTAGCCTGCTGACCATTGACAGTTTAATGACTGCATAGGGCCCCAGTCCTCTAGGCTAAATTTAGTAGCCCCCCCCCCCCACACAGACAATATACCATCCATTTCTTCTTACATGGCTTGATTCCCCTCTATCTGAAACTCTGCTATTACTGTATGACATCATGTTACCCACATCAAGCACAACCAAAGCATCACTGTCTTCTGAGGTAGAGCAGCAAAAACAATTGTAGGCAACTATCACATGCAACAATAATCTATACTTCCAAAGTTCTTTTTTTATTCTTGACACTGGGTCCCAAGGATTAAACCTATTCAGCCTAATGACTAATATGTCACTTATCTTATCTTATCTCCTTCCCGTGCCGTTAAACGCCACATAGGGCTCGCGAAGTAGTTGGCCAGTTTTTCCTGTCTTCGGCGAGTCTTTCAACCTCATTAAGGGATTTTATGCCTGTTAATTTGGCCTCTCTTAACAATGTCCTCTTCAAAGTTTCACATGGTCTGCCTCTTTTTCTTTGGCTTGTTGTATTCCACTTGATAGCTTGTTTTGGGATTCTCTGATCATTTCTTCTCATCAAGTGATCAATATATGTCCATCTCCTTTTCCTGATCACCCATGAGACTGGTTGTTGTTTAGTCATCTGTCTTATCTCTGCATTGTTCTTGAATTTGTTCCACTTGATGCTGAGTATTTTCCTTAGGCATTTGTTTTCAAAAGAGTCTAATTTCTTGTCTATTTCTTTAGTTGTTCTGCTGCTGACAATGTTTCTTTTGCTTTTGATAGTATGTGTACTTAGTAAAAGTGTTCAGATGTTCATGATTGTACTGGAGATTACCTTAAAGGTACATTTTGGATATTATGGCAAGCCAATGTACCCTAGCTGGTGCCCATTTTTCTTCCAAGATTTTAACCACAGCAGCATCAAAATATTTAATGGAGATACAAAAACTGAAACAGTTTTTTTGAAATGCTAATTTCTGCTGATAAGTTTTGAAAATGAAGACAAAAAAATATTATGATATGCAAATTGCTTTATTGCTTATCATTCAAAAGGGCTCATTCAAGCAAATAAAATACAATAGTCAAATTACCTAACATTGTTAACCTGTTAGAAGAAATATAATTTATCATAAGTAAAACCATTCACCAAATTTCCATATGCTAAGGAAAAAAATTACAGTTTCCTTCATGTATAAAGTGAAATTGATAAAACTTGATCAATACACACATGTATGTTAATGTGTGTGTGGGGGGGGGGGGGGTGGTAATTTTGGCAAAAATTTCACAAGTGAATACTGTTCAGAAATGTCTGCACTAATTACCTTTTTTTTATTCCTACAATTAGAGAATACCAAAACAAGCTATCAAGTGGAGCACAACGGGCCAAAGAAAAAGAGGTCAACTACGTGAAACTCTAAAGAGGACACTGTTAAGAGAAGCCAGTTTAGTGGGCATAACATCCCTTGATGAAGTTGAAAGACTCGCCGAGAACAAGAAATCTTGGCAAACAACTATGCGAGACCAATGTGACGTTTAACGGAATAGGAAGGATATATGAATGTAAGTAAGAAGATTCTAATATTTTGATGTACAATATAAATCTTACAAATTACTGAGAAGATATCAGATTGGTTGCACCTACTACATAGTTCCAAAACAAATGCCAGCTGACAACTTATAGTCAAGTAATGTCTATTAAATTTCTTCTATTCTTGACGCTAGCCATGAGAGAGACTGCCACGTGAAAATGTTCTCTGCAGATTCATTTAACACCCAGCATCCACTTTCCTAAAATCACTGGCAGTAAAGAAAGGTTGTCATATTAATTCAAGATTCAAGATCCACTTTCTTAAATAATCTTTAAAACCAAGAAGAGTTATTTATATTTATGTGCAAATTTGCTATAAAATGGATGCAACAGTTAATAAGGCTATTATGGAGGAAAACCATATAATAAATGTAAGAATACAATTTGCCTGCTCTCACATTTTAAACATTTACACATACATTTGCACATTCATGTGAGCCATGATTAATGATGGAATCAGAGGGTCCATAACAGAAACAGAAAAATATCTTCTTACAGCAGTTCATAAAGCATACAGCACATTCAACAAGTCACAAAACATACATTACATAAGTCAGTTCACGAAATATAGTTTTATGACACTGAAGGTTTGTTTAATAGAGTAAACCTTCACAGATAAATGTATTACAAATAAATTACTATTTACAAGATTAGAATACATAATTTAAGTTACTGCACAAAAGAAGTCGATCAACAACTTCTGATCTTATAAACAAAACCATGAACTGCACAAAAAGAAACTGTGCTACCAAAATTACATTCAAAGCAAAAATTAAGTTCCTGTGTATGTGCACAAACACAATGTTTTTTGTGCCAAAAATACATTTTAAGCGATATATTACCTTTCCTGTCAGCCAGATTTTCTTCACCAACATAGTCTTGAAACAATGCAGAGAAAGGTGTATCACAGCAGCTGTTAAACAGCTTCTCATTTGAAATGAAGGTTTTTGCAGACCAACTCAACCCATGCTCAAGTTAATGCTGATGTGAAAAATGATACCTGAGATGCTTATGTTATGGAACTTCTCTGAGTTTATCAGTCTGCAGGGTGAGATTCACTATAGCATATATGGCTTTTAGTTCGTTAAGAGAAAAACAACTTTTGGCATAAAACAGCTCTAAACAGAGGAGTCTGAACTCAAGCCACAGTAAACTTATGAAAACAAAAGAGACTGTGGTCTAGCTTCCTCAGCTATCACAGGAACTTTATGCTAAAAATGTACAAATACATTTTGTTGATTATTTTTGGCTTTGCTACCCATTACAGCAAAACAATGTTACATACAAGAGATTTCACCATTTTGTAATCAAAACAAATCCTGGAATGTAAATAATCAAAAACAATAAATAAAACTATTCTGTTTAATCTAGGTTAGGTTCAGAAATTGTACTGCTCTGGTCCCAAGTGCCAGCTTGTTTTTCTAAGAGTCAGTCAAATTAAACCGGGTAAACAACAACCTGTCACACCAAGTTTGCTCCTGAAAATCCATCAGAGCTAAAAACTTCTTGTTCTGCCACCATGTTCCTGTTGTTGCAATGGTCTCCACTACAGAAGCAGATGATTTCTTTGTCATTCTTAAGGCAGCCATCTTGTGGTATTTGGAATGGGAAGTAATAGCTTGTTGAACAGGCTCGGTACACCTCTGTTGAAGAGATAATAAATGTTTATTAGTACTACATATATGGCAATAGTGTATGTAAAAACAGAACTTAAATATCCAACAGGTAAGAGAAAGCCAGGAATGGAGATGAATGGAGACAGATTGTATCTGTGGGTATGTGCTTTGAGGGCTTGTAAAATAATAATATAACAGCATTATTTTTAAAAGAATTTTTAAAATTGTATAATAAGTGTTTATAATTACTGTAGTATATATATGGCATATTCTGTCCACATGATTTTCTCTAGTGTTACAAATTTGTTATGTTCTGCAGTTTAAATATTGTGTATATTATTTATCAGGCTATAAATATATTGTGCACCCAGTGGTTGGATGATACACAGGGAATTACATTTCAACATGAATGAATCTGTACTAATGACTTACTTCAACCATCCATAGAAGAAAGCCATATTAATGACTACTATATAAATCATAGTTGAGAGTTACGTAATTTGTTGAGTGATTAAACAGAAAAAATAACTGTGTTCTGTGTGGTGTTGAGCCTACTGAGAAACAAGCTTCTTAAGTTCACTTCAAGAAAAGCTCATTCAGATTTGATACCTTGTCTCCAAGACCTGCACCATAATATCAAGTACTTAGCTTCAGGAAGAATTTAACATTAACAGCAATTACATCTGAAATATTGATCTATGGTGAAACATTACAAAACAATAAAAACAAACAAATGTACATCATATAATTACATGCTGGAAACATAGAAAATTCTCTCAGACACTGAGAGAGAAAAAATAGCCAAACAGCTTCTAAGATGATAACCTTCACCGACTCCTCCCAACACAACCTTCAAATGACTCCTCCCAACACAACATTCATCTGACTCCTCCCAACACAACATTCATCTGACTCCTCCCAACACAACCTTCATCTGACTCCTCCCAACACAACATTCATCTGACTCCTCCCAACACAACCTTCATCTGACTCCTCCCAACACATAAAAACACATGCTTCAGACCTTTATACTACTAATGCTCTCTCTTTATAGAGGCTTGGGGTGTTTATGCCAATACTAACAGACACACATAACATTTCTTAGCTTACCCCCTTTGGGGAACTTTGTGACAACTGAGACACAAGGGCCATAGCAGGTAACTGGCTTGGCAGCCCAGCCCTGAATATTTCCATCAGCTGGGCAGAAAAAGTTCTGCCAGAATCCTGGAGCACCGCTGTGACACTCATAACACTGGTACGGTGGAGGCTGGTGATTGGCTCTGTTGATGGCTTCTGTGGATAGTGCAACAGGCATTACAGTTGTTCGAACAGTGGTTGCAACAGTTGGTGATGATGTGATTACCTCCAGTGGTTTGATAAATGTGGTAGTAGAGAAGATTTCTGTTGTGTTTGGCACAATGTTAATGGTTGATACTGCAACAGTAGTTGTAGGTATGTCTGTGGTACTGTCTGTGATATATTTAGATGTAATCTCCAGTGTTGTGGTTGTGACTTGCTCTGTTGTGTTTGATGCAATGACTGAGGTAACAGAAGAGGCAGTGGTTACAATGATTTCAGGAATAGTACCTGCTTGAGTTGTTGCAGGGATCTCAGATGGTGTTGCAATTTGTGCTGCTGTAGTAGAAGCTGCAGCTGAAGAGACCACAGTTGTTACAACAGATGCAGTCGTTGTTTCTTCCTCGGAAGATGGTTCTGGTGCATTTGTTCCTGCTTCCTCGGAAGATGGCTCTGGTGTTGTGACATCTGTTGTGTTTGATGTTACTTCTTCTGATGATGTTTCTGGTGTAGTGGCATCTGGTGCTGTTGATGACTGTTCTTCTGATGATGTTTCTGGTGTAGTGACATCTGGCACAGTTGTTGATAACTCTTCAGAAGAAGTTTCTGGAGTTGTGACATCTGGTGATGTTGCAACTTCCTCTGAGGAGGGTTCTGGAGTTGTGACATCTGGTGATGTTGCAGCCTCTTCAGAAGATGGTTCAGGTGTTGTAAATTCTAGTACTGTTGTTGCAACTTCCTCTGAAGATGGTTCAGGTGTTGTGAAAAGTGATGGAAAATTTGGAAACATTGATACTTCCTCTGAAGATGGTTCAGGTGTTGTGAAAAATGAGTCTGTGAAATATGGTCCTGAAAACTGTGATCCTGTTAAAAATGGTGATGAAAACTGTGGCTGTGTGATGTATGGCGCTCTGTACTGTGGTGCCATGAAATACTGGTTTCTTGTTGGATACTGCGGCTGAAAGAAATCTGACAAAGAGTACTGAGGTGACGCCCCCTCTTCTGATGCGCCTGAACCAAAGAAACCACCCATCCCTTCAGATGCCTCTCTTCTGAATCTGGATAGTTTTCTCTCCTCTGACACCTTAGAGTTAGTTGTGACTGCATTGGTCAGTGCTGATGTTTCTGCTGCACATACTGCCTCTCTGACTGGCAAGAGAATAAAGTTCAAGGCTTCTCTCATACTGTCAGCTGCACCTCCATGACAGATGGCCTTTGTAGCATCAACAGCACAGGATGTGAAAACATCAGGAAGTCTGGAAAATGTCAGAAGGATAAGAAATGAAATCCGGTTGACACAAATGAACATAAAAGGTTAGCATCATTGTTTGATTAGTTCTAAAGAGTTTTGTTTGTTCTTGTTGTTTCACTTAAGTTATCTTGTGTACTTGTCATTTTACTAAGGCAGTATAGCATACATTGTGTTTTGGATTCTAAAAAGACCAAATGTTCAATTTGTACATTGCACTATTCTTACATCTTACATCCTTCCCGTGCCGTTAAACATCACATAGGGCCATCATGGTAGTTTGCCAAGATGCCCTGTCTTCAGTGAGTTTTTCAATCTCATCATAGGATTATGCTCACTGAATTGGTAGTCATAAAACAATGTCCTCTTTAGAGTTTCATATGGTCGAATTTTTTTTCTTCGGCCTGTTGTGTTCCATTTGATAGCTTTTTTGGGGATTCTCTGATTGTTTCTTCTCATCACATGACCGACGTATGTCCATCTTCTAATTCTGATCAACACTGCACTCTGCTGCTATAAAATTAGTGTGTACAATCATTTAGTTCTGAATGATTGCTGCATACATTACACTGTAGTATTATAAAAATATTTTCTATATTTTATCATGATGCATTGAACATATAACACACAATGTATTTAATTCTATAAAGTAATGTGTTGTGTACACTCTTATTTTATACTATGAAGGGCAGAGAATAGCAAAGCTAGAAATTACTGGCTGCATAACTTAATAACGCTGATGACAAAACATAGATGTTGAAATATACATGCCTGATACACATTAAGAATGTAGTGAGAAATGGAAAATGTAAACTCACATGCAAAGGTAAAGGTCATGGAACGGGTGAGAAACTTTCTCCTTGCACATACTCAGAGCATTTACCAGCTGTGATCGGGAACTGGACAGGCAAGGTGTCAGAGCAAGGTAGTCTGCAAATTGTTAACTTAAAATTAGAATATGCAACTGTGTGGCAACATTTCTAGGTCACAAAGACATATTCAATGTGTTTATATATACCTGCACATAGAGCTACACTGGTATGTGTGTGTGTTCGTGCGTGCGTGCATGTTTGCATATGTAACAACCACACATATAGACAAATAAATTATATACACATGCAGAACTTATATAACACTAACATTAACTTTAAATGTGTACCCACACATAATTTTATAATGCACATACATGTATAGTGACTTTATTGGCAAATCATCAACACCAAGAACTACTTACTGTTGTATCCTTCCTCTGTACACAGATACTGAGCACCTCTAACAAATAGATCATGCGTCAGCCTGGCTGTACGTGAGCACTGGTTTATCGTGTATGGCGAAACACATTCCTCATACAGCTCAACAAGCCTGGAAAGTTTGAGCAGTTTGTTAGCAAATTTTGTGTGTCAGTAATGTGATCTGTTAGTGAAGGTATAAAAGAATTAACAAATGAGACCTGGCAGATTTATAGGTATACTAAGTAATAGTATTTGTATTGGTTAGTGGATCACTATACAGTGCAGACAATGAGAGAGTGTAAGATATATATATATTCTACCAGATGTAAAGATCTAAACTTGACGGAAGTAATTAATTATAATGAAGATAAAATTCTTTTTGGGAGATAAGAATGATTACATTATTCACCTGCAGAGCGCTAATCTCTTGTCTTTCATGTGAGCGTTGATGAGGGTGCTGAAGAAGTCATGAGCGGTCGTAGCAAAACAAACATTCATTTCTCTCACTTGACATCCTGGTTCTGTGGAGTTGATGATTGGACTTAGAAAAAGTTCCCTGTGCCTTTTGAACAAATCAGCTGCTAAGAATTACCCATATGCATAATGCTTATGATTTGCTCCAGTATATATAATGTTTATTATCTTACTGTACTGCTAATCTCCGTCCCAGACGAATTTTAATATCTTACTCTTTAGTTCACATACAACGCAAATTTGGGGTTGATTTTGTTCTATTTGCTATGCAACTTCCTACTAACGGTCGTATTAACGAGCATCTGTATGATAATCAGAAACTGTTTTACTTTTCCATGAGCAGTAATTGGTTATTTTCTAATCACAAATGTTGGTTTATGAGTAAACTGTTGTGCCTAGGATTAAGTTGCCTAGAAACTCATGCCATGACTGGTGTCGATTGTGACGTAAAAATCTATTACATTTCAATTTTTAAACAGTAAATTTGACAAGCTGCATTTAATCCTAACTGAATACAGAACTTGAATCTTAGCAACCAAAAGCATATAATCTCTTGTTCATATTTTTCAATTCTTATTTTGATTCCCAGTTGCCATTTACACTGCATGATTTTAGAAAGTAAAAAACTGCATGAGGACCAGGTTACGTTTAAAGCTGAACTGCCAGTACTCACCTGTCATTTCTGGCATGGAGGATGATGGAAATGAATTGATACTTGAATCCAAAAACTCTTTCATGACTTCTGCCAGTTCGTTCATGTTAATCAACTGTGCCGCCCTGTGCAGTGGTACACTGGCACTCCACACTGTGCAGAAACAATGTTATCAGTAATAACTTTTCTTACATCTCAAATTTGTGATGGCAACAATTTTGTTTATGCCGCTTTAGATGTTCTAGTCTTTACTTCCTCTCTTACGTAGTAATAATAATAATAATACATAGCAAAGATGGCCAAAAGGGAAAAAATAAATTAAAAAAATAAAAAATAAATAAATAAATTGACTGCTGGCAATCATGCGCAACTAAATGATATATAAAGCTATTTCCTCTAGATCACTCGCGCAATTTTTGCAGACCCGTCGCGACCCAGCCTAAAAAAACTGGAGTTTTCTTATGAAAACAAAGACAGCGAGTCATATGCGTGCCTTCCTACCTCCAGCGCTGTAGTGGCCTAGATATGTGATAACACTTCACACTCATGCTGCAAACAGATGCCACGGGACATAGATTATTATTATTATTGTTGTTATCATTTTTCTTTCTCTAGATGACATGCAAATTTCATGCTTTTTATATTTGAAAACAAAGCTTAGTATACTTGTAATTAATCGCAAAGGTTATTGATATAGTAATATAGTTACCTGAGGATAAAACGTGTAGAGATATCATAGCGATCCAAACCTTCATTTTTGTTGTTGTTGTTGTTGCTTAGGCAATTGTTGTCCTCTTCTCAGAAGTTGCAGATCTAGTGGACCTATGCCAAATTCCGTCTACTTGTAGTAGGTTCAAAGAGTTTTATTCAGTCGTTTCCTTTCGGTGTTTGTTTTTTATCTTGTTCGCAAAATGTTCTCTAAATCTGTTTTTTGCCTTTGAATCTTTTCAGCTGATGCAGTGCGTGATATCAGGTTGCCTGGTATTCTGGAACTTGGTATCTCTCGGAGTTTGTGCTTTTCTTCCTTGATATTGAATCGAGGAATCTAACACTGGCTGTCTGCTGAGCTACTATCTGCAACCGTTTATATGCACAAAATCTGATCCACAAATGAAGATCTCCCCATTCATTATTCGCAAAGTTCGTGTCTCTGCGTACGTCATATGTCAAATGACTTCATTTTTCAAAGTTACCTTGAAGGTACAAGTGGCGAATGAAGATGATAACAGATTGTTTATTTCTTTGGTCTTCGTGCCATAAGCATAGGGCGTGTTCTGTTGTTTTGGTCTGTGGCGAAAGTGTGACGCTGACTGCAGTAATTAATGGCGAGCCTTGTCAACTTACGCTAATACGAGGTCTACCCCTCTTAAAAAATAGTCCTCGATTTCTTGTCGGTAAATGTAAACACGCACTTAATTGTGACATAACGTTTTGTATTTTTCCCCCCTCAAGATGGTTTTGTTAGTGCATGCTGCATCCCCAAACAGAATTTGATGGCTACCAAGTAGTAGTGACGTACAAACAAGTGGTGGTGACGAAAATAACAGTGATGCAGATGTTTTGCGGCCGAAGATGATGCTAGCTACCAGATATCAGCGATAGTAATTCTGACACTAGATTTGTACATCTTTGTTTGTGTGTGTGTGTTTGCGCGGCACAGGAACCTAAGGCTACATATCGTCCAAGCTGACGACCATACCATCAACAGCACTGAAATATCAATACTGGTTTATATTTCAATTTTATTTAGGGGGACAATGGCAGTAATGAAAGAATCCATCTCTCGAAAGTGGAATATTTTGAATCTGCCCCTTCACGGCTTCCTCTCCATGTCTATCTCTCCGTGTCTGACTCAGCCTCTCCATGTCAACTTCTCCATGTCTGCCTCTCCACGTCTACTTCTCCGTGTCTGCCTCTCCATATCTACCTCTCCTTGTCTGTTTCTCCGTATCTGCCTCTCCATGTCTACCTCTCCATGTCTGCCTCTCCGTGTCTGCAGTTATCATTTCTTTTCTACTTTCTTTTTCAAGTGAAGGTAAGAAAGAAATTGCTACTTTTTTTCTTTTATTTCTTCGACATTACTACATTGTTCATCTAAATAGTTTATATACTTTTTTTTATTTATTTTTTTATTTTGTATTAATTTAAACTACAGAATAGTTGGCATGATTAGTCATGCCAGTAAAATTCTGTTTAAAATCATAATAGGTAGACTTCATAAGAAAATAGAAGTCAATATGGTCCAAGCTAGTTTCAGGCAAGGAAGAGGATCAAGAGATCATATATTCAATATAAGATTAATATTGGAGAATTGCAGAGAATTTAATGTGCATCTATATTTATCTTTTATAGACTATTCAAAAGCATTTGATTGTGTACGACACTAGAAACTTTGGGAAATAATGGGAAAAAGTCGGATTTCCAAAACATTTGATACAATTAACATCACTGCTTTATCTAGACCAACAAGCAGTAGTAAGAATAAATGGTGGAACAACAACTTGGTTTGACATAAAACAAGGCGTCCGTCAGGTGTGCATATTGTCACTTTACTTATTTAACTTGTATACTGAAAATATAATGGGGAATGTTAGAGAAGATGTAGACAAAGAATATTACGATGCCATAACAATTGGAGGTTATGAAATACTAGAGATCAGATATGCTGATGACACAGTATTACTGTCCACAACACAAAAAGGAATGGAAAAAACTAATTACGTCAGTCCGTAAGAGCAGCGAAGAGCAAAACCTCTATCTTAATGCGAAGAAAACTAAATTGATGACAACTGACAAAACAAACAAGGCAGCTGAAATATGTAACAGCGAAGAAAAACTGGAAGAAGTGGAGAGTTTTGAATATCTTGGATCACTACTAACTAGTAATGGAGATACAATGAGGGAAATTAAAAAGAGGACATCTATCGCTCTTCAGAAAGTAAAACAACTAAAGAATCTGTGGAAAGGAGCAGACAGAACCACAAAAATAAGATTTTTAAGGGCATGCATCTTTCTCATCGCAACATATGCCTGTGAGACCTGGACACTTAATAAAACAGCTGAGAAACGCATAAATGCCTTTGAATGTAAATGCTACAGAAGAGTTCTTCAAATATCATGGACACAAAAAAGAACAAATATATCCATAATACAAGAAATAAATATTGAAGAAGGTTGGCTAGTAAAGAGGATTAAACAAAGAAAACTTAAATATTTTGGACACATTAAACGTCGTGATAATCTAGAGAAGACCGTGTTGGAAGGGTACATAATGGGAAAAAGAAAGCGAGGAAGAACAAAGTGAAGATGGCTGCAAGACATCGTTGATGATCTGCAAATGGATGCATCAGCAGCAGGGCATTTTGCTTACAACCAAGAGGCCTACAGGAAAGTTCCGCAAGGGACATGCAAATGAATGAGTGAAATGTGTTAATCTTTATTTTTACAGCGTGTGTGTGTATTCACACACTGCTATTTAGTTCACTATTATTTTTAGTATTATTGTCAGACAATGCTGCCTTGACTAGTATTATTTTTATATTACATGGCAATGCTAATTGTACAATGTTCAGTACTATTTGCAACTGAATGACGAAGTGGTTAGTGCACTAGTCTCTCATGGCGAAGGTCGAAGGTTCACATCCGGCCGGCGGTGCCTCAGTCATCCAGCTGTAGAAATGAGTGTCCTACTTCTTCCGGAGTTTGGGAAAAAAGATGATCAGTTATGATGCTGACCACATCACCGTCTAGTATGCTGACATGTCAAGGAAAAAATGTGCACTAACAGCATATCTTTATGTGCACTAACACTATAACCTTACGTGCATTAAAACTATATCCTTATGTGCAAGGTAAAGGTAGTCCCATAGCAAAATCTCGTAAGGGAGACCTCATTATGCTGGGCCATCAGCGTATGAGATATGGTGGCCAGTTCCTTTCCTTGCTGCCTCTCCTTCCTAGATTTTCTCTGGTACCCATTTTACGAGGCTGGGTCGACCTCGGGGCTGTACTGGTCTGGAAAAAAAATTCCGCTCAGCTGGGGATTCGAACCCTCGACCATTTGGTTGCTGGACGAGTGCTCTAACTACTACGCTAGCGTCCCCAATCACTAATCTAATATCCTTATGTGCTTCTAAGTCATGACAAGGTTGCCCTCAGTACTATTTATTATATTGTTAGACAATGTATATTGTTCAATATTATTTCTTTTATATTACTGGGTAGTGCTACACTGTATATTATTCACTACTTTTATTATATGATCAGACAATTGTTTACTTTTATTTTTATGTTATCAGACAGTGATACACTATTCAGTGTTTCTTGTTCATATTATCACGTAACGCTACATATTATTTCTGTATTGCATATCCGATCGCACATTATCAGTAAAACCCGTGTTTGTGTTCTATTTTAATGAGACAAAGAAGAACTGAAGTGAGGATTTCCACTCTTCTTGATGACGGCAAGTGGCAGTTGCTGCTCATGCTCGCCGGTAATGACAAAAACATTATCAGCTGAGATAGCAAGATAGCACATCTAGTAGTCTTATATCTTATATCCTTCCCGTGCCGTTAAACATCACATAGGGCTCGCCTGGTAGTTCGCCGATTTTTCCTATTTTCTGCGAGCTTTTCAAACTCATCAAGGGATTTTATGCCTATTAATTTGGCCTCTCTTAACAATGTCCTCTTTAGAGTTTCACGTGGTCTGCCTCTTTTTATTCGGCCTGTTGTGTTCCACTTGATAGCTTGTTTAAGGATTCTCTGATCGTTTCTTCTCACCACGTGACCAATATATGTCCATCTCCTTTTCCTGATCACCCATGAGACTGGTTGTTGTTCAGTCATCTGTCTTATCTCTGCATTGTTCTTGAATTCGTTCCACTTGATGCCGAATATTTTCATTAAGCACTTGTTTTCAAAATAGTTTAATTTCTTGTCTATTTCTTTAGTTGTTTTCCAGCTTTCCATGCGTAAATGAGGGTGGATATTACATTTGAATTGAATAGTCTTAACTGGTTTTTATGCTTATAACTTTTGAATGCCATATGTTCTCAAGATTCTTGAAGGTCAAGGCTGCTTTTGCAATTCTAATTCTAGCTTCCTTTCTGGTGTCACCATCCTGGTCTATGTAGCTGCCAAGGTATGCAGACTTCTTCAATATCTGACCCTTCTACGTGTATTTTTCCATTTTGATTATTGGGAAGTTTCATTATTTTTGTTTTTTTCTTCATCTACTAGGGGTTTCAAGTAATAATTCACTTACAATTGCCAATAATGTATTGTTTGTAAAGAGCACTGCCGATTAAAATGGGGGAGAATATTGCATGAGAAGAAAGAAAGCGGATAACTAGAAAACCCCCCCAAAAAAAGTAATGAAAAAGTAAATACGAGACCGAGAGAGAGAGAGAGAGAGAGAGAGAGAGAGAGAGAGAGAGAAATCAGAAGTGATTGAGCAAGCGAAATTTGGGGAAAGAAACCCAGAATAAATAGAAATTCTAATGAATGAATGTATGAATGAATGAATGAATGAAAAAAAGGAATCTTTATCACCAACATTACTGCGGCAGTAAGTAATGAATGAAGACAGTTCTCTTTCCAAACTATTGATCAGTCTGTTGCATCTAGTTTGCTGCGTCTAGAATCTGTGCTAGACTATTCTGCGCACTAGAGAAGACTACCTCGTCCCAGCCGCTTTCAGCCTATCTATACTGTAGGTAATAAAGCTGTGGTCAGGTCAGACCTGTGCCCTTGTGAGGTCTGTGCTCAAAGTGACTGCCAAGTTGACATAGTCGTGGCATGGGAACAAGCTTTTCCAAACCATTTTATCTTTATTTCGTTTTTTAAAACTTCTTTTCGTTCTTTAGTTCTGTTCTTTTTTTCCCACACAATTACGATTTGTGTGTGTGTGTGTGTGTGTGTGTGCGTGCGTGCGTGCGTGCGTGCGTGCGTGTGCGTGCAGAAACCTTGGTTTTCTTGCACTACTGTCCTTGTTGGAGCCCTAATGTATTATTATTGTTATTATTATCTAGAAAAAAATACAGAAATGACAATAAATTTGTTAAACTTGTCTTTGTGGTAACATCGTAAACCGCGCGGTGAGAGTTCAGGGGCGTGCAAGACGAACTGACAAGCTGCAAACGGTGACGTCATTTTATCGTTATAATCCTACTTTGTGTTATGTCTGTTATCTGCACGGTCACGTCCAGCAAGCACTAAAATCTTAAATATATGTTTCATATTTGGATTACAATTGTAAACATGTTGAAGAGCTGATAAACACACTTTAAAAAAAAATCTTACAGAGGTGTCGTAAACAATTAACTAAAACAAGCATTGGATGAAATCAGTAGTCTTATTTCTAACATATAGAAAATCCAGCAGATTTCTGAAGATCAGCCTATACGATAGAGCTCACCTCGAAAATAGAGGAGATGATTTAGAAAAAAAAGACAATGCAAGACTGGCTATCAACACAGACAAGACAAAGTTGACAGTCAATATAGCATGCATAATGCAGACAGCACAAAGCAGACGGTATGTCTCAGAAAAAAGATAAGGCGACGGAGAAAGAGCTAGGTAAGTGAATTTCAGATTACCGCAAAGTCTAAATTTGTATATAGGTACATGAGTACCTGCGGTGTAACTTTAGGTTCGTACATATTGGTATATGTAGATGTGCAAAGTCTAATATTAGATGTCGATGTACAGGTAGATGTTCATAGCCTATTATTAGAAGCAGATACATAGGCAGCTGTGGAAAGTCTAAGAATAGATGCCGATAGATATGCATATGTGCTATCTAACATTACATGGAGATATACAGGTGCGTGTGTAAAGTCTAATATTGGATGCATACACATAGGTAGATGCAAGTACTTTGGGTGCTGTTCACAGTCTAAAATCAGATGTATTTACAAAAGTAGATATGTAAAGTCTAAGAACAGATGCAAGTACTTAGGCTGCTGTTCACAGTCTAAAATCAGATGCCGTATGTGCATACATAGCATTACATGGAGATATACAGTTCTTTTCTTGTCTTGCTTCTTAAGTACCTTTCAGGTTTGCCCGGGGGGGGGGGGGATATATTTCTTGATAGGGCGCAGTGTTTGCTCTGAATAACAGGATGTTTAAGATTTATGTAATCTCCTCCATCCGCCTCTTACGTGGATGCTTTCTCCTTGTTTCCTACCACTCTTAGCATGAACTTTTTCTGTGGTAAACTGTCTGGCAGTAATTGTATAAAGTGGTCAAATAATATGACTTTTTTTTCTACATGTGCTTTAGTATATGCTTTAGTCTGATGGCGTCACTTCTGATTCTGTCTTCTCCTGTATTCTTCTGAAATATTTCATTTCTGTTGGGGTGATTTTCTTTATTTTCAGTTGCCATTGTCCATGGTTGGCTGAAAGCATTTGTTAGCACTGATTTTCGTTTTGTAGTTTCTGCATTCCTTTGCTAAGTTATCCAAGTTCTGCTGTAAGTCTTTCTCCGATATAGCCATAAGTACTTAATCCTCAGCAGAAATGAGTTCACTTATGTTTCATATATTGGATGTGGTTTCGGAAAGATGATTCTTCTTATTCTTCTTCTTCTTCTTCTTCTGCTTCTTTCTTCTTCTTCTTCTTCATCTTACATATTGTCTGTTTATATCTGCTGTCCAGTCTCTTGGATAAATTTCACTGTTTTTTGTAATTCATGTATGGAACCATAAAGCTTATCTTCTTTAGTGGTTTCACTGGGCCAGTAATTATTGCTCAGTGTCTCATAGTTGGTTCACTTTTGGAGGATATGTTCCACAGTTTGGGGCACCTGGGCACATGTACATAGATTAGTAGTACCAACCTTAAACTTTATATACATATGACTTTGGAGTCGGCTGTGTCCTGTTCGGAGACGGAAAATGGTGTCTTGTTCCTTTCTGTTTAGCACGTGATAGTCATCATGTGGTGATGTTTGTGGCTTCCTGTAGGTTTTTGTCATGCTTTTCTTCTGATTATAAGTGACTGGTATGTCTGGTTGCTCCATTTCAGTGCCCTCTTTGGCCAGACGGTCAGCTTTTTCATTGCCTGGTATCCCACAGTGGGAGGGAATCCACTGCAAAGTTACTCTGTGTTGTGAGCCAATTTCTGACAAGGCATCCTTAAAATTTGGTAGTTTGTTGCACTGAAGAACTTCCAGTACTAATCTTGCATCTGCGAGAATTACTACGGGGCATGTATCAATTCTGAAGTCTGATAGTTTTTCAACTGTAGCAATAATTGCCCTAACTTCTGCATCATAGTTGTTGCAGTATTTTTCCAGTGGGTATGGAAATTTTGTCAGTGGTGCTCCTGTCCCTCCATTATTTATGGCACTGTGTGCAGATACATCTCTATACACACGTATCCAGGTGTCACATGGATATTTGTCATCGAGCACACTAAGTGTGGCTGTTGATCTTACAAAACTGCTCTGCATCTCACCTTTCTGCACACCTTTCACTTCAGTCTGAATAGTTATTTGTGTATAATCTGCTTCTTTCCATGGTGTATGCTCTGGTACAGATGATAATGGAGCGCCTACAGTTTGAAGACCAGGTATCAGCTTATGCATACTCTTGGCCTGATGAAGGGAGTTGCTTCTTTTAAGCCATCTTAGTGCCAAATTACTGAATCTCTCCTTCAGGGGATGGCTTACAGAGCTGAGGAATTTCTTTACCAAGGTCATGACCTTTGTGTCTCTACGTTCTTTAGCGCTTGAACACCAACTATTTTCTGCATTTCTACTACTGGTGTGAAAATCATGGCACCTGTGATAATCCGTAGGGACTGATTTTGTACCTTGTCTAGATTATGCAGCATAGTGTTTGATGCTGTGCACCAAGATGTTGAGCCATATTCTAAATATGGTAGAATACTTTGCTCATATACATTCTTGTGGATTTTTTTCACTAGCTCCCCATGTGGTTCCACTCAATTTTCTTAATATGACTAGTTTTCATCTGGCGTTTGCTTCTGCATTGCTGATGTGTTGTTTCCAGGTCAGTTTTGAGTCAAGAGTCACTCCTAAGTAAGTGGGTTGGTTGTCCATCCTTAAGGATATTTCATTAACAAAGATCTTACCTGCTTTCTGTTTAGATGAGAGAGTGAACAGAGTGGTACTTGATTTCTCTGTGTTGATACTTACACACCATTTGTTTGTCCATGATGTCAAGATGTCTGCTGCTCTTTAGAGTCTGTGTAGCAAATGTTGCATATTCATCTATACACCACATGACCAGATCATCTGCATACAGTGACACTTTGATCCCATAAGGAAGTCCCTTGACCAGGGCATTAATGAATACTTGAAATAGTGTAGGTGAAAGGACTCCTCCTTGTGGTACACCATGTCGCAGCAGTACTTTCTGGCTTTTGTGTCCATCCATTACTACTCTAGCTTTTCTACTGTGTAAATAGGACTTTATCCAGTTGTACAGTCTTCCATTCACATTGCAGTTTCTTAGTTTCCACAGCAGACCTTTTTTCCATACTTTATCAAATGCTTTCTTCATGTCTATCCACACTGCTAGTACAAGGTTTTTCTCTTGTAATGCGTCCTAAATCTCTTGAGAGAGATAGGTCACTTGATCTTCTGTACTGTAGTACTGCCTAAGTCCTGCTTGTTGTAGAATGAGAAGGTTTTCACTTTCTAGGTACGATTTTGGCCTCAGGTCGATGATGCGTTCCGTTGTTTTGCAGAGGCAGCTAGTGAGACTGCTTGGCCTGTATCCAGAGGCCGTATCACTTTTTTCCCTGGCTTTAGCAGTGGTACCATGCTTGCTTCCTTCCAGATTTGAGGTAACTTACCTGTGCTCCAGCACACATTGAAAATATCAACATCTTTCTCATTGCTACCATTCCCAGGTTCTTGATAATTTCATTGGACACTCCATCTCATCTAGTCTTGATGATTTGCTTGGTTTAAGTTTAATGACTGCTAGGTCTAACTCGCTGCGTGTGACTGGTGCATCTATGACTTCCACTTTTCTGCCTTGTTCCTCTTCTTTCTGTGGGTCAGTGAACTTTCTTTCGATGGATATCAATGTTGCAGTCCTGTGCAAACATGCGAGCAAAGTGATTTGCTACCTGCTTACCTGTAAGAGTTTTCCCATCCTCTGTTAGTGTAATCTTTGTACTTCTTCCAGTACTCTCATCGTTTAACTGTTTGATTAGTTTCCACACTTTCCTTCCAATATTTTCAAAGTTTAGGGACTCTGTTTTTCTCTCTCCAACTTTCCCGTCTGGCTTGCAGCTTGGCTATCTGAAATTTGGCCTTAGCATGTTGGTAATTATTGTAGTGTTCTTGGCACGGTCTATTTTCTGCTTGCTTTTGAGCTGTTTAAACGTCATCATGGAATTTTCCCAGCTCACTAGACCAGTATGGTTTATAGTCCCTACGAGCTGCTCTGGGAATGGTTTCACGGGCGGCCTGAAGGATACAAGCATTGAATTCCTTCACTTTGATGTTAATATCCTTACCTTCTATGGACAGCTGTCCCACTAGGATACCTGTACGATATCTGTAAATTGTCCAGTTTGCTTTTTTATAGTTCCATCTTGGGAGAGGGGTACTGGTGTTAAGGAGTTCATTTTCTATTGTCAGGAAGTGCATCTTTAGCGATTTAGCTACGGAGGACTGGTATTGGTTGTGACAATCGAAGTTATTTAAGGTTCTCAATGTTTGTTTCGCATACTCCACAGTTATGTAAGTATATAAACAGAGTCTAACTTTAGATGCCGTTATGTAAGTAAATAAAGACAGTCTAACTTCTAGATGCAGGAATTAAAGTAGATGTGCAAAGTCTGTTAAGAATAGATTCAGACATATAAGCAGATCTACTGAGACTGAATAGAGGTATATCGGTAAATCTGCAAAGTAAGTTGAGATTAAATGCAGGAAAACTGAAACAGACGAGAAATTCTAATTCCTTGGAAACTAGGAGCTGGTATTCTTTGCAGCGGATGCTGAGAAGATGCTGAGAAGATGCTGAGAAGATGCTGAGAAGCAGCTCATGGCAGCTTTTTTTTCTCTTTTCAGTACCCGAGCGCAGCTAGAAAGTAGAGGGTTACCCGAGCGCAGCTAGAAAGTAGAGGGTGTGAAATATTTCTTCAGCAGACTCCACCACCATGGGGACTATAGCGATCCCTGACTGTTTACTAGGTTAGGTCTTATGACGAGAGGGGGGGCTGTTGAGAGGTGGTGCGGGATCTTGTTTGGCAGACGCTTCCAAAATATAAAATTAGATATAGACGTTAATTTTATTTGAAATAATCTATTTGAGCCATCAGGAACGAGAATATCTGTGTTAGAAAACAGCACAGTTTACAGGCACATCGAAACATCGCTACTCAAGATCCTGACACAATATTGTGTTTGCTCCAGTAACAAGTTTAAGGTCACCAAGGCAATGATATCTACCGCGAAGAATTCCATTTTTTTTTTCTGTTTAGTTCTACTCTTAGCCTGCACGCAAGCCGCCATAACTCGTTCGACACGATGTTTGTGTTTCAACGTTTTAACCCCATCGGCTGCAAAGAACATACTGCTTGTAGTTCCGGGGGAGATGAGAACACGAAGATGCCAGTCATCGTTCTCGTCATTTTTTTTTTATATATCCTATAAAATTCATCGTCTTTCACCTTGACAGACAATGTGACAGCTGGGCTTTTGGCGCCACTTATCTACATATACAAATAATATAGCTTCAGTCTGAGCCACAGGACTACATCATCTTTACGAACGACTCCCTAATCAGAGGACGTCGTAGTGCTGTGGCTTTGTCCCATACCTCAATGGAAAGACAGCTGAAGAAAGAGAGGACATGTGTGGCATTACAACTTGCTGTATGAGGTTGGAAATGGAAGGGCCCACTGTTGCAGTTCCTTGGCTGATTGAAAAGCAAATACCCCGGGCTGTCATTGCGACGTACTCTCAAAGCAAGCTAAGTATAATCAGTAAGAAAATGCTTCGCGGGTAGTGGATCGACCTACTTGGGCACATTCAAGTTGCAGGCCTCATGATAATCTTCTGTGCCGTGTTTACAAGAGTGTATGGTAATGAGAGGGCTGGATGAAAGGTCTCCCATGCAGTTTGTGCTGAAACTGGACACGACGGACATCTCGAAGTCTGCAAAGGACACATTGTTCGGGGAATAAGACTGTAATGAGATAATAACCCCTACAAAAGCAAAACAAGGAACTAAGCAGTTCGAGAGAATGATAAGCTGACTCTGAGGATGGAAGCGAAGAATGAACGCGTGTCGAGGACATGTAACACCGTACCTTGGTTTCTGGAACAGACAGATAGTATGAGCAGAATGTCCTGACTACAATAATACCACATCTTGAGATCAGTCTTCTTATATTCATTAAGTATCCTTAGTATTAGTATTAATATTAGTATTAGTAATATTAATAATAATATTAGGCCTCAACCTTGCTTTATGTGCACTGAAATCTTGAAATCGGAAAACTCTAGTGTCAAAGAAGAAACTTGTTGTTCGGATCTAAAAGCTGCGTTAATCACAAGGGAATCAAAAGAAACGGTATCCCGGAATCCATTCTATGCAGGCATGTCAGGGTACCGTATCATAAAGTATATGTACGATGGCTCCCGCGAGCCTTTTCAGAAGACCACAAGGCAAGAAAATGGCATATGCCCTTTTAATTCTGCAACAATATGCCATTCACTGTAAGATTTTTTTTGGAAAGTATTGTCATCGGTGACGAGACATGGATTCACCATAACATCCTAGAATCGAGACGTGCAAGAATGGAATGGAAGCATACGGGCTCCACTCGAACCAGAAAATTCAAGATCGTGCTATTTGTTGGCAAAGTAATGGCTGCTGCCTTTTATTATCAGAAAGGCGTGATCGATTTCATAGAAATAAGAGCAATATGCTGTTGTGTACGGTGTAACGTTAGAACTTTTATGAACTGCTATCATACGTCATCGTCGTCGTGAGCTCTTGACAAAAGATGTTGCAACTCAGTTGGGTAATTCTTGCATCATTTTAGATGGGAGAATTAGACCATCCACCATATAGATCTGGAACCAAGTGATGTTCAGCTCTTCCCAGCTCTCAAGGAGCACATTGGTGACCTCAGATTTCAGAGTGACGACCATATCAAAACAGCAGTGACAATGAGGCTCTATATCAAGGACGCCACATTTTACGAGATGGGCATCGAAAAGCTTGTCTTACGCGTAAACAAATGTCTTAATTTTCATGGCGACTACGTGGAAAAATAAGATGTCCATCATGGAACACAATGTACAATGTGGTATGTCCAAATAAAAGTTGTTCTTGAACAAATCTTGCTCCTGAAGTTTGGGGATAACCATAGCACAGGCTGTCTAACAGTTTGTGTGCAATTTTTAAATATGTATAACTTCGGATCTATGCGTGACAGAATCTTATAACTTCGGATCTATACATGACAGAATCTTATAACTTCGGATCTATACGTAACAGAATCTTATAACTTCGGATCTATACATGACAGAACCTAATATCTTCGGATCTATACATGACAGAATCTTATAACTTCGGATCTATACGTGACAGAATCTTATAACTTCGGATCTATACGTGACAGAATCTAATATCTTCGGATCTATACATGACAGAATCTTATAACTTCGGATCTATACATGACATAATCTTATAACTTCGTATCTATACATGGCAGAATCTTATAACTTCGGATCTATACGTGACAGAAACTTTTAATTTCGATCTATACGTGACAGAATCTTATAACTTCGGATCTATATGTGACAGAATCAACCTGTAAAAAACGTTTAAAAGCCTGATGTATCTAGTTTTTTTCTGGTCTTCAAATTATTATTATTATTATTATTATTACCCTTTTAAAATTAAAAATAAACATTCACAACAATTCACCGCGCGCACTCTCAGAAGCAGTTTCTTGCAGGCGACAGTTAAGTGCTTCCTTTTTTCTTCTATTTTTGTTTTCACTTTATTTGTTGAATTTCTTATTCATTTCTGTGAATGTATACGCATTTTCCCTTCTTTTCCTATTTCTTTGTCCTGTACGTTTTTGTATGATTAAGTGTAAACTAAAACATTATATCTAAGTACTGTAACTCACATCCATACATATAGGTTTGTATGTACATTACTGTGTGTTATTTAGAAGTTATTATAATATGATTATTTATATGTTCTGATTCATATTTTGTAAATAATTTTCAGTTACCAGGGATGGAGACTTGAGACGACCAACTCGGACTCAAATTCTACACAAGTCACTTTGAAGTCTCCAGCTGGGCTCCACTTGAAGATGAAGAATAGCTACTTTAACTCGACTTGAAGATGAAGAATAGCTACATGGACTCGACTTGAAGATGAGAATAGCTACTTGAAATTTACTTGAAGATGAAGAATAGCTACTTGGACGACTTACTACATGGCATTTCTGGTTATAGACTCAACAGCTACAAATAATTATATAGCACAGTAAAAGTAAGACAATCCATGCTTTCTTAAGGCATTTGCCTTGTGTTCTGTAGGACATATCTAATTTGAATACGCCACCTGCTGAGTTTTGCCTCTTGTATGTCTAGTCATTGTTTCATAATCTGTTTATTGTAGTCAGAACAGTGACGGAAAAAACAATCACTTTGCTTTTGAATCATAGACTTGATACTTGACTTGAGATTCGACTTGAAGTTGCTTGCAAAGACTTGAGTCTTGATAAGAACTGATTGTGATTTGAGACTTGCCATGAAGGATCTGAATGTTTCTCTGACAGTTGCAGTGCTATATTGTATTATGTTAGTATTTTAAAGTGATGGTCTGTTCATCGTGTAACATGTTATAGCAGTGTTTGTACTTAGTGTCTGCCTTCCTATAGTAACCGACATACCACCAAATCAAGTTACGGCCGGATAAAGGGTCCAGATGGAGTTGTAAACAGGCCCCATGCGTATGTATGCTGTGTGTGTGAGAGAGAGAGAAGAGAGAGAGAGAGAGAGAGAGAGAGAGAGAAAGCTGTACATAGTATGAAAATATCACAACATTTAACTTGTAATGGATTTCGCCCTCCGATTAAGGTACTGAATGTGGCTGAGAGTATGAATACAAGAAAGAGAAAGTGAATCAGTTCAATGCTCTTAAATAGTTTAAAGATTCTTGAATAGATTCTCCCTTCTAGCCTGCCGCTGAAAATTGCAAATTAATGTGTTACACACACACACAAACACACACACACACACATATAAAATCACCAAAACCAAAGCCATAGAAAACAAGTGAATTATTTCCAGACTAAATGTTTAAGAAGAATTAGAAAAATATTTTGGCCAAACACCATAAGAAATAACATCTTGTTGGCAGAACTGCAGATGAAGCCACTGACAACAATTATTGAGGAAAGACGCTGACGATGGTTGAGACATGTGCTCCGAATGACTCACAACTCACCCATGATAGAATGATTTCTTGACAACTGACCCATGATAGAATGGTTTCTTTCGTGGACAGTGTTCAACGTTATAGAAGAGAAAATTAAGAAGGACTTTGTGTAGTGGTCAGAGTTGGGCAAAGAGCTATGATCACATTGACCTACTGACTCACGAGAACAGATAATACGGTTTTGTACTTGTTGTATCGTTTTTATAATTTAGTTGTTCAAGAGTAATTTGAGTTGTATTATATTTGGTTGTTCATGTAATTTGAAACAGAATGAGGTAAAAGCACAGTTAGTGCGGACAAACTAACAAAGACATAAAGTCTAGAGAATATGTACAGTAGTATAAAATAGATGAGTGTAAAAATAAGAAATGTCGAAAATGATAAATGGAAACATAATACATTCAGTATATATATATATATATATCGGATTTGGAAAACGAGTTTTAAACAGAATTTGACAATGAGTGAGTAAACGGCCAGATAAAAGTGTGTGTAACAAAGTGGGTGGAGCTATGTTAAACCATGCTACCACGGTTAGTATATGTAAATATCGTTGTAAACTAAATTGTTATTTCATTGTTGTGTTTCGTGTTATTATGTACTTTTAACTATGTTATACATGCTGGATAAATATTACTACCAGAATCATTTAATTTTGTGTGCTGGAATGAAGATGATTAAGTTATGTGTATGTTGATTACTGGAGTTGTCTGTATTTACTAAGGAGAAAATGAGCGTGGTAGCAGTTGGGGACAGATCGAACTGGGTTGACTGAATATACGGGATGGGGAACCGGAGTAAGGGAGAAGTATTAATTACAGGAGGTGTCACAAATAAGAGACATCCTCCGGAGCCTAAAGGCTTAACTATTAGCTTTTATCATTCTACAATACACGAAGATAAAATCAAGCCTGGTTGTACATAGATAATCAGGGAAAGGGAGATACTAAAATAATAGAATATAATAAATAATTGCAAAACCCTACCATATAGAGTATATTCAAGTATAAACAAAGTATTAAGCACTGGTCCCGACCATCATATCAGAAATGTTTTAGAAAGTATCAATAATAAAATCACAACACTCTCTCGTTTAAAATATCAAATAACAATGTAAATTAAAATAAATGTAAACATATATCTATATATATATATATATATATATATATATATATCGAAACAGACATAAACATCTTATACTTTTTAAAATAGCAAAGACTCGAAAGTGGGTGATACTTTGGACAAGAATGATCTTGCATTCAGTCTCGGCAAGAGAGTTATATGTTACCACGTGCTTGGATAGTCTTGTGGTCAATATCACGCCTGTATGAATTTACTTCCTGGACTCGTTATAAGAGAAGGCGGGTATCTATTCCTTTAGCTAGGTTGAACTGGACTGCCTGTGAGAGACAGGTGCACTAACCATTTCGCTACTCGAGGGCAACATCCATTAATTACTTAACCTAAATAATACGTGTCGCATCCAGATCGCAGTAATCGTTCTGTCTTTCTTAACCCTCGGTTGTCAGTTACGTCACAGACCACCCTGTGACAGAGCGAAGAGATATTTGTCCGCAGTATTTATTACCGCCCTTGTTAGCACGACCTCTAGGTAAAACTCCGAGGACCTACTGTAACATCACCGACGTCATTATGTTCTGACGCTAACTCTTCTGACACTGGTGTCAAAGTAAAGGTCATGGCTTTTTTATGACATCTTTTATCTTCATTTGCATAATCCACCAGGAGTTAGCGGTCTTGTTTATCACTTGTGATTTTTGTAGAGTCTGTATTCCATTGCTGACCGTATGTAGCTTAAGTAGCGCTGTCTTTAGTCTGACCGCTTCCCTGTGAGGTACTAGCAAGTCTTTTTAAAAGTCTGAATCTATTACTGGCTTTTTAATTTGAAAAAAAAGTGCATGTGCTTTTTGAACGAGGGTTATCTGTCCGTTGCTACTCCTTAGTACAGTGGCTTATCTTCCTTTTTGTTTGTTGTTTCTATCGATTTCTAGTATTAAATTTTGCTTCGCCACTTTGTGGCTTTTTTTTTTTTTTTTGGTAAAGATGGTGTAGTTTTACTTTTCAGGTTGTGCAGTATTTATTCAGCTTTTCTAGGTCTTCATTAAGGCATTTAAAAAAATTCCGTATTTATTTGTTGATATGCTAAAATACTATGTCGTCTGTATTTATATCTTTTCTTCTGTTTTTAACTCCTCTGGCAAATCATTTATATAAATAAGAAACAGTCTGCAGGTCAGCGGCAGACCTGCTGTTGTTCATCCTCCAGTGTTTGTTTAGATGGGGTGCCTTTTTATAAAATTTTGGTTTGTATTGTGCGATCGCTTAAAAACGCTTTTTATCTTTCCGTTTATCCACATTGAAACCATTTTTTTCATAGTAGACCTTTGTGCCACACTCTATCATAGGCTTGCTGTAAGTCTATCATAGGCTTGCTGTAAGTCTGTCATAGGCTTGCTGTAAGTCTATCATAGGCTTGCTGTAAGTCTATCATAGGCTTGCTGTAAGTCTGTCATAGGCTTGCTGTAAGTCTATCATAGGCTTGCTGTAAGTCTATCATAAGCTTGCTGTAAGTCTATCATAGGCTTCCTGTAAGTCTATCATAGGCTTGCTGTAAGTCTATCATAGGCTTGCTGTAAGTCTATCATAGGCTTGCTGTAAGTCTGTCATAGGCTTGCTGTAAGTCTCTCATAGGCTTGCTGTAAGTCTATCATAGGCTTGCTGTAAGTCTATCATAGGCTTGCTGTAAGTCTGTCATAGGCTTGCTGTAAACCTATCTAAGCTTGCTGTAAGTCTATCATAGGCTTGCTGTAAGTCTATCATAGGCTTCCTGTAAGTCTGTCATAGGCTTGCTGTAAGTCTGTCATAGGCTTGCTGTAAGTCTATCATAGGCTTGCTGTAAGTCTATCATAGGCTTCCTGTAAGTCTGTCATAGGCTTGCTGTAAGTCTGTCATAGGCTTGCTGTAAGTCTATCATAGGCTTGCTGTAAGTCTCTCATAGGCTTGCTGTAAGTCTATCATAGGCTTGCTGTAAGTCTGTCATAGGCTTGCTGTAAGTCTGTCATAGGCTTGCTGTAAGTCTGTCATAGGCTTGCTGTAAGTCTATCATAGGCTTGCTGTAAGTCTATCATAGGCTTGCTGTAAGTCTATCATAGGCTTGCTGTAAGTCTATCATAGGCTTGCTGTAAGTCTATCATAGACTTCCTGTAAGTCTATCATAGGCTTCCTGTAAGTCTATCATAGGCTTGCTGTAAACCTATCTAAGCTTGCTGTAAGTCTATCATAGGCTTGCTGTAAGTCTCTCATAGGCTTGCTGTAAACCTATCTAAGCTTGCTGTAAATCTATCTAAGCTTGCTGTAAGTCTATCATAGGCTTGCTGTAAACCTATCTAAGCTTGCTGTAAGTCTATCGTAGGCTTGCTGTAAACCTATCTAAGCTTGCTGTAAATCTATCTAAGCTTGCTGTAAGTCTATCATAGGCTTGCTGTAAACCTATCTAAGCTTTGAAGCAGAATCACGGCGCCACTGAAGCAGAATCACGGCGCCACTAAAGCAGGATTCCCCTTACAAGGAGACTACTGGTTTGATTGATTCTTCTTGTGGAGTACAGTTTCAACTTATAAGTTTCTTCTTGTTGCTGGTGTTCTAACCATCACCTAATTTTCTGTATTATACACTAAGAAAATACAACAAGACACCCAGGCTTTCCACTCCACAAAATTAGTACGAATACAACAACTTGAACATAACTTGGCAGTCTTCCGACCAAAACAAACTGGTCAACAATGAGAATTTCCACAAAGCCAATTGGTGTAGTTTATCATCAGACAACACACATTTATTACAGAAATTCACAGCAACAAATGCCCGGCGTGAAATATCTACGCCAATTGGGCAAGGAAAACCTTACAAATGATTTATTCATACCAAAAACCATACTTACAGGCTAACCAAGGACTGCAGCCACACAGAAAGACAAACTAAACTAATTCTGACAACAAGACTCGCTCTACCCCATTCTCGTTCGCCCAACACGTCCATCCAATTCAACTTCCACACATAGACTGCCTAACGACCGGCTTTTTCACACGGACCTTTTTAACGACTTCTTTGCACACGTACTTTCCTAATGACGTAGTCTACGCAACACAATTATTAGCAATACACAAAAACTCTCTGAACAGAATGGCTATTCTGTTACAGAATATCTCCCCACCCCCTAAAGGTAGATATTTGGCCATCAAATATCTCCAACCAAACAAAAAAAAATTGCGAACTTGCACAGAAAACTCTCACGAACTGTGAGCGATAACAATGAATTTAAAGCTGAATATGCAGCTACAAAAAAAATTTCATTCACCCACAATTTGTACAAATTAAGTACGTTAAACATTTGTGGTGCAAACATAAATATACATATATTACAACATTTTTAATACTGAGTTCTGTGAACTACACCATCTATTTCTACTGTCATAGAAATAGGATAGAAGCAAAGGATGAACTCCTTTTTCGAAGAACACTACCCAACTAGTGTCTATTGTGCTTTTCTTTAGAAATCCCTATAGATTTCAAACTATTCAGTAGAAGGAATCGCAGTTAATATGTTGATCACAACACGTTCTATGAACTGCTTCCTGCCATCTAGTTCCAATAGTGGGAACTTTTCCATAAGTGCTTTATGGAGATCTTTCATCGTGAACGTTTCTAAGTCCACGGTATCCATTATCTGCCCTATTGCCACAACGAGCTTACGATCGGAGACGTACAACTGATCAATCTCCGTATCGCAATCGGCACTAGGTGAAGTCTCTTCAGGGAAATAATCTTCACTGTGAGGACAGTGTTCCTTCTGAGACTGATGGCAGATATCGGCTCTCTTCCGTTTCTTCCGCCTATGCCGAGGTCGCAAGTCATCCACCGACATAGGAACTGCTGAGGCGGAAGCATCCACCTCCATATAGTGGTCTGAGGGAGGAGCTCTAGGGACCACTCTCTGCTGGGTTTCCTTCAGGTACCACGGTGGGAGCCTGGGAACAAAACGAGGAGGCGGCGGAAGAGAAAATCTCTGTCTAATGGGACGTGGCAAGTAAGATCTACAACGATCTTGCTGATACTGCCTCTGAAAGGTCCCACCAGGCAACGATACATTAATGGCGACGTCCTGAACCATAGGACACAATGTATTAGTCGCCCTCTCTACTCTCTCTTTCTGCTGACAGGGACACGGCAAGTCAGTCTGCACAGAGCAATCTACTACAAGCGGGGGCTCTGCCTGTGAATAGGCCTCCACAACGCTCACTGACTTTACGACATATGTCTCAGATCCTTGTGACTGAGGGACGTCCCCATCAAGAACGTGAACTGGTACTGGTAGAGAAGTGGCACGATCGAAACTTGCCAACGTTGTCTCCCGCGCACCTGGATGAAAGAACATCTGAAGGTCCAGGGTGCGGAGGTTAGCAAACCACCTCTGCAACTTGACGTCTGACATCTCCTGTTTGCTGATAAATGCGTCCACCAAGGGTCTATGGTCAGTCTTCACAGCGAAGTGTCTATTCGCCAGAAAATATCTCAACTTCTGCGTGGCGTAATGGACAGCATACGCTTCTCTCTCGAAAGTAGACCACTTTGTCTGCGAGCGCGACAGCTTCTGCGAAAGAAAATATAAGGGCTCTTCAACTGAGAGTCCATCAGAAGAGGAAGCTGTCTGCACCAAACAGGCTCCAACCGCAACATTGGAAGCATCTGTATACAATGTAAGTGGCTTATGCAAGTCAGGATGCGAGAGAAGCGGTACTTTCGCAAGGCGATCCTTCAAAGACTCGAACGCCATTTGACAGACTGGAGACCATTTGAACCGATGACCCTTCTTAGTGAGGTCCACTATGGGAGCCACAATCTCCGAAAAGTGGGGAATGAAACGTCGATAGTAACTGCACGTCCCCAAAAAGGAGCGCACCTCCTTCACATTCAAAGGAGACGGCATGTCGGCAATGGCTCTGACCTTCTCAGGATCAGGAGATATGCCTGACTGGCTGATGACATACCCGAGATACTTTGTCTCAGAGGCCGCAAAGTGACATTTGGATGGTTTGAGCTTGACCTGGTGCTCACGCAATCGGTCGAATACCGCCTGAAGATCGCGAACATGGTCTTCGATCGTTCCATCAGTGAACACCAGTATATCGTCAATATAGGCTTGTGCAAACTTTCCTAAGCCTTGCAATACTGTGTCCATGAGTGCGACAAAGGTAGATGGTGCCCCTTTTAAACCAAAGCTCATGTAATTAAAACAGAAAGAACCCAGATGACAGCTAAAAGCTGACTTCTGCTGAGCGTCCTTGGACAAGGGAATACACCAAAAGCCACAACGAGCATCCAAAGTGCTGAAAAATTTGGCTTTGCCTATCGTGCTCAGGATGTCCTCAATGCGTGGCAATGGATATGACAATGAACGGGTCACCGCATTGAGTGCACGGTAGTCGCAGCAGAAACGATGGGTACCATCTTTCTTAGTCACCAAGACAACTGGTGATGACCACTCTGAGATCGTGCGAGAAATTATTCCGTCACGCAACATATTCTCGACGGCCCTCTCTATCACCTCTCTACTCGCCAACGGAGTGCGGTAGGGTTTCCTGGAGATTGGCGGATGATCGCCTGTATCAATCTCCATCTGCACTGTCGAGGTATGCGATATCTCGGAATCAGTCAAGGCAAAGACATCCTTGTTCTGTGTCAACAACCTGGATATTATGTCCTTGTGCACTTCAGGGCACTGAACCTGTCGAACGATAGTCTCAGAACGACTGTCAGGTGTTGTCTCCTCAGTACCAGAAGCTTGCTGGATAGAGTCAACTGACTCCGTGAATGGTGTCAATTTTCCCAAAACACATCCACGTCTGAGCTCGATGTGTTTACTAGAATGATTAATTACTGTCAACACGGGATAGCGATTAGTGTGGAGCTCACATACTGAGTCTACCAACTCTATCTCCGGCTGGGACAGTAAGAATGGTGTCTCAAGACCCTGAACCATATAAGAATTGCCAGATGGAAAATATGGTTGGGCTTTCAGTTTAAGAGGAATAAGATTGACGGAACGTGGAGAAAGAAGAGAAGAACGCTGGACACGAAGAATAGAAGCAATGTGTGCATCTAATTCTAAAGGAATCATCTTGTTATGTATGTTTAGTGTATTAGAATTGTAATTGATGACAGCACCAGAACGAGACAAAAAATCACGCCCCAGAATGGCGGAACGGTTCATGTTGCGAACCACATAAAAGCAATGAGAAACAGTGACACCAGCAATAGAAATAGGTAGGTAAACTCTGCCAAGTACTCTCATGGAAGCTGCAGTAACAGTCTGCAGAGTAATTCTAGCGGGCAAGAGCTTAGGAGCAGAACGTAAGGATCTGTATACAGAATCCTTGATAAGACAGACACTAGCTCCTGTGTCTAACAATGCTCGAATTCGAAAAGTATCAACAGAAACAAGGACAGAAGTAGGAGTCGGGGGATTCGCAGCCACCGAGCGTAGTGGTGTCGCATGCGAAAATGAGACAGAGTGTTTGGCAGATCTAGATGGTGTAAAGATACGGTCGGACACATGGGAGCTATTCATGCGCCGACTTGTCAGTTTAAATGTACACGATCCTTCCTTTCACTCTGCTTACAAAATCGGGCTATGTGACCTCTCCTTCCACAGTTATAACAAGATCTAGTTTCTTGTGGTAGTGTACTCGCAGGTTTAGCCTTCCTGGTATTCGATCTCCGGTGGTCTATCCTACCCGCTTCGAAGTGTGAAGACGTCCGTCGAGAGTTCTCCTGATGAGAGACTAACTGTACTCTCTGCGAATCCACACAAGGAGACTCTCTGTGTGTCGTCACCTCACCGGACGGTCGAGAACCTGCAATGAAAGCTTGTCGGGAACTACAACTAAGATTCACCGACTTCATGAGGTCATTTTCTTGTAAGGTTAAGTCCACCGCCTGTGAAAACAGAACAGGTTTATCTCTTAATAATTTTGATTTCAATGCGCGAGAAAGTAGTGCATCTACAAACGACTGCACCATTTGCCTCTGCGCCAGCGGAGTTACCCATTCCGCCTCAGAGTAAGCAACTCTGGCTGCCTCACTGATGCGATCAGCCAGCGCTTGAATGGGCTCTCCAGGAGACTGTCGAGTAGAGGCTAGCGTATGCCAGGCCTCCTGAGGAGTCTGCAGCACCCCATATCGTGCTAATAAAACAGATACGAACTCCTCCCATGTCTCTTGAATCTGGAGTCGCTGTTTGACGAACTCTGCCAGGGAACCTGTGGTGCGTAAATACACCAAGTTCTTCTTACTGGGCACATCATCATTCCGCATGTCCATAATCTTATTAATCTCATCCAGCCATGGTTTCAATTTTGCTGGGTCCCCGTCGAACTTTGCTACAGCTGACATGACGTGGGAAAACCTCAAGTCATTGCTGACTTGGGACAGGGTATCTTGTAATAACCCCAGCAAATCTGACGTGGATGGAGCTGAAGCCATTGCGCGTCTATCCGTAGTGCACTCTACTTATTGTTAGTATATACCACTGAAATCAATACAATGCCACCATATACAGTAATGTCAACAATTATTCAAAACAATGGCATATCAATTATTCATTATCATGCACTAATGCCATCAACTATTAAACATAGAAAAGAAAATCAATTAAATACCATACCACGCACTAACTAACTACACTGAAGTCCTAAGTTAAATGAAAAGCCACAAGAAGTCTATGTACTGTTCCGAATATCACCACTAAAATCAATGTTCAATAAAGTCCCGCTAATAACACTGAATGAGAATTTCCACAAAGCCAATTGGTGTAGTTTATCATCAGACAACACACATTTATTACAGAAATTCACAGCAACAAATGCCCGGCGTGAAATATCTACGCCAATTGGGCAAGGAAAACCTTACAAATGATTTATTCATACCAAAAACCATACTTACAGGCTAACCAAGGACTGCAGCCACACAGAAAGACAAACTAAACTAATTCTGACAACAAGACTCGCTCTACCCCATTCTCGTTCGCCCAACACGTCCATCCAATTCAACTTCCACACATAGACTGCCTAACGACCGGCTTTTTCACACGGACCTTTTTAACGACTTCTTTGCACACGTACTTTCCTAATGACGTAGTCTACGCAACACAATTATTAGCAATACACAAAAACTCTCTGAACAGAATGGCTATTCTGTTACAGCTTGCTGTAAATCTATCTAAGCTTGTTGTAAGTCTATCATAGGCTTGCTGTAAACCTATCTAAACTTGCTGTAAACCTATCTAAGCTTGCTGTAAGTCTGTCATAGGCTTGCTGTAAACCTATCTAAGCTTGCTGTAAGTCTATCATAGGCTTGCTGTAAGTCTACGAAGACTGCAGTTGTGTGTTTGCCTTTATGGGACCCATTCAGTATTTTCTGGTTCAGTCTGAAAAGTTGGTTATCTGTTCTCTGTCCCGCCCTTAATCCCGCCTGGTTATTCTTTAGGGTTCCTGTAGTTTCTAATCAACAGTTTGGTCTTTAGTTGGCCATTCAATCTGCTAGTTTTCCAGTACTTGATGTTAAGGATATTGGTCTGTAACTTTAAGGATCGTTTAGGGTTGCTACCAAATTCATTCAGGTTTTAGAGGTTTTGCCTTGATCCATGTTCTGTTAATCAAGTTGAGTATTACCTCCTTCCATGTTTTCCCTATATTAATTAGGACTTCGTTGTGGATTTTATATTAATCTTCGTGCTTCTATTTTTTTCCTTCCCTCTGTAGAACTCTGTTTATGGAAACTCCTGCTCGAAGATCGAAGTATTTACGATATGAACATATTTACTACTTTCAGGTCCTTTATCATCCGATCATTTTAACTGTACTTGCTGCTTCTGTTAATTGCCGAGATGTATTTATTATTGTCTCTGCTTTCTTCTGAATTTCTACTATTGTACCTTTCCTCTGTCTCTGCCAGTCTTTGGTTTTCATCGTTTTTTTCCTCACCATTTAAATTACTTATAAGTGACCACACATTTGCTCGGTTGTTACACATATTTTTTTTCCATAAGAGTTTTAAATCCATTTATCGCATTCTAACTAACGGTCCTTTTAACTGGTGCAGTGTTTTATTATAGTAGCTTTTATTTTCTTGTGTTGGTTTTCCCTCTAGCCTCTTCCTTTACATCTTCTCTATCGTTTACTGCTTTCTGAATGTTGTTATTCCAGACTGGTTTAGTTAGTCCCACTTCCCCTGTGTGTGTTGTGTGACTGCCTCTAATATTGGTTTAATAACTGCATTGCAATATTCTTCCATTGTTGTTTCCCGTGGTATACTATTTAGTAGTTTGTTCGATGTTTCCTTATATATCGGCCAGTCTGCCTTTTTAAAGTTCCACCTCGCTTTTCTTTTAAAACGCCTTTGGCTGTCCATCATTAGCAATGTCATAATAGGACAATGATCTATGTTGGTACGTTGACCGACGTCTCCTCCTGCCTTCGGCCATTCCCTACTCCGACTTCGGTTTCTTTCCCCACATACATCAAGCATGACTAACCCCGACCCAAGTTGGTACTATCCCCTGCTTTTTATTATTCTTTTTTCTTTGTGCTCAGACAGTCAGCTTGTCTCGTCCTGAGTCACTGGTGTCTGTGCGAGATTATGCGCGGTAGGTGGGTCCGTAGGTTGTACAGGGTCTCTCTCAGTCCTTGGTTTGCTGTCTGTTCCTCGGGTACCACACGATTTACGACTGTCTTTGGGGAACATAGATCTTCAGATCAAATACTAATCAAAGAGAGTGCATTTGATTGCTATTATCCCCGGTGAAATGCAGTCCATTGTATCTTTCCTCTCCAGTGCTTCGATCTCTATTCACGGTGTTGTCTCTACTTCACTGTGGGTTTTTCATCATCCTTGACGTCAGCGTTGCTCATCAGTGTGGTGGTGTGGTCAGTGTTGCTCATCAATGTGGTGGTGTGGTCAGTGTTGCTCATCAGTGTGGGAGAGTGAGAGAGAGAATATGGAGAGAGATGGAGACGAGGAGAGAGAGGGAGAGAGAAAGGGAAGGAGAGAGTGAGATGGAGAGAGAGGGAGATAGAGAGAGAGAGAGAGAGATAGGACAGAGAGGGCAAGAGATAGATTTGAAATCGCCATATTTCTCCCACGGACAACTCTATGTTGCTTGCTCAAGGGAGAGAGAAAAGGAAGAGAGAGAGGAAAAGAGAGGGAGAGAGATAGATTTGAGATCGCCATGTTTCTCTGACGGACAACTTTATGTTGCTTGCTCAAAAGTGGGTTCATCCAAGAATTTATTTATTCTTGCTCCTGGAGGTGAAACTAAAAATGTTGTTTATGATCAAACCGTATAGACTCTGTAGAACCATCTAGAAGGTTGTGGAAATTAATAGAACATTGTAGAACCTTCTAGAAGATCGTAGAACTGAATAGACCTCTGTAAAACCTTCTAGAAGGATGTGGAAAGGAATGGAATGTTGTAGAACCTCTGGAAGGTTGTGGAAATGAATAGCACTTTCGTGATTGGGATAATTAAATACCTGGACAACGTCGGGTGCTCAGCTAGTCTATCCATAAAATGTAGATTTAGCGCCAGCTAAGTTTACAAGGCGGCCAGGCGTGATACTGACCATATCACCCTTTAGTGTGCTGATAAATCAAGGGAAATATGGGCACTAACACCATATCTCTATGTGCCTCTAAGGCATGACAGGATTTTTTTTTTAACTTTTATTTGGGCTGTCAAAAATGTAGAGTTTAGATTGTAGTCTGTCTCATTGCAGGGAAATGGTTAGAGTGGTTAGTTTGTCCTTTTTAGGACAGTTTTTCTAGTTTTTATGTAGAGCTGAGGAGGGACAATCTGGGGACAATCTGGTGAATTCAGATTGAGAAACTATGCTGTTTTATGTTGTAAGAAGTTAGAAATGTCCTTTCACATTTGTTTTGCCGTGAGAAGGATCGTCCTGTGGTGACGTCAATCTCCCGCACTTTTATTGTTGTGGTTTTCAACAGCCTTTTCATTCCACTTCCTCTGGCAACATGCACCAACAAATTGGGTTTCACCAATAAACCTGTTCTCTTGTAACTGCTGGAATTATGTGATGATTGATCTATGTTATATCGCAACTGTGTAGTTGATAGAAGTTGAAATGTTGATTATGGCTCAAGTTGTGTGTATAAATTAGTCCTTTACTGATCCTGTGTTATTGAAGTTATATAGAGCATATCAATGTAACGAAAGTGGAGATGTAACAAAACGGAGGTGGCGCAAATGTAACAACACATTTTCCTAAAGCAGATGCTAGTCCCCTAGTGTGCTACACGACATATACATGAGTACTTGCACGATTCACACTTCTTTAACTGCAGATATCGTTTCTGCTACAACTGCAAAAATCTCAGTATTTATTATGATGCTTCACAGAATGTAGCAGGCGAGTAAAGAGTAGCAGGCGAGTAAAGAGTAGCAGGCGAGTAAAGAATGTAGCAGGCGAGTAAAGAATGTAGCAGGCGAGTAAAGAGTGTAGCAGGGATGGATAAAAATTATTGCTGATTTCATTGGTCTGCCACTTGAAAAGTAGCTTCAGAACCCTGCACTAGGCTTCTTTTTCTATTACTAATGCTACTACTACTACTACTACTACTACTACTAATAATAATAATAATAATAATATAATAATAATAATACTGATCCTTTTGTTAGGACCAGATTTTCTTTCTTTCTTTTTGTTTTACTTTTTTCTTATTCCTAATCTCCACTTTAAAAAAAAAACTTTTTCACCTCGAATATTTTTTCATTCAGTTTTTTTTCAGTCTTTTAGTTTCCAGTGTTGTGGTTAAAAGTTAAAAATGATCTCACTTACGTGGGTTGTCCGAGACTAAATAGCCAGGCTTTCTTTTTATTACATGGACAGCACTTGAACATAATTTTCCAAATTTTATCAACTTCTCGAAAGTTTATAGTGATAATGTAAAATGTTTTAGTTTGTTGTTTTTTTTAAAATCTCTTTCACTTGATATATTTTTAGAAATAACAGAATGTGAGTACTATATAGTACCTACGCAGATTTCTTACATCTTACCTCTTTCCCGTGCCCTTAAACCTCACATAGGCTTCGCCAACTTTTCCTGTTTTCGGCGAGCTTTTCCATCTCATCAAGGGAGTTTATGCCTACTAATTTGGCTAAGTTAACAATGTTCACGTGGTCGACCTATACTGTTAAAAAAAAAAAAACGCATAGCTTATATAAGCTTCGTTTTTTTATATGGTATGACAGAAAAATATTTTCCTGGGTATCTCAAACCAAACCAAAAACTGTCCCAAAGATATCAGGTACATGATTTGGCGTGAATTTTGCTGTTATCGTGTATAGTCAGAACGAAGTAGCTGCCCTTGCTAATCACGGATTTTTTTTTTTTTTACCATAACTCACGTTGCGTTTATGAAAAAGTCATGATTTTTGTGGTGAGCACAACTCACTTCCCACAGAAATGAAACCCTATAAAAGGATGAGGTTACACAAACAAATTCAGTAAATTTTCAAGCAGACAATTATGGCGCGTTTATCGCAAAATTAACGAAACATTGCTATTGGTCGCCTGCAAGCAGGCGAAAGTCAAAGTCAAGTTGCCAGCCATTTAAACGTGCAGCAGAATACCATCAGTCGACTTTGGCACCGTTTCCAAGCCACTGGCTCAGCTGAAGACTGGCACCGCAGAGGACGACCCAGGGTGACAACAGCAGCTGATGATTGCTTTATTCTGGTTCATCACATCAGAAACAGGTTTACAACAGCTTCATCAAGTGCCCAGTTATTGCTTGCAGGACTTCGTGTGTCTGATCAAACTGCCCGGAATAGACTGCATGAAGCTGGACTGGTGGCACGACGACCTCACCGAGTCCTGTCTTAACGAGAAGCAATCGCTAAAATCGAATTGTTTGGACCAACCAGCATCGGCCCTGGACAACTGACAATCAATGGAGACGTGTCTGGTTTAGTGACGAATCTTCCTTTTTGTTGCACCGCCATGATATGCGGAGAAGGGTCTCTCTCTCTCTCTGAACCTTAAGTGCCCAGGGCACATGGGGCTTCCGCAAGGGTTTTCCACAAATGCCTGTCTTTCGCCTTTTTTTCTGCTCTTGCCCAGGTGAGCCCTCTATTGCTCAACATCCTTTCTGTTGTTCTTCTCCATGTCTCTTTTGGTCTACCCTTACTTCTGCTCCCCTGTGGTGTCCATCTTAGTGCTATTTTTGGTAGTGAGTTGTCAGTCATTCGGAGCACATGTCCCAACCATCGCCAGCGTCTTTCCTCAATAATTGTTGTCAGTGGTTTCATCTGCATTTCTGCCAATAAAATGTTATTTCTTATGGTGTTTGGCCAAAATATTTTTTTAATTCTACGTAAACATTTAGTCTGGAAAGAATTCAACTTGTTTTCTATGGTTTTGGTGATTTTCCAGCATTCACTTCCATAGAGTAGTACACTTAGAACATTACTCTTAAATATCCTGATTTTCATATTTATGCTTAGTTTATTTGATTTCCATATATTCTGTAGCATTGCAAAAGCCTGGTTTGCTTTAGTAAGTCTGCTGTTGATGTCCTCTGTGCTGTCTCCATTTTCTACTACTCTGCTGCCAAGGTATACAAATTCGTTGACCTCCTCCATTAACTTGTTATCTACTCTGAGTACATTTCTGTTGTTCACATTTTGCTTCATTAACTTTGTCTTTCCTACGTTGATCTTTAGTCCTATGTTGTTTGCATTCTGGGTTAACATGTTTATTTTATCTTGCATATCTTTGTGACTGCTTGATAATAGACAAATGTCGTCCGCAAAGTCAAGGTCCTCCAGCACTGTGTTAAGGGTCCATTGTAATCCTCTGCGTTTGTCTGATGTTGCCTCCTTCATTAACCAGTCTACTGCCAAGATAAATAATGTTGGTGATAGTACACATCCCTGTTTCACTCCTGTTTGTACCCTAAAGCTGCTGGAGGTATGTTCTCCACAGATAACTTTGCACTGAAAACCCTCGTATAGGGCTTTGATTACATTAACTATTTTATGGGGGAGGCCATGCCATCTTAGGATTTTCCACAGTGCATCTCTGTTGACACTGTCAAAGGCTTTCTCAAAATCTATGAATAATGCATATGTTGTGCTATGCCATTCATTTGCCTGTTCTAATATTTGTCTAAGTACAAATATATGGTCTATGCATGATCTTCCTTTCCTAAATCCTGCCTGCTCTTTCCGAAGTTTTTCCTCAAGTGTTGGTACAATTCTGTTGATGATTATTCTGCAAAATACTTTACTAGTGAGTGGCAGTAGGGTAATGCCTCTCCAGTTCCCGCAATCTCTGAGGTCACCCTTCTTTGGTAGTTTTACTATAAGACCAGTTTTCCACTCCTCTGGGGCTTTTTCTAAATCCCAAATTTGTTGTAATATCCGGCAAAGTTGTTTTGGTGTTTCTGTTTCTTCTGCTTTCAACATCTCAGCAGTCACTTCATCTTCACCTGGTGCCCTGTCTGATTTTGGAGAAGGGTCTACCGTAGGCCAAATGAACGTTTTGCCCAAAATTCCGTTGATGAAGCTACGCCGCACGGTGGTGGAGGTGTGATGGTATTGGGAATGATCAGTTTCAACGGAAGGAGTCCATTGGTGCAGGTTGAAGGAGGTTTGAGTGCGCAACGTTACGTCAATGAAATTCTTCGACACTATGTCCTTCCATTTTTGGGTGCGCAAAGGTTTGTGTTTCAACAGGACAACGCCAGACCCCATTCTGCAGGGTTCACCACACAGTTCCTGACTGCCAACAACATTCTCACCCTTCCCTGTCTCCAGACATGAATCCAATCGAGCACCTATGAGATAAGCTGCAAAGATGTGTTTGTCGCCGAAAAGTTTCTCCAGCCAATCGCCGTGATCTGTGGCAGGCACTCTAGGAAGAGTGGGCAGCCATCCCACAGGCGCATATCAGATATCTGATCGCATCTATGCCCAGGAGATGCCAATCGCTGATCGATGGAAGCGGAGGCCTAACACCATACTAACTTGAGAACCCCTGGGACTAACAAATTCTCGTCACACAGATGAAAGAAACTGTCAGTATATTTTCTTTGGCCTTTTGTGTTCCACTTGATGCAGTACTCACAAATGACGTAATCACTTTAGGTGTGTTCAAGTATTGTAACTCCAGTTTGAACTTTTTCTTTAGTAACTTCCCTTCCGGCTTCACATAGAACCAAGTGTTTGAGTACGTGAGAGTGTTATTTCATCAAGTAAAAGTGTTTGTGTGAACTGGAAATTTTGTACAGATACTACTCAGTGGTGGACGGATAAGGAATGGAAAAAGGATGATGATTAGCTTACTATATACACTATAAGTACTGGAAACAGCAGTTTAAAAAGTCACAGTGCACATCGTTGTGGTAAAGATTCTAACTATACGCAACATTCCTTTAACTATCAACAGAATTAAATGAAATTGAAGAAAAGTCAACATTTTCTTTGTTACATTCTTCATCATGATTTTTACATCTACACCTCATGTTTGTATATTTCATACATTTACATCTTTTGAGCGTTCACCGTCATACATGGCTCGCATTTCGCCACATTTTTTCTGTTTTCGGAGTTGTTCAACTTCTCCAAGGGATCTTGAGCCTACAGATCTAGCCTCTTCCAACAAGTTCTTTTGTCGATTTTCACATGGTAAGTTGTATAAAAGGCATGATTTCTTCATCGACAGAGTCCTCTTATGATGTCACTAACCTTAATGCTGCACTAGATTTTTTTTTTTTTTTTTGACAACTCATTTTCTTGACTTGCAGGAAATGTTCCACCTATTTTTATTGACATTTCTAGTGTACACGCCCGCCGACCAGAAGGGTCCTGGTTCAGTTCCACGTTGTGGCAGAACTGTTTTGGACCAGTCAGCACTGGAGTCAAACAAGGGCTGAGAAATGTGTACCTGGGGTTTCCCTGGAAAAACAAAAACAGCAACCCCCCACCCACACCCCCCCAGGCCACCTAAAATGTTGTAGTGGCCTAGAAATGTGAAGGCACTAACACTTCACAGCCTTCACACCTCCAATACATTTTTTATGAGTGCTTGAGAACGTGTTTTACTCATCATTTCTCTCTGCATCATTCATTTCCTTGTCATAAAGTGCTTTTCCCTCCGTGGCACATGAACATTCTGTTAAGTAGTCTCAGAGACAAACAAGACAACAAATTTGAAGTACATTCCTAGCCATGAAAGTGCTGCTTCTAGTTATATATCATGAAAGAATTAGTTCTATCTTTTAAAAAATTTTTTTTCTGTTTTATAATATGAATATTCCATGTTGTAGCTTTTAAGTACATAACCTTAAAATATGTTATGCAACTGCCACCTCATGTAGGTAGAACAAAAATCAGTTTTAAATTATAATTTAAGTCTCATTTCTGTTTTTCTGTAAATATCTATGAACTGTTTATTTTTCTGCAGAGAGTCTGTAACTATAGACATGAGTGAAAATCAAGAAACATTTCAGATAAAACAGGAACTAGACAGTGAGGTAAGTGAGTATATTGTTTAATAAAGTATGTATTATCACAATCATATACCCTTCCTCTTTTGATCAATATGTTTTTGTGCTTTCAATATACTTTGTGGTTAAAAAATAAGAAGTAATAATAAATTTACCCACAATTCTCAGATACACAGAATGGACAGCATGAAAGCAGAACACTGGTTGGGCTATAAAGATGATGAAGGTAAGTTTATGAATAAGAAACAAATTCAAAAAGCAGAAAAGAATTTCATTAACCTGAAATCTTTGGCACATTTTATGTACAGTTTAAGGGGATGAAGATGTCCAGTGAAGCAGTCGGCGACCCACAGCTGATAAGCCAGCATCAGGGTTAGTGTACAGTAGCTGACCAAGACCCTGTCCCACCTCTCCATGGTACCCCCAGCAACAAGCCTAGCCTGGTTAACGGGGCAGGGATCGCCATAGTTCCCACGGTGGTGGAGTCTGCTAAAGAAGCATTGCACACCCCCTGCTTTTTAGCTGTACTCCGGGACTGAAAAAGTAGCCGCCATAACCTGCTCCCATGCCGATAAGATGTTGTGCCTCAACACCTCTACAGCATCGGCTGCAAAGAACAGCAGCTCGCAGTTACATGGAGTTCGTACAAGTACAATGTACAGTTTAAATGAGTGGAACAATGTTTAACGTGTTTAAACTTCAGTCTTTGAATAAGTGATAACTGCAATCAGAATTCTACCAGAAATGAGAGAAAGTGGAAATTAGTCATAATAGAAATAACAAGCTGTAGCATATTTGTACTAAATCAACAAAACACTGTCCTTATAACACACTTTAGGCTCATAATTTTAAAATAAACTCTGTGCTTTGGAAATGTCTCTAGTTTCCATAGTGGTTTTCAGGTCCTGTAAATGGTATCTATTGCCTAATAGTTATCTTGAAACATTCATGTGTCAAGATAATTATTTATATTCATAAGATAACTATATATGTTCATATATATAGTCTACCCCTCTAAGTACACTGATAATATCGGCTTGATCTTGGTTGTCCATCTGTGATGACGGCAGAGCCAGCCAGTCTATCAGCTCTTTCAATTCCCTGGATGCCTGTATGCCCAGGAACATAGATGAAAGTGACTGAATTGTTGATCTCTGCAATGACTCAAGCCACTGCCTGCGTACAGAGCCTGCCTTGACCTTCCGGATCATACTCATTGAATCACTTAGAAGGGGCACATGGCCACAGTGTTGTGACTCCAGCCAGACGAATACTTCTCTTACCACCATCACCTTCATCATCACACTGTTTGTGGTCATAGCGAAGGCACCGCTGGCTTCCTGGATTGTTCTGCCTACTGAGCATGCTGTGAATGCCCTTGCACTCCTTTGAAGTCATAAAATGGACCCATCTGTATAAATAACTGCGTCTGCCTCACTGGAGTTTTCACTGGTGAGGCTGTTGACTTCTGCATTCACAGCAAGTGTGCTCTCTTCTTCTCTTGTCAGACCTGACAATGCAAGCAAATATGCCCCTGAACGCTGGAGGCACAGGCACCTGTTCCTCACCAGGCTTGATTGTTAAGTTCACAGACCTGCCTGACAACATCTTCTGCATGATCCACCCATGGTTTACCCATTTTTAGACTGCCACCCTTATCTTTGAGAAGCTCTTGATGCAGTGGGTGCTCCTTGTCTATGCTTATCTTTGAGAAGCTCTTGATGCAGTGGGTGCTCCTTGTCTGTGCTTATCTTTGAGAAGCTCTTGATGCAGTGGGTGCTCCTTGTCTGTGCTTATCTTTGAGAAGCTCTTGATGCAGTGGGTGCTCCTTGTCTGTGCTTATCTTTGAGAAGCTCTTGATGCAGTGGGTGCTCCTTGTCTGTGCTTATCTTTGAGAAGCTCTTGATGCAGTGGGTGCTCCTTGTCTGTGCTTATCTTTGAGAAGCTCTTGATGCAGTGGGTGCTCCTTGTCTGTGCTTATCTTTGAGAAGCTCTTGATGCAGTGGGTGCTCCTTGTCTGTGCTTATCTTTGAGAAGCTCTTAATGCAGTGGGTGCTCCTTGTCTGTGCTTATCTTTGAGAAGCTCTTAATGCAGTGGGTGCTCCTTGTCTGTGCTTATCTTGAGGTATGCATGCATCCTCCAGATTTTGATCCTGTGATTCATAGTTTGGAGATCAAGGAGATATCTCATCGCTGCACAGAAAGTGTGTCTCATATAGCCCAAGATAATTTGCATGGCTTCATTTTGCATCTTTCTGAGTTATTAAATCTGCGTAGGCTGACATTGAGGATGGCCAGGGCCTACTCATAGAGTGCAAGGACCAGCCCCTGGTACAGAAATATTTGTAGCTTCTGTTCAGTGTTGGCAGCAACCATGACCTTCATTGCTGATAGACCTTCGCAAGCTTTTGTTACCATATGGTCAACATGTTCTTTGAAACGCAGACTGTGATGAAACTTCACTCCCAGGTATGTCATCAGGTTGGTTCTGGTTACATCCTTGCCACACAGCCTCATAACAGGTATATCATTGCTAGCAATATGGTTGTTCAGTGAGAACCATGTCATTGATGCTTTTGTAGGGTTGACAAGGGCATTAGAAATGTCATATCAGGATATGTAATAAAGTTTGGTATGTAGTGCATTGGTAATCTCCTATCTGTCTATTCCCTGGTGATACACCAGCACATTATCAGCAAATGACAGAATCCTTCCCTTCCCAATGAGCTGTTATTCAGCAGCTGTCACCATGTATACATTGAACAGGGCCAGCGACTGCTTCTTCTTCTTTGTTCGCTTCTACCACCAAGACCGCCTCGTGATCCTACTGGATTTACTCCTGTGGTCCTCGATTGGTCTTGTGGTCCCTGAAAGGACCACACGAGATCCCTGAGAGGACCACAAGAGGTTCAGAGTATTGCAGGGCTTGAGCCTGTATTCTCGGTGGGCAGCAGAAGCAAGATTGCATGATACCATGGTTTTCATTGCACCAGTTTGGTCTAGAGTTGGACTTTCTCACCAGAAAACATCAACATCTTTTGGGATACCTGTGTATCCCTACTGGGTGAAAGGTGGTTGTCCATCCAGTCCAGCATTGGACTTTCTCACCAGAAAACCTCAGCGTATTAGGATACGCATACATCCCCATCTGGTGAGAGGTGGTTGCCTATCTAGGCTGCACTGGTCCAGTGTCTCCGACTTCAGCAGTTTGTGGTTGTGGCCGCTACCCTTCGTAGTTGTGACCAGGACAGAGCTTTTGTCCAGGAGGATGAATCCTGGCCACTAGTAAGTTTCACCCCTGGGTTAAGCCAGTTTAGGCGTATTATCCCAGCATGGGTGTGTTTAGGACATGACTGACCTCTAGAGCGGAGGTACCGTGTCATGAGTAGTAATCAAGTTTCACCCCTGGGTTAAGCTAGTTTAGGCGTATTTCACCAGTATGGGTGTATATCGGATGTAGCGGTCTCTAAAGCAGAGGTGCCGTGGTATGAGTAGCTCTCGCAGCGAGACTACTGGACATAGTGATTAAATTCACTTTATCTTTTCCATCACCTTTTCACAGCGGTGCTGCCTGGCAACCCTAGACGCATTTTCTTTGGCTGGGAGGAGTTTCACTCCATGCGTGGCAGCCGAAGAATGTTGCCAGCAGTGTCTTAGTTTAACCCCTGGGTTAAGCCAGTTTAGGCAATCAGCCCCAGTATGGGTGTGTATAGGACGTGGCCGGGCTCTAGAGCAGAGGTGCCATTCTTTGAGTAGTCCTGATCTTGAGACAACTGGTCACTTCACTTAATCCTTCACCTTTTCCATGACGGCACTGTGCAGCAACCCTAATTGCATTTTTCTTCATTGACTGGGAGGAGTTTCACCCCATGCAAAGCTGAAGAATCTCGCCAGCAGGACGGGGCCAGTGACAACAGAGAACCCTGTGGCAGACCTGGATATATTGTTATTGGTTTTGAAGACCAACTACCACATCTGAGAACCACCTTTCTCTAGACCTGGGCTGATGAGGAGGAGAGGGTGCACTTCTGGTCTAATAAGCATGCACATTAGATAATTGAATGGTACTCTGTTGTATCCATCTTCTAAGTCTATTGTGGCTTCTGGGGCTTTAAAACTTTGAAGACATCTTGAGCAGATACCGCAGCACTGAGCCGTGTTTCTTTGTTATTTCGATACCCTCCAAGTGTGGAGTGAAACATGTGACCACTCTTCCAAGTCATTGGTGAGTTTATATGCAGCAGTTATCTCCAGTAGCTTGCCAACGGTGCTTGGCATCATGATGATTTTGAAGCTGCTGAATGGGAATGGTCCCTGTTTGACTTCGGCAGCGGTAGCAGGTAGCTGTGTAGCCACTCCTCTTTGATCTGGCCACTGGATACTAGCGCGGAATTCTCTGGCCAGTTTTTCTTTTTAATTTATCAGAGTGCAGTACCAAAAATTTTAGAAGATTGCTAGGTGGCCACAACAGTTCTGTAACAAAATACAACCCATCTTGCTTGTTTTATGCTGACAGCTGTCCATCATTCTAACTTGTATACATTATATTTGATGCTGTCTGATCAGCAAACCAATCCAGCACTTCATTTATTTCAAGGCTAGCAAAGTTGATTTCATGTACATAAATTATGTAAATGTACTGATGGCAATGTACTCAGAGAAGAACTGGCTGTGATCATTCATGCCAAAGATCCCTGAGAAAATGTAAGAATATTACAAACACAGCACCTCTGTTAACACTCATTACTCTAAGCTGGGTATATTATATCTTCTTTTTTTTTTTCCTTTGCATTCAGTTTCTTATGTTGAATTATCTTGACACAGATACAGGACACTCTCATGATTTTCATTATCAGCTAAAGTTCTTCATCCATGCCCCAACATTTTCTTCTTATGTTCCTTTTCTGGGAGCAGGTTTCAGCTAATGAGACTCTGTAGAAAGTGCAGGTTTGAGTTAATGAGACTCTGTAGAAAGTACAGGTTTCAGCTAATGAGACTCTGTAGAAAGCAGGTTTCAGCTAATGAGACTCTGTAGAAAGCAGGTTTCAGCTAATGAGACTGTGTAGAAAGTGCAGGTTTCAGCTAATGAGACTGTGTAGAAAGTGCAGGTTTCAGCTAATGAGACTCTGTAGAAAGTGCAAGTTTGCAGGATGTAGTCTGTCATGTCCAGGGTGGGGTTTTGGTGAACTAAAGTTTCCATAGATGGACTTTTTGGTGCCCTCTTTAGCAGTTTTGTCAGTTGCTTTCACTTCCTCCAACACTGCAGGGTGAAGGAATCCTGTAATGTTTGTTTCAAGCATAACAACTCAGTCACTTTCTTGGTCAGATGATCTTCTGCTTTCATTTCCTCCAATACTGCAGGGTGAAGGTATCCTGTAATGTTACAAGCATAGCAACTCAGTCACTTTCTTGGTCAGATGATCTTCTGCTTCATCTTCATTGGTTTAGACTAATGAGATTCACATAGGAACACATTGTTTATGTTCTTGAGTTCCTGTGTTGTCTTTTCTCTAGTATTTCTTGTAGTTTTATATGAATTATTTTCATTTTATAGATTAATACTGTTTATGTAGTTTTAAGTGTGAAAATCATAAATTAATTTTTTTTCCAAATTATTTCTGGAAGCTGACACTTAACTTTAAAAAAATGTATAAGAATCCCAAAATAGAGTTATAATGTATCATTTCACACCTGTTTTATTTGGACTCTTGTTCTCACATTTCAGTTACACATTCTTCTTCCAAGTGTTTCTACCCCAAATTTGATGCATTGAATCAACAAATTAAAATGGAGAACATTGTCACACAATCAGAGCTTCAGAAGCATGATCTTCAGATTGTACTGGTTGATGGCAAGAGCCCTGCATCAACAGAAGTAGAAAACGTAAATGAAACAGTTATAGAAGATAACAGCAGGCTACAGGAGATGAAAGAATCTTTGATATGTTGGAGAGTTCAAGAACAGGAAGGAGTTATGCATGAAACACAGAATAATGGTAAGCTGGCTTTACAAAATGAAAACTTTAATACATCTGTCAGTACAGGAAGGGCTTACAATGAATTTGCTGTTGGATTTTCTGAGAAAGGCTGTCTAGACAGGCACAGAGTAATGTGTACAACAGAGAGACCGTACAAGTGCACTGTTCCTGATGCTGGATTTAATCAAAGTTGTAATCTAAACAAACATCTAACAATACATATAGGGGAGAAAGCTTACAAATGTGATATTTGTGGCATTGGATTTGCCCATAGTGGTGATCTAGATAAGCACAAAAGAATACATATAATGGAGAAATCTTACAGGTGTGATGTTTGTGATGCTACATTTGCTTACATGAGCATTTTAAAATCACATAAAATGACACACACAGGGGAGAAACCTCACAAGTGTGACTTGTGTGGGGCTGGATTTTCTCAGTATGGCAGTCTAGTTAGGCACAAAAGACTACACACGGGGGAAAAGCCCTACAAATGTGATGTTTGTAATGTTAGATTTTCTTGTAGTAGCAGTGTAAGCAAACACAAAAGAATACACACAGTGGGAAAACCTTACAAATGTGATATTTGTGATGTTACATTTACTCAAATGAGCAGTTTAAAATTACATAAAATGATACACACAGGGGAGAAACCTCACAAGTGTGATGTCTGTGGGGCTGAGTTTTCTCAGTCTGCCAGTCTAGATAGGCACAAAAGGCTACATACAGGGGACAAACCTTACATGTGTGATGTGTGTGGTGTAAGATTTGCTTGTAGCAGCAATATGAAAAAACACAAAAGAACTCATACAGGAGAAAAACCTTACAAGTGTGATTTCTGTGGTGCTGGATTTGCTCAAATTAGTGCTTTGAAATCACACAAAACAATACATACAGGAGAAAAACCTTACAAGTGTGATGTTTGTGATGTAGCATTTGCTAAAAGTGGGAATCTAAAATCACACAAAAGGAAACACACAGGAGAGAAACCTTACAAATGTGATGTTTGTAATGTAGCGTTTGCTGATAGTGGCAGTCTAAAATCACACAGAAGAAAACACACAATGGAGAAACCTTACAAGTGTGATATATGTGGTGTTAGATTTGCTCAAAATAGCTATCTAAAAATGCATAAAAAAAATATACACCAGAGAGAAAGCTTACAGGCGTGATGTTTAGGGTGATGAATTTTCTCAGAATAGCAGAATAAAATCACACATGAATAATACAGACATTCTGCTGTTTGTGTCTGGATTTACTTATGCAAGCAGTCTAAAACCAGTCCAAGGAGTATAAGAAGACATACAAATAACAGATCATCTCTTAATGCTGGGTTTGTTCAGCTAAAAAGCTACAGTATAATGCATTCATCTGTTTTATTAATTTAATTCTAAGTTATGAGATGAAAACACAGATTAACATATGCAGTAAAATGGCCTTTTGTGCATGGTGTGTTCATGTTTTTCTTAAGTCTTTCACAATATGCTTGTAAAATAACACAGTAGAACACACACACACACACAGATGAATCACTACCAGTGTATTATTTGTGGTTCAGTTTTCTGATAGTGGCAGTACCCACACATGAAAGAACATACAGGAGTATAAATGTGAGTCTTATGGTGTGTTTTCTCAGAGAAGCTATCTACAAACCCAGCGCAAGAATACACACAGGGGAGAAGACTTCAAATTATGATATTTGTGGTGGTTGATGAGATAAGGCATGATCACCTGTACTGCCTCAGAAAAAATAATCAAGAAAGAAGAATATTGTCACAAATATATCACAAAATATCATATTTGTAATACTGGAAATAGTTATCTACAAAGGTAGTCTACATGGCAGAGAAATGGATAGAAACATTGTAAGTCTCCTAATGTTGGTGTTTGCTTTCCCATAAAGACAGCCTACATGGACACAGGACAATATAGATCTCAAGACATAAGATTTAAAATCTTAATTATACCAACTTCAGTCAAAGAAAGTAATGAGCAGTTAGTCAAAAGAATAAGAGAAGACTTAGTACTTGTGGTAGTCAGTTTTGCATAAATGTTGTTTTGGATGTTTGGTAAACACAGAATTTTTTTTCTGAGTATGTAAGAAAGCAAACACCAAATAGGATAACAAGTAAGATATTATATGCATGTATTAAATGTTGATATCTCCAACTTATCTGCAAAACTTAACAATTATATTGTTATTGACCTGCATTTGTATATTACTTCTTTGATTAAAAAAATCTTTCGCTGAAGACCCACTAAAGAAAATGCTGTTTATAAATTTGTAATATTAGATGTAATGTTTGATAAATCATCATTCTGTTCATGTTTGCTCTCAGTTGTAGTATTGGTTAAGTTTTTTAACTCTTTCCATGCCAGGCGTCAATTTTTTTATGCTTCCTGTACCCCTGTTGCTTACCAAGCATCAATTTTTTTACGCTTGGTTTGTTTCAATAAAACAACCGATGTAATATTTAGATTGTACATATTTCATCCACTTTCCGGCGACACTTTTCAAAATGATGAAAGAGTCCTTAGATACGAGCGATGCCGAGCGAGAAAAAGGATGAGAAACATGGACATTTTTCAATTTTTGATGACCTAGATAGGGGTATGGACATGGCCTGTGACCACCCCGCTGCTCTTGAATGTATCCCAAGTAGATCTAGACATATTTAGATGACTGGAGAAGTAGTTAGGAGGTTATTTCAGACATTAATTTAGCGAGAATGCAACACAGAATCACAATACGAGATCGACAAGTAGATCTAGACATCTCAGATGGTAAGTTGTGCATATCTAGACCTAGCCGATGGTAAGCTGGGCACAATCATTGTCTAAAAACATCACATTACTTCTTTTTTCCTAAAAAACTCTGCATTTATGAAATTTTCATTCATTTAGTTATACTTTGAAACATAATAAGTATACGGAAGTACGTGGAAATACTGTTTTCCATTCCATTTTATAACTATACCCACTTACAGACCAAGACCCGCGCTTTTATTCTGGCACTCCACTACACGTCCGTGTTTCTTCCTCCGGCACGGAAAGAGTTAAACTCCCAAGCTTTTAATATTCTTCAGTACCCTCTGTGTCCTAACCGAAAACTATACCAACAACCAAGCACAACATAGAACTAGTGTGCTTAAATCCATCAGCCTTCTTGTCTCTGTGTGACATTAGGACCACACAGTCTGGGGGAGCTGACTGCACATCTTGGAACCACAAAAAAATACCAGCAGTTTTGATAACACATAAAATATAACAGTTATTAAAAAAAAAAAAGTTGATTCAGTAGATTTTTGTGTTCAAGTAATGACCAGGGTTATATAACACAGCCCAACCAAAAAAAAATTTTTTTCTTGGTGCTTTGGTTTTTAGGCCTGTTCCAGATAAAAATATCTCAGCAAGCTGATCAAATGCATTATAATGCACTACACTAAACTATGTTTATTTTCTTTACATTTGTCTGCCAGACAAAAGTACTGATAATCTACAAGTTTTGCAACAACTGTTCTATTGTACAGATCATCTCAATGATCTGTACAATAGAACAGTTGCTGCAAATTTGAGTTGAGAATGTTGTGATTTCCAGTGTTAACACTGACAGCTTAAGAACTTTTAGCTGTATGTGAGGTCAAAGTTAGCAAGATGTGCATAGGTCTGTTCCAGTCACTTTACTGTCCGATCTTATTAATTGCTGCTGTACGTTGTGAACAATGTGTGTTATGTTTCTCATGTTTGTGGAGCTGTAGCACACTGACCGTTTCCTTGACTGTTCTGTTAGCACATTCATTGTCTCTGATGTCCATAACCAGGTAAATACTGTAAGTGTAATTGTATAGTCCATATCATTAGTTCCAACATATGAAAATCTACAGAATCCGCTCTTGCTGATATAATTTTATGTATGTAGTGTCACAACCTCTTACTGCATTTCTGAGTGGTTCTGAGACATATAGCTAGTCCTGCCATATCTGATGGTCTTGAAATTATAAAGGGACAAGTCTGTCAACTCGGTAAAGGAGTTCTGGTAAAGAATACCCATGACACAGACTTGCTTTGTGATGTTAGTTGAGGACTTCCATGATACACACTGTCTTGTGATATTAGAAGAGGATATCTATGATACACATGAATTTATTATGTCAGAGGATATCCATGGCATTCACTATTTTGTAATTTCAGAGAAGATATTCCGCTGCTGGCAAGATTCTTCAGCTGCCGTGCATGGAGCGGTGCTCTTCCCAGCCAGTGAAGAAAGGTGCAAATGGGGTTGCCGTGTGGCACCACTGCGGAAAATGTGGTGAAAGGATAAAGCGAAGCAAGCAGTCAAATCATGGCACCTCTGGTCTGGAGGTCGGCCACATCCTAAGTGCACTCATATCGGGTGAAATGCCCGAACCGGCTTAATCCAGAGGTTAAGACACTGCTGGCGAGATTCTTCGGATGCCGCGCGTGGAGTGAAGCTCCTCTCGGTCAAGGAAGAAACTGCGGAAAAGAAATAAGGGTTGCTGTGCGGCGCCGATGTGAGAAGGTGAAGGAAAGGATAAAGTGAAGTTTAATTGGTATGTCCAGTAGTATCGCTGTGAGAGATACACATACCACGGCACCTCTGCTCTAGAGGCCGGCCATGTCCGAAATACACCTACACTGGTGAAATATGCCTAAACCGGCACACACCAGGGGTGAAACTTGATGGCTAGGCATGTCATGCCACCTCTGCTCTAAAGGTCGGTCACGCCCGATATACATCCATGCTGGAGAAATATGCCTAAACCAGCTCATACCAGGGGTGAAACTTGAAGGCTACGCATGTCACGGTACTTTTGCTCTAGAGGTCAGTCACGTCCCAAACATGCCCATACTGGGATAATATGCCTAAACCGGCTCAACCTAGGGGTGGAAGTCACTAGTGGCGAGGATTCATCCTCCTGGACAAAAGCTCCATCCTGGTAACAACTAGGAAGGGTAGTGGCCACGACCACAAAATGCTGAAGTCAGAGACACTGGACCAGGGCAGTCTAGATAGGCAACCACCTCTCACCCGGCAGGGATGTATGCATATCCTAATCACGCTGAGATTTTCCGGCGAGAAAGTCCAACACTGGACTAGATGGGCAACCACCTCTCACCCGGTGGCGATACACGGGTATCTCAAAACACGTCAAGGTTTTCCAGTGAGAAAGTCCAACTCTAGACTAAACTGGTGCAATGAAAACCACAGTGTCACGCAATCCCGCTTCTGAGACCCACCAAGAATACAGACTCAAGCCCTACGATACTCTGAAACTCTTGTGGTCCTCTCGGGGATCTCGTGTGGTCCTTTGGGGGACCACGGAACTTAACGAGGACCACAGGCATAAATTCAGTGGGATCACAGGGTGGTTTTGGTGGTAGAAGTGAATGAAGAAGAAGAAGAAGCAGAGAAGATATTCATGACACTGACAGCTTAAGAACTTTTAGCTGTATGTGAGGTCAAAGTTAGCAAGATGTGCATAGGTCTGTTCCAGTCACTTTACTGTCCGATCTTATTAATTGCTGCTGTAAGTTGTGAACAATGTGTGTTATGTTTCTCATGTTTGTGGAGCTGTAGCACACTGACCGTTTCCTTGACTGTTCTGTTAGCACATTCATTGTCTCTGATGTCCATAACCTGGTAAATACTGTAAGTGTAATTGTATAGTCCATATCATTAGTTCCAACATATGAAAATCTACAGAATCCGCTCTTGCTGATATAATTTTATGTATGTAGTGTCACAACCTCTTACTGCATTTCTGAGTGGTTCTGAGACATATAGCTAGTCCTGCCATATCTGATGGTCTTGAAATTATAAAGGGACAAGTCTGTCAACTCGGTAAAGGAGTTCTGGTAAAGAATACCCATGACACAGACTTGCTTTGTGATGTTAGTTGAGGACTTCCATGATACACACTGTCTTGTGATATTAGAAGAGGATATCTATGATACACATGAATTTATTATGTCGGAGGATATCCATGGCATTCACTATTTTGTAATTTCAGAGAAGATATTCCGCTGCTGGCAAGATTCTTCAGCTGCCGTGCATGGAGCGGTGCTCTTCCCGGCCAGTGAAGAAAGGTGCAAATGGGGTTGCCGTGTGGCACCACTGCGGAAAATGTGGTGAAAGGATAAAGCGAAGCAAGTAGTCAAGTCATGGCACCTCTGGTCTGGAGGTCGGCCACATCCTAAGTGCACTCATATCGGGTGAAATGCCCGAACCGGCTTAATCCAGAGGTTAAGACACTGCTGGCGAGATTCTTCGGATGCCGCGCGTGGAGTGAAGCTCCTCTCGGTCAAAGAAGAAACTGTGGAAAAGAAATAAGGGTTGCTGTGCGGCGCCGATGTGAAAAGGTGAAGGAAAGGATAAAGTGAAGTTTAATTGGTATGTCCAGTAGTATCGCTGTGAGAGCTACACATACCACGGCACCTCTGCTCTAGAGGCCGGCCATGTCCGAAATACACCTACACTGGTGAAATATGCCTAAACCGGCTCATACCAGGGGTGAAACTTGAAGGCTACGCATGTCATGCCACCTCTGCTCTAAAGGTCGGTCACGCCCGATATACATCCATGCTGGAGAAATATGCCTAAACCGGCTCATACCAGGGGTGAAACTTGAAGGCTACGCATGTCATGGTACTTTTGCTCTAGAGGTCAGTCACGTCCCAAACATGCCCATACTGGGATAATATGCCTAAACCGGCTCAACCTAGGGGTGGAAGTCGCTAGTGGCGAGGATTCATCCTCCTGGACAAAAGCTCCATCCTGGTAACAACTAGGAAGGGTAGTGGCCACGACCACAAAATGCTGAAGTCGGAGACACTGGACCAGGGCAGTCTAGATAGGCAACCACCTCTCACCCAGCAGGGATGTATGCGTATCCTAATCACGCTGAGGTTTTCCGGCGAGAAAGTCCAACAGTGGACTAGATGGGCAACCACCTCTCACCCGGTGGCGATACACGGGTATCTCAAAACACGTCAAGGTTTTCCAGTGAGAAAGTCCAACTCTAGACTAAACTGGTGCAATGAAAACCACAGTGTCACACAATCCCGCTTCTGAGACCCACCAAGAATACAGACTCAAGCCCTACGATACTCTGAAACTCTTGTGGTCCTCTCGGGGATCTCGTGTGGTCCTTTGGGGGACCACGGAACTTAATGAGGACCACAGGCATAAATTCAGTGGGATCACAGGGTGGTTTTGGTGGTAGAAGCGAATGAAGAAGAAGAAGAAGCAGAGAAGATATTCATGACACTCACTAACTAGAAAACTTAGTAGAAGATGTCTTTGACATTTACTGATTTGTTATACTTTCACTGTATATTACTTTCATTGACAATTGTGATGAGATGTTAGCAGAGTATGTGTCTAATACTGACTGTCTTGTTGTACACTCGGAGCATATCCATGGCAAATTATGATGAGATATTAGCGCAGGATGTGTCTAATACTGACTGTCTTGATATATACTCGGAGCATATCCATGGCAAATTATGATGAGATATTAGTGCAGGATGTGTCTAATACTGACTGTCTTGATATATACTCGGAGCATATCCATGGCAAATTATGACTCTGTTTCAATTCCCTCTTGCTTTAGAATTCTTTCCAAATGGAGTTTCATGCTTTTATAAAGAGTCCATGTTTCTGATCCATGAAACCACACAGAGAAAAGGGGGAAGAAAAGCAAGCTATGCAAAGTCTGCACCCAGTCTGGAAACTAAAATGTTGACATTGTAAAAGAATTTATCTTGTTTCCAAGAAAAACTTTGCCCAACAATTTGGATATTTTGAGATCTGGGCCAACAACGATTTATTTACTTTTGTAACATGTTTAGATCCAAAATAAATTTTCTAGGCATTAGTTTTTAAACTTGTCTCAATAAAGCAAGATGTAGTGAACTTTCAACAAGCCAAATGTTGCTAGAAGAGCCCATCCAGTGAGCCACTATGAGAAATCAGTTGTTGGGAGGGAAAGATCATGAATATTTAGCATGACATTTCCGTGAGAATAAATACTTCTGACTGGATGTGGGAGATTGCATCAAAGTATTTAAGTTTTCTGATGATCAGAAAGTTTGGAAAAAGAGAATTTTAGGATTACTCAGCCTGCCCAGGAGGTTAAAGCCAATAAATAAAAAGAACCAACATAAACTATTTCTTATTTTTACATTAAATATACTTTATGTATTCTCTCTGGCAAAATCAAATTCAACACACAAACAAACACATTTCAATAACAAGATATTCAGTTCAATATTCATAATCGTTGGAAGTGAATGTACAACACACATACATGTGACAATTCATAGATGCACAACTCTCAAAGAAATATACCATGTTTTGTCGCATTTATAACATAACTAAATGTCACAATGTTGACACAATACATACATTATAAGTCCTCATGCTAAAAGAAATATCTCAGCAGGCTGAGCAAATGGCACAGGAAATGAAAGGCAACCACTCTGATTAGAAAAAGTAAAGACTACAAGATGGAGAAGAAAGATTGCTAACTTCCACTGTCTCAGAATCCAAGTAATCAGTGAATATCTGGCTTCATAACAGACATGATCTTAATAATGTCTTAACCTCCTTGCTCATTTTTATCAGTTATGACTTCGGTCACAGCCACTGATATTTAAATAAGAAAACGAAGTAAGGAAAAAGTAAATGGGAGAAAGAATTTCAATTTCAGTGAAATGCTGCACAAAGAAAAAGCAGTGAATTACAAAATTAAAAAAGAAGTATTTGTCAATCTATGCACTTATTTTTATTGAATCTCATCCTCTTTCTCAATTCAGTCAACATTTTCAGTGATCTCTCACCATAAAAATAACCAGAACTTGTTCTTCCAAGAAGGTTTGAGAGAAATCAGTGATAACAAAGAATGCTGACAACCAAAGGGAGATAATAATTCTTGAAAATGAAGCCCACTTTGTAAAAGGTTTTAGGGGCAAGCAAATTTTGCTATTCCAATCCTGTAAAAATGTTTGGTTAGACATACAGCTCATTTCAGTAACAATTTGTGTTACTGATTTTATATATAAATGATATTTCATGCAAGTGGCTTGTAAGTTCATGGATTAAATCTCATAAAGTGGCCAAAATATAAGGTCACCTTCATAGTAAAAACATTACAAATTTACAACAAAAATCAGACAAAATAAAGTTTAAGTAAATCTCACACACTACACATAAATGTAACATCTTTAGTGGAACAAAGAAAAACTTCAAAAATTGGATGAATTCAAAGAAAACATCAACAATCACAAATGTAACAAAAATAAAAATCTGGCATTGTCCAAATGAAACTGGAAACAAATTGAACAAAAGTTGTCCTGTTTAGATAAAAGCTTCAATATTTTATGTTACAGTACTTGGCAGTCTGTAGTTATCCCAGTGCTGAATGTTGACCTGGACTGTCCAGTGTGGATTATAACTTAGAATGACAGACATAATGTAAACAAAAAAAAAATACAAAATAACATTTATCAGGAACCTGATGAGAAGCCAGCTGAGTAAATAAAGATTGTAAGACAAGAATTTTATGTTGATCAAATACTCCTAGAAGCTCAGTGGTTACACTGTGCACACAATGAGCAAAATGAGTGGGGTTCAAATCCTGCTAGATGCACCTGCTGCTTCATGAAAGTCATGGCTACGTTACCCCCACTCCCATTTTTTTCTGTTTTTTTTTTTTAATTCTTATTTGTTGCAATATCCTTCATGTGAATTTATATTGTCTTTCCCGACTATTTTTATCTTGTATGTTTGAGGTGTAAACTGAAACATCACAAGTGTGTGCTCACTAATAAACCTGTTCCTAGTTTTGTTTTAAACAGTTTTAACATCTGTTATCACAGCTTCATGCCATTGACTTCAAGTATATTTATATAAAATGTAAAAAAAGGTAAAAGTAATTTTGTCATGTCTTAGAGGCACATAGGAATATGGTGTTAGTGCCCATATTTTCCTTAAAGGCACATAAGGATATGGTGTTAGTGCCCATATTTTCCTTAGAGGCACATAGGGATATAGTGTTAGTGCCCATATTTTCCTGAGAGGCACATAGGGATATGGTGTTAGTGCCCATATTTTCCTTAGAGGCACATAGGGATATGGCGTTAGTGCCCATATTTTCCTGAGAGGCACATAGGGATATGGCGTTAGTGCCCATATTTTCTTTAGAGGCACATAGGGATATGGTGTTAGTGCCCATATTTTCTTTAGAGGCACATAGGGATATGGTGTGTGCCCATATTTTCCTTAGAGGCACATAGGGATATGGTGTTAATGCCCATATTTTCCTTAGAGGGACATAGGGATATGGTGTTAGTGCCCATATTTTCCTTGACCTGTCAGCACACTAGAGGGTGATATGGTCAGTATCACGCCTGGCCGCCTTTCCTTCCCCAACTCCAGAAGAAGTCGGGTACCCATTTCTACAGCTGGATGACTGGGGTGCATCCGGCCGGATTCGAACCCCTGATCTTCACCATAAGAGACCAGTGCACTAACCACTTCGCCACTCAGACACATATTTATTAGTTAGTTTTATATATACTTATACCCAAAAACTACGCATGAGAGCCCTAAAGCGCCTTCAGCTTGAATTGACCCCCAACAACTAACATGAAAGATGAACACACTGACCACTTTACCACTCAGTTACGTGTGTATGTGTCTGTATACAGTCTTGTGCGCATACATGCATACACACATAGTAAAAAAAAAAAGAAGCCTGCACACATCTGACACAGATTAATAATCCACAGAAGATCATAAGTTTCATGTCCAAACCACAGTCTTCAGTCACAGCACACGCAAGCCTCTAAACTGCTCGTCTAACGACCAACAAGTGCAAAAAATGTGTAAACAATAGTAACATAATTAACACACCAAAGTGGCACAACACAATATAAGCAAATGCCAGAAACAAGTCAAATCAGTTGTTAAGTGTAAATTGTTGACACTGATGAAACACTGGTAACAGGTCTCGACTACTGCCACGTTATTCATCTCTATCTTCTTCTTCCAGTGAATTCTTACTATGCTCCGCAATGATGGCCACTTTCTTCCACGAAGATGCACCTCTATCCTGACGCTGTACCTGCGTATTCTTTCATGTCTTCTACAGTGGTAGGAGATCTTGCTGTAGTTGCAAGTAATAAGATTTTGTCGGCTGATACTAAAGTGAAGAACTGGGTCATCTTTTGTAGTCAAAAGTACAGGCAGTTTTGAACTGAGTATTTTAAACACACCATGTTTTTCCACTGTCCAGTAACTTTAGTCAGTTTGGTCAGAAATGTTGCTCAAGCTCCTCACTTGTACTCTGGGTAATTATTGTTCGATTCTGCTTTGATACTTGTTGATTCTGCTTTGATACTTGTTAATTCTGCTTTGATACTTGTTAATTCTGCTTTGATACTTGTTAATTCTGCTTTGATACTTATTGAACTTGGTACAGTTAATTTTTCTGCCTAAAAGCAATTGTCTCGGTTCATCTGTTTAAACTTCTGCATTCTCCAAACATTCACTCCTTCCATATACTTCTCACTGCAGTAAAAGATGGCTGAGAGAAGAAGAGAATATTTCTTCATGGCTGTGTTCTTACATGCTTACCAAATTATCAATCTGTTAAATTCTGTCATCATCAGCATGTTGCTGATAGGCAGAGATAAACATGGTTCTCTACATACCCTGATCTTTCATAATCAGTTCTGATGTTAATTTTCTATTTAGGTCATGTTTGTGTTTTAAGTACTTTTATTCCACTTTGTCTATATATGTTTCAGTTTTGTCCCAGTTTTGTAGACTTTGCATGTTGGTAACCTCCAGCCTTTCTCTGTTAGATCTTACTGCTTCTTACCTTACTCTTATGTTGATTTCATTCTCAGTTCTGCCATCACCACAGACCAGCTCCAAAGATATCTAAATTCATCAAGCTGCTCTTCCTCTAAATTTTTTTTTTACAGTTTATGTTCTCATAGTTTTGCTTTTGTTGATACTAATCTTTAGATTCACTTTTTTTTTTACTGTCCAGATCAAATTATCTGCTTCTAAACACAAGAAGTCACTACGGACCTTAAGCCCATCTACATAAACTGGAAGCTGCTCAAACTCCATACCCTAGGACATATCCTGCAGACCTGCACTTTCCATAGAGATCTAATAAGCAAAATCTGGCCCTATGAAAAGATGGATGAAAAACTGGGGCACACATGAAGAACTCTCACTGACAATTGGACTGTTGAAGGCAACCCACCCGTCCGTCTAGAATGCTAAGCATATGAAGGCTGAATGAAGAAGGAGAACACAAGAAGAAAGTAACATTTAAAAAACAGCCCACTTGATCTGCAGCAGTTTCACTATATACAACTATTTATTAAAAATCATTGTCCAATGAACAAACACAAAAGAATCAAATATTTCATTGGCAATGGCTTGAAGGAATTACAATGGAAGAGTTTTTTTTTTTTATGTAGTTAACTCAGCCAGTCAAGGTCATCATCATCGCTGTCATCACCGAAAAGCGGGGGAGGTGGCTGCGGTTTCAAGTCCTGATGAGAAATTACACAAAATCATTCTCATTATTGACCAAGTAAACATAAACAAGACAATGGTCACATTCAATTCATTTATTTAAAAAAAAAAATTAAAAGGAAGTTGACAAATCTGAAACCCATGACAACTTGTCCATCCACTTGTTTTGTCCCATATGTTTTGAGTTTTATATTTATAAAGTCAGTCTTCACTATTTATGTGTTCCATATCTGCATGTTCCTCAAGGTATTTACAATTTTTCAGTCAAAAATTTTGAGACCCAACCCATGAACAGCCACTAATTTCTGAGACAGCTGTCTCAAGCAGCAACCCATGTACAGCCACTAATTTCTGAGACAGCTGTCTCAAGCAGCAACCCATGAACAGCCACTAATTTCTGAGACAGCTGTCTCAAGCAGCAACCCATGAACAGCTTTCAAGTCAGATCTTGCTTGTTGCTTTCAACATTCCTTTCTTACTTCTGCTTGTCATAATTCCCCTTGGTGTAAACTAACATAACCTAATATACTACTACATTTAAATTAGTATTAAGTACTTGTAACTGGAAAAAAAAAATTCTTGGAAATGACAACTAAATGATTATCAGACACCATGTCACATAAATGCCAAGAGCTAAAATATTCTCTGATACACATCTAAAAACTGAGGAAAGCTTGCCTGACAAATGAAAGACTCTTTGACAAAGCAACCTGAAGAGTGAATGATTCTCTAACACATCAGGAGAACCAGAAAGTTCAGCTGAAATTAATGGCCTGCTCGGAAGAGGTTTATTCAAAATTTTTCTGCAGCGCATTAATCCATCATGTAGCTGCAATGCTAAAAGCCATTACTATCACCACAGCCACAGTGACAGGAGCTGGCAATCATTTTCTTCACTTTGTGTAGCTTTTACATTTCCAAATTCATTGCCTGTCTTTTCCTGTGCCATTTGCAAAACTTATCGTGTTACTTCTCTTTTGGCCTCTCTTTCAATCTTTTTGCCTTGAGTTTTCCGAACAAGGAAATCACTGTAAAACTCATGACCACTGTTCCCTCTAAGCTACGCAGCTGAGCTGAGCTGGGCAGCCGCGCACAGAAAAAAATCATACAGCACTCAAAATTTTTGGAGCCGCACAAAAAGAAAAATGAAACTGCTACTTTTATTTTCCAGTTTCCAGATGTTACTCCGCGCTATAACTGTATGTTATATGTTTCAACTGGTCTTTTATTGCATAGTTTCGGTAGAACTGCAGCAGAATCATTGAATAAGTAAATAAAGAAAATCATCACTGCAATGAACTAAATACCAGGAACTAAAATGTACAGCAGGTTTATCTTCTTATCAAATGTACAGGCCTTTACTCTGTGTGTGTGTCTATATACTACACACATTTGCACACACAATATTTTTTTGCACATGAGCTGAACATTTCACACACAGACCGCAAACCCTCAAGGAGAACATTGCTCATGACAGTAATAAGGTAATATTAGCTGTTACTGTTGTAGTAGCAATAAGGCAGTTTAGACAGTAATGAAACATATGCTGGAAACCACTGGAAAACTGAACACGACAATAAAGTAATGTTAGCTGTTGTAGTAGTAGTAAGTAGTGTTAGTAATAACAATGATAAGCCAGAATCTGTGGACTAAAATGCTGAACAACAGAAAAGCTCTCCTGTGTTTGACCTGACAGCAGCTGGAAAGATCTGGCTGTGCCTGGCCGCAGCTATCTTACCTCATCATTGACCAGGTCTGGCTTCTTCCCTGGTTGTGTCTTCTCTTTTGTAACAGCTGCTGCAGATTTATTGACCACCTTGACATGACCTGCTGCTGGTTTAGTCTTGAACTCTGACCCAAATGTATCTGATACAGTGGTATCATTTCCAAAAAGTGGACTGGAATGGGTGAAGAATTTTGATTTTTTTATTCACATTCTTTTGGATTGAAATTGACAAAAACATTGAAATGAAGTAGCATATATGGTCAAATGAAATGGACACAAAACAACAAAACAGCAGAAACAAAAACATGATGAGTTAAAACATTTAAAGAGAAACAGCCCATCTGAGCCGCAGAAGTATCACTATATACAACTATTTATTAAAAATCATTATCCCATGGGCTATATACAAGAAAAATAATTAAGATGCAAATGTTATAAGTCATGAAGGAAACACAGATGATAACTCACTTTTCACCATCATCATCATCATCACCATCAAACAGTGGTGGCGGTTCCTTCAGGTCACTTGACGTCTTTCGGATAGTTTTAACACTGGTGTCCCCTTGGGCTTGTTTGCTATCATCTTTTGCTTTATCTTCAGCTGAACTCTCCGAAGTTGGGGTACCATTTGGTACTTTCACATTCACGTCTGCTTTGGAATCTGCACTCCGGGTGGGAGCCAGGTTTGCTTCTTCTCCGACGGTGCCAGAGTGTGAATCTGCTGAGACTTCAGGACTCGACTTACGGCTTTTGTTTTCCTCCTTATTATCAAAACCATCAAAGATTTCACTTCTGTCATCTGTAACTAAATCATGTCCAGCTTTAATATCATCTGCAGCTAAGTTATCACTTAAAATATCTTCTTTACCATCCAGCAAGGCATCTTTTTTTTCTTTCTCTAATTCTTTCTTGTCAATAACATCTCTGTTGTTAATATCAGTTTCTTTGCTATTAATATCAGCTCGAGGCACATTTTCAAAAACAGTCACTACGTTGCTATCTGACGAACTAAGAGATGCCTCTGAGGTTGGAACATGTTCTTCTGCATCGACTGAATGTGTCGATTTTTTTTCCAGGTTACTCTCAGTGAACTCTTCACTTTCTGATGGTGCAGCTGATTCTTTCTCCTCTGTAACAGAAACTACGGTAGTGCTAAGCTCTTCTGAAATAGCAAGAAAAAAAAGGATAGTAACAAATCAAAATATTAATTTTTATAAAATAAATGGCCTGAGGTTAAAAAAAGAACTTTATTACATGACTTATATTTCAGTCACACAAACTGAAATAATCTGACACACATGCAGAAATAATTTGGCACACAAACTGAAATAATTTGATGAACAAACTGAAATAATTTGATGAACAAACTGAAATAATCTGACGCACAAACTGAAATAATCTGACACAACCTGAAATAATCTGACACACAAACTGAAATAATCTGAAATAATGTGACACAACCTGAAATAATCTGACACAACCTGAAATAATCTGACACACAACCCGAAATAATCTGACACACGACCTGAAATGCAACCTGAAACACAACCTGAAATGCAACCTGAAACACGAGTTTAAGCTGCAGTGGTTATCTTTCGTAGCTGTTAAGTTTAAGAATATGGGCACATAAAGTACACAGAATGTCTTTTGCCAAATGTGTAAATTAACTAGTCTCTATATATAAAAACCAACAATAATGATATCAAACAATGTACAACACTGATGCAACAACTTGTGCATTAATGATCAAATAATATCTACTAACAGCACAAAAAACTGGACAATAGTAAAACATAAAGTGCATTGATGACACAAAAAACCAATTTAACAAACTACATTGTTACTTCATAATGTACAAAAATTGTGCAGAATACTATACAAAAAAAAAGTACAATAATACAATACACTGGACAATAATCATGCAACAAGATGTATAGCAATGGATGATAATCTATTCCTTAATTAAACACAAAAAGCCAAAGAAAAAGAGGTTGACCATGCGAAACTCTAAAGAAGACATTGTTAAGACAGGCTGGTTTAGTAGGAATAACATCTCTTGATGAGGATGAAAAGCTTGCTGAAAACAGGAAATCTTGGCAAGCTACCATGAGAACCCTATGTGACGTTTAGCGGCACGGGAAGGATGTAAGATGTAAGAACTAAATGCAGAGAAAAAAAAAGGGCAATATAACATTTCAAGCAACCACAAAAAGTTGACAACTGTCAAGGATGACAACTGTTTAATTAAACAACACACATGTCCTTCACCTTGGCTGACTGCTGCTCCTTTTCCTTTTGACACATCCACTTCATCTACTTCCTCTTCTTCATCATCTTCATTATTCTCTACCTCTTCTTCTTCTTCCTCTTCTTCTTCTTCTTCTTCTACACTTTCTTGTCTTGCAGAACTAGGACTGACTAGTCTGAGAGTTGTTTGCTGAAGAAACACAACATTCATGCTTTAAAACAAAATATGATCTTTAAATCTGAAACCAAGACATAATAATAACAACAACAACAATAATAATAATAATTTTGTTAAAAGTACATATTTAAAATTCTTTTCTTCCAAAACAACAGTGACAAGTCTGTTGAGCTGAGCAAGTCTGGTATGAAACACTATTCACAGAACTGTTTCAATGAAGTCTATTGGAAATTAATACATTTATCACATTTCCCGTTAAACCAAGCTGGAAAGGTCAGCGTGAGTAGGGGTCTGATGAAACTATCACCCTGTCCTCCAAGATGGGAGCTGGAGCGTGGAACCAATGACCCCATCCCCATAAAAAGACTTATTTCAATCATTTGCATGTTCCTCGTGGAACTTTGCCTCCCAAACAACACTCATGTAGGCCTCTCAGTTGTGAGCAAGATGGCCTGCTGCTGATGCATCCATTTGCAGATCGTCAACGATGTCTTGCAGCCATCTTCGTTTTGGTCTTTTACTCTTTCTTTTTCCCATTATGTACCCTTCCAAGACAGTTTTCTCTAGATTATCATGATGTTTAATATGTCCAAAATATTTAAGTTTTCTCTCTTTAATCCTTTTTTACTAGCCAGCCTTCTTCAATATTAAGTTCTTGTAGTATGGATACATTTGTTCTTTTTTGTGTCCATGATATCTGAAGAAGTCTTCTGTAGCATTTACATTCAAAGGCATTTATGTGTTTCTCAGCTGTTTTGTCCAGCACTCACAAGCATATTTTGCTATGCGAAAATGCATGCCCTTAAAAATCTTATTTGTGTAGTTCTGTCTGCTCCTCTCCACAGATTCTTTAGTTGTTTTACTTTCTGAAGAGCGATAGATGTCCTCCTTTTAATTTCCCTCAGTATATCTCCATTATTAGTTAGTAGTGATCCAAGATATTAAAAACTTTCCACTTCTTCCAGTTTTTCCTCATTGACACATGTATCAGCTGCCTTGTTTGTTTTGTCAGTTGTCATCAATTTAGTTTTCTTTGCATTAAGATAGAGGTTTTGCTCTTTGCTGTTCTTAAGGACTGACATAATTAGTTTTTCCTTTCCTTTTTGTGTTGTGGACAGTAATACTGTGTCATCAGCATATCTAATCTCTAGTATTTCATAACATCCAATTGTTATGGCATCGTAATATTCTTTGTCTACATCTTCTCTAACATTCCTCATTATATTTTCAGTATACAAGTTAAATATTAAATTATGATTACAACAAAAAATAATATTAAAACATTAAAAAAAAAGAACAGCCAGCAGCTCAACAGCCTTACTTTATCTGCTTCCAGACACTTTACTACCACAACATTTTGCTCTTTATGTTTAGCGGCACAGGAAGGATGTAAGATGTAAGACTTGTAAATTAGAGACTGAACATAACTGGAATCTGGTCACTGAAATACTGCTCTGCTGCTGCAAGCTCTGAATCATTACCTCCCTTTCAAACACTTTTTTTAAGGTAGGGATATAGGAAATAATCAGGTGGAGCAAGATCTGGTGAGTAGAGCAGATGAACTATGCAGGCAAACCCCAAATTCTTCAAAACATCCAACATCTTGTGAGCTTTGTGGGCAGGCACACTGTCCTGCAGCTTCTCTCATTCTTCTTCTTCTTATAATTCATCCTTTAACTGACCCAGCAAGTTAGAGTAGTATTCTGCATTAACTGTTTGGCCCTTCAGGAGATAGTCAATCATCAAAATATCTTTCTTATCTCAAAAATTTTAAAAAAAAAAAACTGGCCATAACCTTTCCAGCTGGCTTTTTTGCTGTGGAGAATCTGATTTATCACATTGATTTTATCTTACCTGTATCAAATTCTCTTCACAGCTACTCTACTTTCTGCAGCTGTCACTACTGTTCTATGTGATTCTCTTATATCTTTTCTCTTATCATGTTAGTGTATGATATGACTTTCTCCCCTTGTGAAAATTGCATGCTCTCTCATAGATAAGTTTTTTCTTCTTAACCAGTTAAATTGTACTTTTGTGCTGTTTCGTCACAGCTTTTGTTCTCTCTTTATTGTCTGATGAAATCAAGAGTTGAAATATTTAATTAATAAGCAAAGTCTACTCTCCATGTTTTTATACATTTAAGTACATCTCTCCATACAATTATTCTTCCTCTGCTACTGTCTCCCCACAATCCATCAAGCACAATCACTTCACAATCTCTCACAGTTTCATTACACCTTCTGTCCCTTCTTCTCCTACCTTAATGACATTTAGAATTGTTGACAAAACTTCTGATCCCAAGTAACTTTCCTCCACATCAAACTCTCCCCGAAGGTTTTGGTAGGCAGAGTTCATGATTTTCTTTACCTGAATAACAGCAGTTGACAGTCTGATACCTCAGCAAGTTCTAAACCTTGAACAAATGTTCCTACGTTAACAAACATAACTAAATATGCATCTAACTTTCTCTGATAGTCTTGGAAATCAAACTATTGTTCTGTGCAGCTGATATCATGATATTAAAGCACAGATGTGTTAGACGGGGAATAGATTATGGTGGCCTGTCTGAAGACTTGGTGTGGATTGAAAAAAAAACTATAGGAATCTCCATGCAAACTTCCAAGGGAATCTCCATGGGAATCATCATGGGAACTTCCAAGGGAATCTCCATGGGAATCATCATGGGAACTTCCAAGGGAATCTTCATGAATCCTACCCTATTTCTGAGGCTGAAATGGCACTCAGCTTAACACTGTGAGCACTACAAAGAAGAGAGACCAGGGTCTTCACCAGCTTTCATTCACTGGACCCGCTGGTCATCACTCTTGCACATTCACCTGTGCTCATAAGCAAAATAACATCATAAATAAGAACATCTATAAAAAGAACAAGAAAAAATACTACAGGTATAGGTGTACATTCAGTAACAGACAACAAAAGATGTGAAATGGAAATAAAAAATAAGTTGCCAAAGCGCACTTGAAAGACAGTAAAACAAACGCTAATCTTGGAAAGTATGAAACATTGTTCCAGGCCTATTCCTACTTGAAGTTTTAGCAAATCTCCACAATCCAAGCTAAATATTAAATCTCGTACATTCAACACTTGTCTCATGAAATGTATTCTCTCCTTCAATCTTTTTTTTTGCTGAAAAACCTGACATCCACTGTGTGAGAAAGGTGACTGTCAAACTATTTCACTGTCATCTTATTACTATAATCAAAGTTTGTTCTTACCATATTTGTGTTTATGTTGCAGTTTTCTGCTAATGTCCTTGCATATTAGCTAGAGGACATAAGAGGTGGTATCAGAAAGTTCTGGGAGTGTACCTGCCATGACTACACCATCAACAGACACTAAAGGTCATTACTTCCAAGCATGCTGAGTCAGTCTGCTACTTTACATCAAATCATCTACACAATTTCAATTTGCACATGTGGTTTTGTGACTTTACATTATGACCGCTTTTGTGATCACTATACAATGGCTGGCAAATTTGAGCAATATGCCTACATCAAATTTTGTGTGATGCTCAGTAAATCGGCTATTGAGACCTTCAAAATGCTTCTTCAGGCATTTGGCAAACATTCTATAGGTTGAACACAGGTTTCTGAATGGCATGCAAGTTTCAAGGCTAGTCAAGTGTGTGTGTTTCAGATAACAAGCACTCATAGTGAGCAATCACCAGAAAAATGCCAGAAAATGTGGGGAAAGAGTTCATGAACTCAACCATGAGGACCACCACCCAAACAATCCTTCTGAGGCACAGAAGAGGTCATGGGATCACTGTGCATGTTCCCGTGGGACTAATATGACAAGGATTGTGACCAAATAACAACATAAGGTAAGCCTGCACATTTTTTTTTTTAGACTGATCCAGAAACTTTCAAATATCACCTCATACATATATACCCATTACCATTATTAGGCTAACAATTAAAGTTGAGAATTTTCAAGTGTAATTTAGCACAGAAACATAGACAACAAACAAGAAAAAACCACAACAAAGCCTATGTTCTTATCATGTGACAGAGAGAAGAATGACCAAAAAATATGATTAGTTCAGAAGAATGGAGAAAATATGGGCAGATGAGACCAGTCAGTGTGTGTTCAAAAAAATATCTTCATGATGGACTATACAGAAATGATAAAAGGGCTAAACATTTATAGGATGAGCAAAAAAAAATGTTTAAACAGCAACTTCATGTGATTCAATAATGAAAAAGCAGAAGACAGCCAAACAACCAACAGATAACTGAACATATTATATGTGTGTGGTTATACCTAAAACCTATTCACAGCTAATGCCAAACTGAATTTTTTTTTCAATTTTAGTGTATCAGCGCAAACTGTGAATGAAATCATTGCTATCAGACAAAAGTACAAATTAAACCATATTTTCATTAACACGGACATTTGTAGCTGCCTTACAAAAATAAAATAAAAAATTCTACTATTGATGCCAGGCCAACATTTACTACAGAAGAAAGTTGAACACATTTTGTATTTTCGTTTTCCTGTAAATGAAAAAAAAAAAATATTTCAAAATATAGGTTAGCTTTGAAATTTATTGCTCACTCATGCAGAACAATATGAGATCAACCAAAACTTGACCATACAAGGTGAGCCAGCTCTGATAAACACACTAACTCTGGAGATATAGTAAAAGGGTTAACCAGTGCTAAAACACTACATCCGTCTGTTCCCAGTCTTGATGTCCCAGATGTGTACTAGCACACAAGCCATTCACAACCAACCATAGTATCAGGCAAAACAAGGACATCCTGATGTCAAATGCAGAACACTTAAGCAGATCCCTCAGACCAGCAAACAAAAGCTTGCTCATATCTGGTATCCAGTAACACACTACATCTAAAGAATAAGCAAAATGTTTGCTAACCTCAGAGGCTACATCAGCACTTGGCACAGACGAGGTAGCAGCAGTCTGCTGTACAGCAACCTTGCTGGTTGACAGCTGTGCTTGCAGGTGCTGTACTTCTTGCTGCAGTTGATGAATTTTTTGTTGCAACTCTTGTTGCTGTTCTCTAGCTCTCTCCACCAACTCATTTCTTCTCTCCTCTTCCTCTTCCTTCTCTCCTTCTAACTCTCCAATTCTCTTCTCATACCTCTCCTTCAGGTTAGAGGCTTGCACTCTCAGATTCTCATACTGAAAGATAAAACAATGAGGATCTTGAGGCAGTAATGCTCCTAGAAAATATACAATCTATTACTGAGAAGATAATAGGGAGCTGTAGGTAGTAAAGCTCCTAGAAAATATACAATCTATTACTGAGAAGATAATAGGGAGCTGTAGGTAGTAATGCTCCTAGAAAATATACAATCTATTACTGAGAAGATAATAGGGAGCTGAAGGTAGTAATGCTCCTAGAAAATATACAATCTATTACTGAGAAGATAATAGGGAGCTGAAGGTAGTAATGCTCCTAGAAAATATACAAGGTGTGTCCAATAAGTAATGAGACTGATTCCATTTGTTCAAGATATACTTACATATACTAAAATTCCTCAAAATAACATCCTTGAGCATAAGTACACCATTGCCAGTGGTTCTGCCACACGTTGTAGCTAGCCTGGAAGTCTTGAACAGGGATTTCCTTCAAAGCACTCGTCACAACAGCTTGCAAGTCATTAACAGTCCCAGAATGGTCTTTCAAGCTTGATTTGAGCCGAGGAAACAAAAAGAAGTCAGCCAGAGCCAAGTCTGGGCTGTAGGGAGGTTGGCATGGCATTGCCATGATTTGTTTCACCAGAATATCTCACTAGCAGTGACGCATGGCTCGGCGCATTGTCATGGTGAAGACCCAGGTGTTGGCGATCTCTGGGTGGACACACATGACTCTGTTCTTCAGCTGTTTAAGCACTTCCACAAAAAATGCTGTGCTGACCATTTGTCCGGGTGGTACGAACTCCTTATGGACAACACCTTTAGAGCCAAAAAAGACAATGAGAATCAAGTTCATCTTTGATTTGCGCATTTAATGGATGCATTGTGCACTATTCATCCTTGATGCTCTCTCTTCCTTCACTGAATGTATTGTGCCACCGAAACACTTGTACTTTCCATAAGGCATCCTTCCCGTAGGCTTTCTGTATCACAGCAAGCATCTCGGTCATGGATTTTTCAAGTTTAACACAAAACTTTATCCTGCTCAACACTCCTCTGCATTTTGACCATTACACAACACTTAAACAGCTATCCACTTTGCAAGCAATCCGCACTCTGTAAATTCTCAGAGCCAAATGATGAGATATCAACCCTTTACATAACATCCCCCACTAACCTTCGGGCCCAGGCAACCCACCACCACCCTGCTGATTGGCTGAACAAAATAAGTCTCATTACTTACCAGACACACCTTGTATAATCTGTAACTGAGAAGATATGCTGGAGGTAGTAACACTGCAAAAATATATATAATCTGTAACTGAAAAGATAATAGGAAGCTGGAGGTAGTAACATTGCAAAAATATATAATCTGTAACTGAGAGGATAATGGACAGCATGAGATGATGGGAGAGCAGGGAGTTGGCTTCAGAGATGATGGAACATTCCCTTGATGATGCTTCCACCTTGTATTGTATAAGACAAAGATCAACTGCTTTCAGATTTATCTAAGAATATACTCACTTTATCCTTCCACAGCTTCATCTCAGCTAGTTCATCTTGCAATTGTGTCATTTGGTGTTCTGTAGATGAACCAGATGACCTGACAACCACAATCTGAAAGTCCAGAATTGTCATATAAGTATAGTCAACTACAACATGTGTCAGAGATGATGTGTATGGTCAACAAGAACATGTGTCAGAGATGTGTACTATCAACTAGAACATGTGTCAGAGACATTGTATGTGAAGTGCTTGTGTGGCTAGCCTAGAACACATATACACAATATTTTGTAATCATGTACAAATCCTTCTGTCTACTATTTTAGCTGCTGATCATTTATTATCCCCCCTGGTACAGGTCAAAGAAAAAGAGATCGACCATGTGAAACTCTAAAGAGGACATTGTTAAGAGAGGCAGTTCAGTGGGTTTAAAAAACTCACAGAACCTATCAAACTGGCTTTTCAGTATGCTCCAGCATCCTGCTGGCTGAACCAAAATAATGCAACATGCCATATCTAGGATAGATTTGACAGACAGGACAGACATAACTGTACCTTGGACTGTTAGTTTTTTGCCAGTCATGTTAAATGCCCTTGGCAGAATGGGATGGTTGTTTGTCCATTGTTTGATTAGAAATAGATGACACAATCTTACATTTTACATCCTTTTCGTGTGGTGAGGCATCACCTAGGGTTTGCAGTGTGTCTCGCATGAATCGCTATTCTCGGAAAGCTTCTCAATCTCATCAAAGGGTCTGATGCCAATCATCTTAGCCTCTCTTGTCAGTGTTCTCTTCAGGGTTTCTCATATTATTTCTTCTCCAGATGTTTCTCATTTGATGGCTTGCTTTGTGATTCTTCTCATCACGTTCCCACATATATCCCCTTTCTTTTCTTGATCACAGATGAGACTGTTTGCTACATGCTCATTTCTCTTATGTCTAGTCTTTGGTCTTGAATTAATTCCATTGTATACGGCATATTTTTCTTAAATATTTGTGTTTTATGCATCTAATTTACTCTGTTTCTTTGGTTGTTTTCCAGCTTCCACATGCATGTTCAATGTTGGGTCTTGCATTTGAGCTGAATATCCTAAGCTTTGTTCTTGTGCTTAGGAGTTTTGTTTTCCATGTTTTCCCAAGATTCTTAATCTTTTTGCTGCTACATACTTATCGAGAGCGAGCCTCGCTGTGCTGACTACTCCACTGGCCTACTTTCACCTCGTGAGGAACTTTTTTTTTCTCTCAAAATCTAAGACTATCGCCAGTAGTGATAATTTTTTTTTTAATCACCAGAAAATATAAACATGTAACTCTTGGATTCTTCCTCTCTCATTTCATTTAAGTCACATTATATAGCTCATAACACATTTATTTTTTTCACAAGCATTGTTACATAGAATCAAACAAAAAGACAGCAAAATAAAATGTTCTCACTGCTTCTATCTAACCGAAAAACAAGTGTTCGACTTATCCATCTGACACTTGTAACATTTAATAAGTCAACTCCATAAACTGGGTATTTGTGAAAGTAGAAGAAATGTCTACAGCTCAAAGCAATGATGGATGATCTGCTGTTCCCCCCTATCTCTAACTTCAGGTATAATCCATCTCAGTGTTTTCCAATTAACAAAAATCCATAAACCCCCCCGCCATTTCAAAATCCAAGCCACAGGCCCCCAGACTCTGGAAAAGTTTCATATCTGTTTGGTAGCTATGTGCTTTAAATGCAAAAGAATGTTTGTTTCAGAAAATATGGGTGACCTTTAATGAGTAAACACTACACTACACTAAAAAAACACAGTACAAACTTGGTGAATTTTAAAAATGACACTAATGTAGTTTAGAAAAAATAGACACCAATTAATATTTCTACTTGTTCTAACAAAAAAAAGACTATGAGTTTTTGTCACAGACCCCCGCAGAAGGGTCCGTGGACCTCTGGCACAGACCACTAACTGGGATCACTGATCTATCTACCAATATCACAATAAGAAATTTGTATAAAATATTAAATGCTACATACACACAAAAAAAGATGCAGTGTAAGGGTATTTTTAGAGTGTACACGGCCCACGTTACCAAGGTACACAATGCGTGTAAAATAATAGACTGCTCCCATCGTTTACTAAAAACGACAAATTTCCAGCACAATGCCAGTATCAGCATGTGAAAATAGGTCACACAGAACTAAAAATAGCTACTGTGATTTCCCAGATACTAAATGAGGGTAACTGTGTATAGCAACGATCAAGAAAACTTGAAACATGTTTACACATCTTTAGAACTGGAGTGACAAAATAATAAGAACACGTTAAATCATCCCAAGCAGGTGACTTAAGAAAACAAAAGGGTTAAAGGCAAATGCCATTGGTATTCTGGTTCTAACTTCTTTCCTAATGTCTTCTTCCTTATCTAACTTCAAAAATACACAAAATAGTCTACTTCTTCTACTGCTGTTCCTTCCAAATAAACTTTCTCCTCTTGCACAACTGGATTCTTCTTTATTTTTTTTTTATCTTTGTGATCTCAAGTCCTATGCCGCTAGCCACTGATGACTTAATAACTTGTACATTTTCTAACAAAGCCACCAAGATGGTAATTATAGGACTAGATTTTTTTTCCTCTATTCTTTTTTTTAATTCACCAAAGCTCAACAGACATACAGTTATACAAAAAAGATTAGAAAAGCAAAGAGTTCAAAGTATTTGGTTTAAGGCAGACCACAGTAAGAACATTATGGAGATGTTAGTTAAGTAAACAATCCAAGAACATTGTGGAAATAATAGTTCAGCAAACAATCAAAGAACATTATGGAGATGTAAGACATAAGAAAAAAAAAGAGAGGTCACTTTTCTAATAACTTGTATGAAGCTGTGTCTCTCAGAAAAGTCAGAGATAGGTAGCCACACTTTCCCCCCTTTTTCGTTTCATTTCTTATCTATTTTATATACCCATACACATTATTTTCCTACTTATGTGCCCTGTATGTTTGTACATAAATAACATGTAGGCCAAAACGTTATAATTATGAGCTCAATTAATATGAATAAAGCTGTTCCTCATTCATTCATTCATTTGCATGTCCCTTGCGGAACTTTGCCTCCCTAAAAGCACTCCTGTAGGCCTCTTGGTTGTGAGCAAGATGGCCTGCTGCTGATGCATCCATTTGCAGATCACCAACGATGTCTTGCAGCCATCTTCGGCTTGGTCTTCCTCTCTTTCTTTTTCCCATTACGTACCCTTCCAAGACGGTCTTCTCTAAATTCTCATGCCATTTAATGTGTCCAAAATATTTAAGTTTTCTCTCTTTAATCCTCTTTACTAGCCAGCCTTCTTCATTATTAAGTTCTTGAAGCTGTTCCTACCTTCTATTAAAAGTCTGTGATATTAGTCTGGCAAATGATCTACACTGGTAAATGTACAAACACCAACAAACTGCCTGAAAACAACACACCTTCTTTTCCAGCTCTTCAACTTTATGCTGGAGGTCCTCTTTCTCATCTTTCAGATCAGTAAGTTGTCTATTATATTTCTCAGCTGCTGCTGTCAACATCCTGTCAGACTTGGCTTGCCATTCACGAGATATTTCTTCTTCTATCTTTGACATCTGGGGATAACAAAGGATACACGATATTTTACACAGCTGTTCAATGTCATTCAGGCGAACACTGGACATAGTGTTAGTGCCTCTATCTTCCATGACTCATTGGCACGCTAATGGATGCTTTGGTCATCATCACGTTTGCCTGCCTTTACTTTCACATCCAAGAGGAGCCAGGTTACATATTTTTATTGCTGGGTTGACTATCTGCTTCCAGCAACACCCCTGTGAGAGATGAGTGCATTAACCACTTCAATGCTCAGTTTTCCTTACACTGGCTAGACTGCAATAAAAACAGATCCATGAAAAAACAACAGAAACAAATAAAACGCAGTTCTAAAAGAAATAAGTTGCAGCTTTAAATGAAATATAATAGAACTATTAAGTTATAGTTTTAATAAATGTACAGCATAGTTATACAAAACTTTGACAACACAATACTTAAAAAATAAATCTATATTATAAAGATTATGACGAGTATAGCAACTTTAGACAAGCGTTTCATTCCCTTTAATGAAACAGTTATGTTTACAGATCCAACAAATTCAGGATCATAATTCACTATAGTCCTGTTACAAGGAGATCTTAGCTCTACTAGATCAACAATGCAGTCTAAATGGTCAATAAATTTATATGTGCCCTGTATGTTTGTACATAAATAACATGTAGGCCAAAACGTTATAATTATGAGCTCAATTAATATGAATAAAGCTGTTCCTCATTCATTCATTCATTTGCATGTCCCTTGCGGAACTTTGCCTCCCTAAAAGCACTCCTGTAGGCCTCTTGGTTGTGAGCAAGATGGCCTGCTGCTGATGCATCCATTTGCAGATCACCAACGATGTCTTGCAGCCATCTTCGGCTTGGTCTTCCTCTCTTTCTTTTTCCCATTACGTACCCTTCCAAGACGGTCTTCTCTAAATTCTCATGCCATTTAATGTGTCCAAAATATTTAAGTTTTCTCTCTTTAATCCTCTTTACTAGCCAGCCTTCTTCATTATTAAGTTCTTGAAGCTGTTCCTACCTTCTATTAAAAGTCTGTGATATTAGTCTGGCAATGATCTACACTGGTAAATGTACAAACACCAACAAACTGCCTGAAAACAACACACCTTCTTTTCCAGCTCTTCAACTTTATGCTGGAGGTCCTCTTTCTCATCTTTCAGATCAGTAAGTTGTCTATTATATTTCTCAGCTGCTGCTGTCAACATCCTGTCAGACTTGGCTTGCCATTCACGAGATATTTCTTCTTCTATCTTTGACATCTGGGGACAACAAAGGATACACGATATTTTACACAGCTGTTCAATGTCATTCAGGCGAACACTGGACATAGTGTTAGTGCCTCTATCTTCCATGACTCATTGGCACGCTAATGGATGCTTTGGTCATCATCATGTTTGCCTGCCTTTACTTTCACATCCAAGAGGAGCCAGGTTACATATTTTTATTGCTGGGTTGACTATCTGCTTCCAGCAACACCCCTGTGAGAGATGAGTGCATTAACCACTTCAATGCTCAGTTTTCCTTACACTGGCTAGACTGCAATAAAAACAGATCCATGAAAAAACAACAGAAACAAATAAAACGCAGTTCTAAAAGAAATAAGTTGCAGCTTTAAATGAAATATAATAGAACTATTAAGTTATAGTTTTAATAAATGTACAGCATAGTTATACAAAACTTTGACAACACAATACTTAAAAAATAAATCATATTATAAAGATTATGACGAGTATAGTAACTTTAGACAAGCGTTTCATTCCCTTTAATGAAACAGTTATGTTTGCAAATCCAACAAATTCAGGATCATAATTCACTACAATCCTGTTACAAGGAGATCTTAGCTCTACTAGATCAACAATGCAGTCTAAATGGTCAATAAATTTATATGTGAACTGTCATGTTCCACCAAAGAGAACATGGCTTTTGATTGACAATTTGGCAACATTGAGTTGCTATTTGATTTATGAGTGCTGCTACGCTATCTCTTCATACATCTTTATAATTTGGCTGAAATATGATCCACATTTTTCATCTTTGGATGATGATCAACAAAGCAGGTCTGATCCAGTATGTGTTAGATGAACAGAGCAGCAACATGTTCTCTCCATTTCTCACAATTTAAAGATTAGTTTTGACGCACCAAGAATGTTGCATACTTAGAGGCAAGGAGCTGACAGCAGTCAGTGACCTATAGCTGACAGGAGTCAGTGACCTATAGCTGATAGCAGTCAGTGACCTATAGCTGACAGCAGTCAGTGACCTATAGCTGATAGCAGTCAGTGACCTATAGCTGATAGCAGTCAGTGACCTATAGCTGACAGGAGTCAGTGACCTATAGCTGATAGCAGTCAGTGACCTATAGCTGATAGCAGTCAGTGACCTATAGCTGATAGCAGTCAGTGACCTATAGCTGACAGGAGTCAGTGATCTATAGCTGACAGCAGTCAGTGATCTATAGCTGACAGGAGTCAGTGACCTATAGCTGACAGGAGTCGGTGACTTATAGCTGACAGCAGTTAGTGACTTATAGCTGACAGGAGTCAGTGACTTACAGCTGACAGGAGTCATGACTTATAGCTGACAGCAGTCAGTGACTTATAGCTGACAGCAGTCAGTGACTTATAGCTAACAGCAGTCAGTGACTTATAGCTGACAGCAGTCAGTGATCTACAGCTGACAGCAGTCAGTGATCTATAGCTGACAGCAGTCAATGATCTATAGCTGACAGGAGTCAGTGACTTATAGCTGACAGGAGTCAGTGACTTATAGCTGACAGCAGTCAGTGACTTATATCTGACAGGAGTCAGTGACTTATAGCTGACAGGAGTCAGTGACTTACAGCTGACAGGAGTCATGACTTATAGCTGACAGGAGTCAGTGACTTATAGCTGACTGCTTGTGCCAGGATTGTTCAACCATGAACCAAAGCCAGTCAAGACCCTATTCTACCTCCCAGTGAAACAGAAAGTAGCTAAGCCAAAGTCGGATATGCTGGGCCAATAGGCATGTAACCACAACACATTGCAACCACCATCCTTTTGAGGGCAAACAGTGAGGAAAAAGAATTCAGTTCCTGTAGAATTTAACTCTTCCCGTGCCAGAGGTAAAAACGTGGACGTTCCGATCTGTGCCAGACAAAAATCGCGTGTCTTGATATGTATAGGGGGTATAGTTGTAAAATGGAATTGAAAACAGTATTTTCATGTACTTCCGTATACTTATTATGTTTCAGAGTATAACTAAATGTATGGAAATTTCATAAATGAAGAGTTTTTTAGGAAAAAAGAAGTAATGTGATGTTTTTAGAAATGATTGTGCCCAGCTCACCATCAGCTAGGTCTAGATATGCACTACTTACCATCTGAGATGTCTAAATCTACTTGCTGATCTCGTATTGTGATTCTATGTTGCATTCTCGCTAAATTAATGTCTGAAATAACCTTCTAACTACTTCTCCCATCGTCTAATATGTCTAGACCTACTTGGGATACATTCAAGAGCAGTGGGGTGGTCACAGGCCATGTCCATACCCCTATCTACATCATCAAAAATTGAAAAATTTCGGTCTTTCTCTTCCCTTTTCTCACTCGAAATTGCTCGTAACTAGGCACTCTTTCGCCATTTTGAAAAGTGTCACCGGAATCGCGGACAAAATATGTACATTCAAAATGTTACACCGGTTGTTTTATTGAAACAAACCAATGATCGCTGTATCGACCATTCACGCCACTGGTAAGCATCGGGAAACCGGAACGGTCCATACAGCGACCAAAGGCCCGGAAAGAGTTAAATATGACAAAATTCTTGACTGATGTGATGACAAAATTACCTTGCTCTGTGTATCTGCATCAACAGAACTCTTCTGCTTGCGTAGTCTTTCTCTCAACCCCTCAATAGTTTGCTGTTAGAAATAATTTAAACTGAGCTCACAATATGAAGGCTGGAAGAAGTCAGTTTTAAACTATTAAATGGAAGGAGACATACAGAAATGTGGGTTAAAACTGGTGGGTGGAAGGAGACATACAGAGATGTGGCTTAAAATTGGTGGGTGGAAGGAGACATACAGAGATGTGGGTTAAAACTGGTGGGTGGAAGGAGACATACAGAGATGTGGGTTAAAACTGGTGGGTGGTAAGAGACATACAGAGATGTGGGTTAAAACTGGTGGGTGGTAGGAGACATACAGAGATGTGGGTTAAAATTGGTGGGTGGAAGGAGACATAATGAGAAGTAATTTAAAAACATGCATGTATGCACAACTGAAAATAAGGACTAATAGTGAGACAGAGAATAAGAGGAAATCAGGAATAGTGAGACAGAGGATAAGAGGAAATCAGGAATAGTGAGACAGAGAATAAGAGGAAATAAGGACTAACAGTGAGACAGAGAATAAAAGGAAATCAGGAAAAGTGAGACAGAGGATAAGAGGAAATCAGGAATAGTGAGACAGAGGATAAGAGGAAATCAGGAATAGTGAGACAGAGGATAAGAAGAAATCAGAAATAGTGAGACAGAGGATAAGAGGAAATCAGGAATAGTGAGACAGAGGATAAGAGGAAATCAGGAATAGTGAGACATAGGATAAGAGGAAATCAGGAATAGTGAGACAGAGAATAAGAGGAAATCAGGAATAGTGAGACAGAGGATAAGAGGAAATCAGGAATAGTGAGACCAGGGAGCAACAGCAAGGACAGAAAGACAGGAAGAAATTACTGACACAGGAAATGGGAGAACAGAGACTGGACAGTATAAACATGTCAGAAAACTCTGAGAGAACAAGAAAATCTATGGAGAAAATCAGTGCCAAAATAATATCAGACAACGTTGATACAGTGTGAATTAAAGGAATCAAGTAATACAGGACAGACCTAAACTATACAATGAAAATAATGAAGTAATATCATAAAAATCTGAAGAAGAAAAAAAAACAATGAGACGAATGAATTCACAGAGGATGAATGTAAAAAAATATAAAATGATGAAGTAATATATTAATCTAGAAAACAGAAACTGTGAGTAATACTGGATGATTATAAAAAGTTGAACAAATCTGTAAACAGAAACAATGAAAGGAAAGGAGTAAAACTGGATGAATCTAGAAAACAGAAATAATGAAAGGAATAAAGTAACATTAGAAGAATCTAAAATATACAAAGGAAAGAATGAAGCAACACTAAATGAATTTAGATGTAATGAAGATTGCAAAATAAAACATGCTCAGAAATAAAGCAGGATGGCTAAAGTATAACCACAAATTTATTTTAAGAACCTACATAATCAAGTTTAAAACCTGCATAGCCAAGTTTAAGAACCTTCATAGTAAATTTTTAAAACCTACATAGTCAAGTTTAAAAACCCTCATAGTCAAGTTTAAGAACCTGCATAGCAAAGCATAAAAACCCTCATAGTCAAGTTTAAGAGCCTACATAGCCAAGTTTAAAAACCTACATAGTCAAGTTTAAGAACCTACATAGTCAAGTTGAAAAAGCTACATAGTCAAGTTTAAAAACCTCATAGTCAAATTTAAGAGCCTACATAGCCAAGTTTAAAAACCTACATAGTCAAGTTTAAGAACCTACATAGTCAAGTCTAAAAAGCTACATAGTCAAGTTTAAAAACCTGTATGTAGATGGTCTTATTTATTAGCACCGCCTGAAGCATTACTGACCTCATAATTAATCTTAGCTTCCTCTATGTCTTCTTCCAGCTTCCTCCTCTCCTCGGCTGCCTTTCTCTTTCTCTCACTCAGATTCTGTAAGTATCACCATGACACTGATTAACATCCACATTCAATTACATTCACAAATTTTACTGTGAGAGCTTACAGTGGACCCTACCTGGGAAAACTGCTAAAAATACATACCTGTTCCCTATCTTTTGTTAACTTACATGGCTCTTTAAATTTTTTCTGCTAGAAATAATTTCAGATTCTGTAAGTATCACCATGACACTGATTAACATCCACATTCAATTACATTCACAAATTTTACTGTGAGAGCTTACAGTGGACCCTACCTGGGAAAGCTGCTAAAAATACATACCTGTTCCCTATCTTTTGTTAACTTACATGGCTCTTTAAATTTTTTCTGCTAGAAATAATTTTAAACTGAGCTAAGAATATCAAAGAAGGAAGAAGACAAGACAGATTGGTAATAATGTACATAATGAAATATACAAACAGCAAATAGTATCCCAAAAGTCCTTTCACAGTTGAGAGTTAATAAAATTTAAAAATACAAAGGTTTATAAGGATGACCTGACATCTGACATTCTTCCTGTGCCTCTAAACGTCACATAGGACTCGCATAGTAGTTCGCCAAGTTGTTCTTGTTTTTGGCAAGTTTTTCAACCTCATCAAGGGATTTTATGCCTACTAATTTGGTCTCTCTTAACAATGTCCTCTTTAGAGTTTCACGTGGTCAACCTCTTTTTCTTCGACAATACTGTCAAATACTATCAAACACCAAGTGGTGATTTATTGCTGTTAAACTACAGCCTCATTTATCCATATTATTATGTGAGTGATAATAATTTGTGACATACACAGTCTCCAGTCTGACAGGAAAGTTTTGGTAGCCTTGTGGTTAAAGCTCTCACCCTATGAGCAAGCAGTCTTGAGTTTTAGCCCCTTCACATGACGGTTTTTTTCTTTCTAAATATCCTTTGGTTTACAGCTTCACCATGAAAGCAGAGGTTAGAGGAAGCTGCTGCCAAACTTCCTCATGGAGGTGACACAAGATGTGGATCCACATTTCCCCCTGATCTTCTGGAAAATGATTCTAAGTGAAGCATCTAACAACCAATTATGTCCGGCTAAGGTTTTTGCTTCCGAGTGACGCACAAGATGGAGGGAGCTTTTGCATTGACATATATAGTAAAACGGGAGTTGGGCATAAGACCAACAACCCTGAGACCCATCTACCAACTGTTACGGAAACTTGCAACAAAAAACCAAGTTAAGATTATTCCATTCAAATGTAATATCCACCCTCATTTATGCATGTGAAAGCTGGAAAACAACTAAAGAAATAGGCAAGAAATTAGACTCTTTCTAAAACAAATGCCTAAGGAAAATACTCAGTATAAAATGGAATGAATTCAAAAACAACACAGAGATAAGACAGATGAGCAAACAACAACCTGTCTCATGGGTGATAAGGAAAAGGAGATGGACATATGTTGGTCATATGATGAGAGAAACAATCAGAGGATCCACAAACAAGCTATCAACTGGAACACAACAGGCCGAAGAAAAATAGGTCAACCATGTGAAACTCTAAAGAGGACATTGTTAAGAGATGCCAGTTCAGTGAGCATGACATCCCTTGATGAGATTGAAAGACTCGCCAAAGGCAGGAAATCTTGGCGAACTACCATGTGGGCCCTATGTGACATTTAGCGGCACGTGAAGGATGTAAGATGTATGGATGACCTACATAAAATAATATACAGAAAAGCACAACATATAAACTGTCAATAAAAAACAAAAATGTGAACTCCCATTTTACAAATTAACAAAGAATAATGATGGCAGACATGAAAAAGTGTTCAGTACATTAAAGAAATGAGAAATAATGTACACAATAACAAAATCTAATATGACAACTGTGAAAGGATTGCAGTCTTCAAAGTGCTTACTTTCTCGAGTATATCATTGGCTGCTTTGATTTCTGAAAGTTCTTCTAGATGACTTGCCAGTTTGGTCTCCAATGATTTTCTGGCAAGTTTCTCATCCCGGATGTTGGTAGTAAGGGTAATGATTTTCTGTTCATCTTCTGTTTACAAATTTTATGAATAAAGAACATAAACAATCACACGGAAGATAGAGAAGACAGAATGAGGATGACAGTGACACATTCTGGTGGATGACATCACGTAGCTCAGACAGGTGACATGTCAAGGTAAGACAGGAGGAAGAAGTAAAAATAGCCGAACCAGATTCAATGTGGCTTTTCTGACCAAAAGCTCTGGGCTCTGAAGCAGCCCACAGCCACTTCCATTTGCCATATTTCTTGTTAGTGTTACATGAAACTGCTGACATCCTCCTTCACAGATGAAGACTGAAGCTCATACAGATGAAGACTGAAGCTCATGCAGACTTGTCCAAAGAGTATTTATGATAACCCTTTAATATTTTTTCTGGCAATCTGGAAATCTATTGTAGCCAACTTTTCCTACAAAGCTGACACAGGATTTTTATGAACAAGACCAAATATGAGTATTTTATTTGATATATATTAAGTCTTATTCAAGCATGCACACACTATTACATCTGTGACATCACTGGCAAGGATATGAAAAAAAAAATTAACACTAAATTTCTATATAACATGTCCCAAACTTCGATACTCTAAGTCATCAGTGCAAAATCAAAGATGTGATTAAAACTATAATTTTATCCCTTGTAAGATGTATCTGAAGGATAAGATAAGGATAAGATATCTTTACATAAAAATCCATGAATATCTGAGATCATGGAATTTTGCAAAATTCTGCCACAGACAGCTCACAACCTTTTTCCCGCCACTTTTTATTATTTAGTGTTATTTTTAAAACTTTACATTTGAACAACACCAAGTTCCGTGACAAGTTTTTCCCACACTGCAACAATACTTCACTTGAAATTAACATGTAAATGTTTTAGTCTGAGCTCATATTATGATTAATTGTTTAAAAAAATGTTTATTTCCTCAGTTTCTCCCCTCTTTCATCATTACATCCACATTATCCATATTTCTGCCATTATATCCACATTCAAGATTTCATTATGTTCTTATGACCTCATCTCATTGTTAATGTCAGTGTTCCCCAAAATGGGTGTAATGCCCCCCTCAAACTCATGGGCATTGGAAAGGACTGGGGGTGGGGAGGTATTGGAAGAAAAGTGGACAAAGGGGGTGGGGGGTGTGTTGAAGGAAAATGAAGCAGCAAATTGGGCCAGTAATGCCTTATTTTTTTAGCACTTTTCAACATGGTATTGAGAAACTTGGATCCCTACAAGAAATTCACATACCACATTAAAAGATGAGAAGATAATGCAGTAGATGAATCGAGCTGTTGCGGTTAGTGCACTCACTTGCCAATCAGAAGCTCCCTGGTTCCATCTCACACTTGAGCAGAAATTTTATGGACGGACCGACTGGCACCCTTGCAGAACTTTGCCTCCCTAACAGCTTTCCTGCAGGCCTCTCGGTTGTGAGCAAGATGGCCTGCTGCTGATGCATCCATTTGCAGATTATCAACAATGTCTCACAGCCATCTTCACCTTGGTCTTCCTCTCTTTCTTTTTCCCATTATGTACCCATCCAAGACAGTCTTCTCTAGATTATCATGGCGTTTAATGTGTCCAAAATATTTAAGTTTTCTCTGTTTAATCCTCTTTACTAGCCAACTTTCTTCAATATTAAGTTCTTGTAATGTGGATACATTTGCTCTGTGCCCATGATACTAGTAGAACTAACACTTCACATCTCTACGGCAAGCAAATGCTACAGGATAGACAGAGGGGAGTTATAAATGTACTCCTTTATAATGTTAAATAAACTGGCTTGCTAAATGAAGTTTTTAGTTGTGTAATGCATATCCTAGTTTAATAGGTCACTGTCCAAGTAGTACATGGGGGGTGGGGGCCACTGAGGATGTGGCCCGGGAGAAAAGGGGGCAGCAGTCTGAACAAGCATGGGAAACACTGGTTTATGTCATTATATTCACTTTCTCTCTGCTGGGTCACTATATCCAAATACCAACAATTTATGTCATTATATACATATTTTCCCTATTTATGCCACTATGACCATATTCAGTCTCTTAACGGCCAAGTATCTGGTCTCTTAACATCACCACAGCCACTTAACTCCGCTTACTGCCGTTAAATCTCCCTCTTGTTCACAAACTGACTTGATGATTCCTCCTTACCCTCTCTCTGCAGTCTCAGCCTGTCTAGTTCCTCTCTAGTAGAGCTGCTCGAGGTACTGGTCATCTGTAGCTGCTGTTTGAGTTCTCCTTCACGTTTCCGGTACTCTCCCAGCTCGAGCTGCAATGTGCTGATCTGAGCCGAGGCCGAACTCAACTCTGTCGCAAGATGAACCTATTTGTATTTTTAAAAAAAAAGACCTGTTAAATGCTGAACACTGCTTGCTGTGAAGATAAAGCAAAAACATCTATACTGTGTACAAGAAGAATTAATAATGTACACACTGAGAACTCATACATAAGTGTCATGTATACTTTTAGCTTTTATACAGCACTGAGAGCTCATACTTAAGTGCCATGTATAGCTTTTCTACAGCACTGAGAACTCATACTTAAGTGTCATGTATATTTCTAGCTTTTATACAGCACTAAGAGCTCATACTTAAGTGTCAATTATATTTCTAGCTTTTCTACAGCACTGAGAACTCATACATAAGTGCCATGTATATTTCTAGCTTTTCTACAGCACTGAGAGCTCATACTTAAGTGCCATGTATACTTCTAACTTTTCTACATCACTGAGAACTCATACTTAAGTGTGACGTATACTTCTAGTTTTTCCCACACTGCAACAATACTTCACTTGAAATTAACATGTAAATGTTTTAGTCTGAGCTCATATTATGATTAATTGTTTAAAAAAATGTTTATTTCCTCAGTTTCTTCCCTCTTTCATCATTACATCCACATTATCCATATTTCTGCCATTATATCCACATTCAAGATTTCATTATGTTCTTATGACCTCATCTCATTGTTAATGTCAGTGTTCCCCAAAATGGGTGTAATGCCCCCCTCAAACTCATGGGCATTGGAAAGGACTGGGGTGGGGAGGTATTGGAAGAAAAGTGGACAAAGGGGGTGGGGGGTGTGTTGAAGGAAAATGAAGCAGCAAATTGGGCCAGTAATGCCTTATTTTTTTAGCACTTTTCAACATGGTATTGAGAAACTTGGATCCCTACAAGAAATTCACATACCACATTAAAAGGTGAGAAGATAATGCAGTAGATGAATCGAGTTGTTGCGGTTAGTGCACTCACTTGCCAATCAGAAGCTCCCTGGTTCCATCTCACACTTGAGCAGAAATTTTATGGACGGACCGACTGGCACCCTTGCAGAACTTTGCCTCCCTAACAGCACTCCTGTAGGCCTCTCGGTTGTGAGCAAGATGGCCTGCTGCTGCTGCGTCCATTTGCAGATTATCAACTATGTCTCACAGCCATCTTCACCTTGGTCTTCCTCTCTTTCTTTTTCCCATTATGTACCCATCCAAGACGGTCTTCTCTAGATTATCATGGCGTTTAATGTGTCCAAAATATTTAAGTTTTCTCTGTTTAATCCTCTTTACTAGCCAACCTTCTTCAATATTAAGTTTTTGTAATGTGGATAAATTTGCTCTGTGCCCATAATACTAGTAGAACTAACACTTCACATCTCTACGGCAAGCAAATGCTACAGGATAGACAGAGTGGAGTTATAAATGTACTCCTTTATAATGTTAAATAAACTGGCTTGCTAACTGAAGTTTTTAGTTGTGTAATGCATATCCTAGTTTAATAGGTCACTGTCCAAGTAGTACATGGGGGGTGGGGGCCACTGAGGATGTGGCCCGGGAGAAAAGGGGGCAGCAGTCTGAACAAGCATGGGAAACACTGGTTTATGTCATTATATTCACTTTCTCTCTGCTGGGTCACTATATCCAAATACCAACATTTATGTCATTATATACATATTTTCCCTATTTATGCCACTATGACCATATTCAGTCTCTTAACGGCCAAGTATCTGGTCTCTTAACATCACCACAGCCACTTAACTCCGCTTACTGCCGTTAAATCTCCCTCTTGTTCACAAACTGACTTGATGATTCCTCCTTACCCTCTCTCTGCAGTCTCAGCCTGTCTAGTTCCTCTCTAGTAGAGCTGCTCGAGGTACTGGTCATCTGTAGCTGCTGTTTGAGTTCTCCTTCACGTTTCCGGTACTCTCCCAGCTCGAGCTGCAATGTGCTGATCTGAGCCGAGGCCGAACTCAACTCTGTCGCAAGATGAACCTATTTGTATTTTTTAAAAAAAAGACCTGTTAAATGCTGAACACTGCTTGCTGTGAAGATAAAGCAAAAACATCTATACTGTGTACAAGAAGAATTAATAATGTACACACTGAGAACTCATACATAAGTGTCATGTATACTTTTAGCTTTTATACAGCACTGAGAGCTCATACTTAAGTGTCATGTATATTTCTAGCTTTTCTACAGCACTGAGAGCTCATACTTAAGTGTGACGTATACTTCTGGCTCTTCTACAGCACTGAGAGCTCATACTTAAGTGTGACGTATACTTCTGGCTCTTCTACAGCACTGAGAGCTCATACTTAAGTGTGACGTATACTTCTGGCTCTTCTACAGCACTGAGAGCTCATACTTAAGTGTGACGTATACTTCTAGCTCTTCTACAGCACTGAGAGCTCATACTTAAGTGTGACGTATACTTCTAGCTCTTCTACAGCACTGAGAGCTCATACTTAAGTGTGACGTATACTTCTAGCTCTTCTACAGCACTGAGAGCTCATACTTAAGTGTGACGTATACTTCTAGCTCTTCTACAGCACTGACAGATCATACTTAAGTGTGACGTATACTTCTAGCTCTTCTACAGCACTGACAGATCATACTTAAGTGTGACGTATACTTCTAGCTCTTCTACAGCACTGAGAGCTCATACATAAGTGTGACGTATACTTCTAGCTCTTCTACAGCACTGAGAGCTCATACATAAGTGGCATGTATGCTTCTAGCTTTTCTACAGCACTGAGAACTCATACTTAAGTTTTACGTATACTTCTATTAAGTGAGAACTCATACTTAAGTGTCACGTATGCTTCTAGCTTTTCTACAGCACTGAGAACTCATACTTAAGTTTTACGTATACTTCTATTAAGTGAGAACTCATACTTAAGTGTCACGTATACTTCCAGCTTTTTTACAGCACACACAGCACAGAAATATGATTATTAAACACCAAAGAAAAAACTGAGATTAATAAAAATAAATACTGGAACACATGGTGAAACTAAAAAAAAATAGCAAACAAAAGAACCAATCAACTAAAGTGTCTTGTCATAACAAACGGTATAAAAACGAACTGATTACAAAAATGATGGGAGAAAGAACAAAAAAAAAAAAAAGAGAGAGAAATCATCAAGAGGCAGAATGGTGCAAACTTGGTCAGATGCACCATGATAACAAGAGACAGAGGAAGATGAAGATCCTTTATAACCAAACTTCTCTGTGGAGATGGCACAAGATGATGACTGTCAGAGATAACACTAAAACTACAACATATAACTGTTATTTTCATCAAAATGAATTGAATAACAAAAAAACTGACATATTTAAAAAAAAAAAAAAAAAGGTCAGTGCTCATGATATCACAAAATGATAATAGTGATGATGATGATGATGAGGTCCTCTCCACTTTCTAGCCCAAACTTTACCTTCTCCTGCTCCAGAGCAAGAACTCTGGCCTGGGACTGTGAGGCTGTGTGTTTGTACCCTTCATTTCTCTGCTCAAGCAGGTTCTGGCTTTGTTCTACATACCTGAATCAAAAGTGCCCAAATTACATCTTAACACTATGTGGCTAATGGGACTTTTGAACCACAACATCTGGAGTATCTATTCTAACATACATGCTATAAAAGTGACTTCTACTGTAACATTCATTCATTCATTCATTTGTATGTCCCTTGCGGAACTTTGTCTCCCAAACAGCACTCCTGTAGGCCTCTCGGTTGTGAGCAAGACGGCCTGCTGCTGCTGCATCCATTTGCAGATCATCAACGATGTCTTGCAGCCATCTTCGTTTTGGTCTTCCTCTCTTTCTTTTTCCCATTATGTATCCTTCCAATACGGTCTTCTCTAAATTATCATGACGTTTAATGTGTCCAAAATATTTAAGTTTTCTCTCTTCAATCCTCTTTACTAGCCAGCCTTCTTCAATATTAAGCTCTTGTAGTATAGATATATTTGTTCTTTTATGGTGTCCATGATATTTGGAGAACTCTTCTGTAGCATTTACATTCAAAGGCATTTACGTGTTTCTCAGCTGTTTTGTTAAGTGTCCAGGTCTCACAGGCATATGTTGTGATGGGAAAGATGCATGCCCTTAAAAATCTTATTTTTGTGGTTCTGTCTGCTCCTCTCCACAGATTCTTTATTTGTTTTACTTTCTGAACAGCACTGAGAGCTCATACTTAAGTGTCATGTATACTTCTAGTTTTTCTACAGCACCGATAAATCATACTTAAAGTTTTACATATACTTCTAGCTTTTCTACAGCACTGAGAACTCATACTTAAGTGTCACGTATGCTTCTAGCTTTTCTACAGCACTGAAAACTCATACTTAAGTTTTACGTATACTTCTATTAAGTGAGAACTCATACTTAAGTGTCACGTATACTTCCAGCTTTTCTACAGCACACACAGCACAGAAATATGATTATTAAACACCAAAGAAAAAACTGAGGTTAATAAAAATAAATACTGGAACACATGGTGAAACTAAAAAAAAATAGCAAACAAAAGAACCAATCAACTAAATTGTCTTGTCATAACAAACGGTATAAAAATGAACTGATTACAAAAATGATGGGAGAAAGAACAAAAAAAAAAAAAAAGAGAGAGAAATCATCAAGAGGCAGAATGGTGCAAACTTGGTCAGATGCACCATGATAACAAGAGACAGAGGAAGATGAAGGTCCTTTATAACCAAACTTCTCTGTGGAGATGGCACAAGATGATGACTGTCAGAGATAACACTAAAACTACAACATATAACTGTTATTTTCATCAAAATGAATTGAATAACAAAAAAACTGACATATTTAAAAAAAAAAAAAAGGTCAGTGCTCATGATATCACAAAATGATAATAGTGATGATGATGATGATGATGAGGTCCTCTCCACTTTCTAGCCCAAACTTTACCTTCTCCTGCTCCAGAGCAAGAACTCTGGCCTGGGACTGTGAGGCTGTGTGTTTGTACCCTTCATTTCTCTGCTCAAGCAGGTTCTGGCTTTGTTCTACATACCTGAATCAAAAGTGCCCAAATTACATCTTAACACTATGTGGCTAATGGGACTTTTGAACCACAACATCTGGAGTATCTATTCTAACATACATGCTATAAAAGTGACTTCTACTGTAACATTCATTCATTCATTCATTTGTATGTCCCTTGCGGAACTTTGTCTCCCAAACAGCACTCCTGTAGGCCTCTCGGTTGTGAGCAAGACGGCCTGCTGCTGCTGCATCCATTTGCAGATCATCAACGATGTCTTGCAGCCATCTTCGTTTTGGTCTTCCTCTCTTTCTTTTTCCCATTATGTATCCTTCCAATACGGTCTTCTCTAAATTATCATGACGTTTAATGTGTCCAAAATATTTAAGTTTTCTCTCTTCAATCCTCTTTACTAGCCAGCCTTCTTCAATATTAAGCTCTTGTAGTATAGATATATTTGTTCTTTTATGGTGTCCATGATATTTGGAGAACTCTTCTGTAGCATTTACATTCAAAGGCATTTATGTGTTTCTCAGCTGTTTTGTTAAGTGCCCAGGTCTCACAGGCATATGTTGTGATGGGAAAGATGCATGCCCTTAAAAATCTTATTTTTGTGGTTCTGTCTGCTCCTCTCCACAGATTCTTTATTTGTTTTACTTTCTGAAGAGCAATAGATGTCCTCCTTTTAATTTCCCTTATTGTATCTCCATTATTAGTTAGTAGTGATCCAAGATATTCAAAACTCTCCACTTCTTCCAGTTTTTCCTCATTGATACACATTTCAGCTGCCTTGTTTGTTTTGTCGGTTGTCATCAATTTAGTTTTCTTTGCATTAAGATAGAGGTTCTGCTCTTCGCTGTTCTTACGGACTGACATAACTAGTTTTTCCATTCATTTTTTGTGTTGTGGACAGTAATACTGTGTCATCAGCATATCTAATCTCTGGTATTTCATAACTTCCAATTGTTATGGCATCGTATTATTATGTTAGAGAAGATGTAGACAAAGAATATTACGATGCCATAACACAGCTGTAACATACATGCTATAAAAGTGACTTCAAAGGGTTAAGCTTGAAACTAGCTACCACAATTTAACTCTTTCACAACCATTTTCCCAAAGTAAAGACTTGAGTAAAATTCAGCTTATTAAAAGTTTCATTTGTTGATTTTGCTTCATTTAAATCTTCCTGGTGTTCTGATTGTTATATGAGGTCTAGGAACAAAAAATTTAATACAAATTATCTTCAGCAAATGCCAATCAAACTCAAAGTGAACTTTCATGATCTTATTTATTTATGTATTTGTTTGGTTAGTTCAAATAATCATCAATATATTCCTATATTTACTTCATAGTATTAAAACAACACATGAGAATACTAAACCATTCCTAGATTACAACTTATCACATCAGAATATATCTCAGTCATAGGCCGAGGGCTAAACATGAACTGATAAAAAAAAAAAAGAATAGACGAAGTTTTTTGGGGGGGTTTTTTGGCATATAACTAATATTACAATTTACTTCTAGAATAAGTTGACTGTCACAAACCTTCATTCTATAATAAGCTGAATGTCACAAACAAACCTTCCTCTAGAATAAGCTGACTGCCAAAATCAAACAGTCTGAACAGCACTGAACAAAAATTGTCTAAACAACACAGAATAAAAATTGTCTGAACAGCACTGAACAAAAACTGTCTAAACAACACTGAATAAAAATTGTCTGAACAGCACTGAACAAAAACTGTCTGGTCTGAGCAAAAACTGTCTGAACAAAAAGTGTCTGAACAGCACTGAACAAAAACTGTCTGGTCTGAGCAAAAACTGTCTGAACAAAAATTGTCCGAACAGCACTGAACAAAAATTTAAAATATTAAAACTGTTACAGCCACTCACTTCTGATTCTTTTCCAGCAAGTTGGCAATTTTGTCATTGAGTTCTTGAACTTTATTACTTTGTTCATAAACTTCCTTTTTCAGCCGTTCATTTTCCTAAAAAAAATAATGAGAAAAAAAAGCATTGGAAAATATCAACCTGATTTAATAATCAGGAAGAAAAATCATGTCTTTCATCATCACCATCATCATCATCATCATCATCATGATGAATCAGTCAACTTCATGAAGAAAAGCACACAAGGCAGAGACAGGGAGGATGCAGTGCTCTTTCAACCTGGCTTTCAGGAAGCTGAGGTGTCCACAAGTGGAACTTACTGCGAAACTCATTTCTTGAGTTCACTCTGGGCCATCAGCTAAGTCACTGTAATCCACTGATACAATACTCATGTTTCAATGTCATCATGTCACTGGCCTCATGTCACTGGCCTCATGTCACTGGCCTCATGCCACTGGCCTCATGCCACTGGCCTCATGTCACTGGCATCATATCACTGGCCACATGTCACTGGCCTCATATCACTGGCCACAAAAGGAATCAAGATTATATTGTTCAGGTAGTTCAGTTCAACTAGATGAGAACACAAATAAATATAATGAAGCTTACAATGTTTATCTAAAATGTAACTGAATGACTTACTGATCTAACAAAACAATATGTCAGCTTAGCACTTTTATTCTGTCACTTACACATTATCTCATAACATCCTGTTATATCAACTGTACATCTCACCCTCTCTCTTCTATCAGTTGTACATCTCACCCTCTCTCCTGTTATATCAACTATACATCTCATCCTCTCTCTTCTATCAGTTGTACATCTCACCCTCTCTCCTGTTATATCAACTGTACATCTCATCCTCTCTCTTCTATCAGTTGTACATCTCACCCTCTCTCTTCTGTTATTTCGGCTGTACATCTTACCCTCTCTATCATGTGCAAGTTATAAAAAATTACAAATAATTCAAGATCAGTATAAAAACTAACATCTAGCACTGAATGACAGTCCAAGTTCTGCAAGTTCTGCTGAAAGTAAACACTTGTTGTTGTTGTTGTTGTTGTTGTTGTTTATTTTTTTAAAGCAAAAGGACAAAAATGTATACATAAAAGAATATAAACATTTTTTTTTAAAAATGAGAAGAAAATAAAAGAAATATTAATGGAGGATTAAGCCCCTGTAGGCAACATGAGTTTCAGCTGTTACTGATGGTAAAAGAGGACAATACCTTGAAGACAGAATAGTAAAAAGATGAAAATACTATAAAGATACTAAAAAAGATGATAATACTGTGAGGATACTAAAAAAAGATGAAAATATTGTAAAGACAGAAAAAAAAAGGTGACAATAAATACTGCTAAATTAAAAACCTATGCTGGAAATCAACATATACATGAAATCCTACAATGTTAGCTGTACCTGTACAATCCTTGTAATGTTCTGCATGAGAACATTTGCCTCCATGGAAGGGGCAAGCAAATTTGCACCATAAGGGGCAATCATTCCCATGGCATGTGCTCCTAGACCTGCAGCATTCATATGCTCAACCTTGTTTGGTGATCAAAAATAAAGAAAAAGAAACACTATATACATGATTAAACCTTTAGCCAACCTTTATCGTGTGATATTTTCTACTTTTCCAGTCAAGTCTGAACCAATGGATGCCAGATATTAATAGTGGTTATATAGTGCTAACCTACCGGGATTAAATTAAAGGCTGAGTCTATGCGCACATCCTCTGTGACCTACATTGAAACTGCTCATGTCCCGTGGCCCTTGACCCCATGCCACTAACATTGGATTTATAGGGAAAGTATTTCAAGTGAATTTCTTTAACACTTTTCCCTAATCCCTGCTCCTGAGTCGAGCCAGGACGGACAGTGGGGACAGGGTCTTAACTGAATTCAGGGTGTGACGTTTACTCCTTCCAGGACAGATAGTCGACCCAGGGCCCTAACCAAATTCGGGCTTGAACGTTTACTCCGTCCGGGACAAAAGGTCAGGGGACAAGCGGAACTGCTAGTTTTTCAAAATTAAAAAAATTAAAATAAAGTTTTCTAAATAAAATGGCAAGTAAACAGTGTCACAATCTAAAGTATACCTTTAAAAAGTTTTTTTTTTAAATTCACCAATAGTGGGGTTGAAACCCATATCTTCTATATTACTAGACTCATGCTCCTACTGAGCTAGCCTGATGGTTGAAATAATTCTCACTGTGTCGTATATATGCGCAGTTTAAATGTAGGTCATAGAGGCCGGTGTGCGGATAGACACTGCCTAAATTAAACAGTGGATCTCTTGATTTAATTCTACTGATCAAGGTAGAGTTGGCACCAAATGAGCATGCCCGTCTGCAGTAATAGCAACCAAAGAATAAACTATTTTTATGCAACAAGATCCAGTGTTTGTCTTGTAGCCTGACCTTCTAATTTGATCCATATATAATACAATGCCCCAGCACAGACCCAAGCTCCATGTGATAGTGGTTCAACAGTTCTTCTGGTGCTTGCAACAGACGGAGAAATCTCTCAATAATGTTTTGCTTATGAGATGGTACAAGAAAGCAACTGCTATAAAGTCACAGTATTTGTCTTTCTCACTCTCTTTTCATGCGATAGAGAGGGAGTGAGTTCAAGTCCACTTTAGTCTATGATGAGCAATTGCATATACATGAATCTGCAGTCAGAAGTTGCCTGATATGACATAATCAGCACAACCAATGTCAGTCAGTCAGTTCACTCTTTACCCACTTTATCACACAGATTTCCTCGTATTTCAGTTTTGTCCTGATCTCATCCCTTTCAAAATTCCAACCTGCAGCATTTGCTGGAGAATTTTTTAAAAATTAACTCCATAGTTAATAACATCAGGAAAACTGTTTTTCTGATAAGCAAGTAATTGAGAATGAAGTAAATTTTTAACTTATTACCATAAAACTGAAATTAACGAAGCAGACTAATTTATTCCCATGAAATTTTTAGAATTCTGTTTGTTACATTCACTAGCTTCTATGGCATTCATGGAACAAATGTTAATATATACATATGATCTCATGCTCACGCATGCAAAACTGTTTAACTGGGGCAAGGTGGTGCATTTGATGTGTTCACTCTGTTGCGGTCAGCAAACCATGAAGCATGTTCTGTCAGCTTGCAAAGTAGCCTGACATCACATGTGGCGACACAAAAGAATGTTGCAAGAGCTAACTGACATTGCTGATAGAGTGAAATATGTGGCAAACACCAAGAAAGAATCCATAACCTTTCCCAAGTATTTCACTGGTTCTGGGAAATTATCGAACATCTCCCTCGGTCTCACTTCTCTTTCACTTTCTTTCTCTCTCTCTCTCCGTCTCTCTGGTTCATGCCAATCAAGCACTGGTCGTCACTGATTTTCACAGCCATCTATCCTTTGTTCTTTCCATAAGATGTGTTTTGGACCATGCTCTGTGACACTCTTTTAGTCCATCAAGTACCCTCACATGATGGAGCAAATGACTGGGAGATATAGTAGCTGACTTACCAGGTAGAAGTGAATACCCTGTACTCATAAAGGATACAGGATTATGAACAGGCATTGTAGTGTACTCAACAACAAAACGGGACTCAATTTTGGTTGAAATTATGGTCCCATAAGAGTCCAGAATAGAAGAAGAACATGTGTTCGAATTATAGTGATCTGGTCAAACAGGTACAGCATATGTCAAAACCTAGAGTGATTGCTGTAGAAGTGGGGGCAAAAGGATTTGTGGCGACATCAGCATATGACATGTGATGTGGGCAGAAAAGAACAAGCAAGAACACACGGACTGAAAAGTCTCACAGAAACAGCAAAAAATTTTAAAAGTATTGAGTTGAATATGGCACAAACATGGGAAACAATTAAACACTGACCTATGAACAATATTACAAATTTGTGATGACCTAGTCACTGAACAGTATGGTAACAATGGTCAAGGCAATGTAATGGAAGACAACTTCTGTACCATCTCAATGGGCAGCAAGAGTGCCTTGTGTTCTGCTTCTCTCAAGGTGTGTCATACAAAATCATCCATCATGATGCATCAGACAAGCAAAGGTGACAAATGTGAAGCGTGATCAAAGACTTGGTTACATTAATATTAGAAAGAAAATCAAATCCGCCAAACATACAGCAGGAAACTTGGGTAAGTTAAAGATGTGAACATCTTTATATTACCTTCAGCCTCATGAAATGGTTATAAATCAACAACTAACAGACCTCTGGGAGTCATGAGTCAGAAGGCCCCTTAGAGCATCAGAAGTTTAAAGTTCAAAGTTTAAATGCTTGCCCGGGGGTTCTTCTCAGATGATTGAGTTGTGCTGTTGTTTTGCTCTCTACAACAGTTACCTGCCTCATGCTAAAAATAGCATGATTTAAGATAACTATTAAATTTAACTGTAATTTGCTCATTCACATGATTCGTTTACTGCAGGCTAAAATAATCACTTTAAACAGGTGCATTACTGTACTCTACCATCTTTGCCACACAAACTGTTTCTCTAGTCCTGTGTGCATGTGCTATATGTGTGTGTGCTAGAAAGAGAGAGAGAATATATAAGGCAATCTAAATTCGAGGGGTTTTTTCCCCTCTAAGTGTGAAGAGCTGCAGGAAACTCTCTCCTACTGACAGCAAAACAACCACACAACTCTCTATCATCATCAGAAAAGTAACAAAAATAGTTAGTGAGGTATTTTACATCAACAAAATAAGACAATAACATATAAAGTATAATAACCAGTATAATAGAAGAATTGCCATCAATAATAATATCAAGAAAAATAAAAACAACAACCAGAGAGGTATATAAAATGGAAGAAACAAAAAAAAATAACCAGTGAATTACACAATTTAAAAATGGGGAAACAAACAGTAAAAAACAAACACAAAACAAAAGACAATAGCAAATAACATAATATCAAAGATTTAAAAAAATAACTACTAAGATTCATGATTTAAGTTGTTTGTAACCTGTGCGATACGAGACTAAAACAGCTGCTGCAGTTAATGAGCAATAAACTTTAATAAATCTTACCCTCTCAAGAATTTTGTCCACTTTGTCAGACATCTTGGACAGCCCTATCCGGACCTCAGTGTTTTGCTGTCTGGTTTCTGTGAGGAGGACTGGTGCCAGTGCATCTGCTGATGATGACGGAGTTTGTGGTGTAGGAGCTGGTGAAGGTGTTACTATCAGTTTGTGAAGTGCGAAGATCATGCCAATCGCCACCAAAAATGTTCAAGCAAGCAAGCGTGGATTAGTTGAGCCACATACACATGTATACAGATGGCATGCAGAGAGAGAGGCAAACAAATATGTTACTACACATGCTAAACTAAGTACCCATAATGCAACAGTTTGACAGAATATGATACAACATAAATGAAAGCAGTTATAAAACTGTGTGTAAATAAACAGTTAGCTTTCCACTGTTATCTACACAGCCTTAGTCATCTAAAGCAGACATGTAAGAAATATTAATGGCTGTTGCCAGGCGTTATGTTTCTTCGAGTGATTTTTCTTTCGGCTGATGTTTGAATGGCTCAGTCAGCTACAGCAAAAACAGGTCATGTGTGTTTTACAACATTCAGCATTTTTAATTGATATCTGTTTTCTTCCAGTGTAGTTCTCATTTCCTCTATGATTAAAAAAATGAGTTATCATCACACTGAAGGAGGATCTGACCATGGTACTCCACTGAAGGAGGATCTGACCATGGTACTCCACCAAAGGAGGATCTGACCATGGTACTCCACTGAAGGAGGATCTGACCACGGTACTCCACCAAAGGAGGATATGACATGGTACACAAATTCTAGTGAGAACTCCAATGAATGGAAGATACGGTATCATGACCAGGGCTATAATCACAGAAGACTAGTTCCTGTTAGTTCATTTACTCACACTTCTCTTTCTTTCTCTCTGAATAAACAGCAACTCTATGTAGTCACTCTCTATGGGATACAGTTTTTCAACAGTTCTTCTTAGCTCTTATGACCAGAGCAGAAATCTCCCAAGCACTCCTTGTTGATATCTTTCTATTTCAGTTTTAGTCTGTCCTTCACATTTGTTCTTGTACATACTGTATGCTGTTTGCAATTACCATTTGTTCTGTGGTAACATGTGGCAGCCACGATAGATAGAAACTTAGCATGCTACTGCATCTCTGAGCTGGCAACTGTCTACTTCTTCTTCTTCTTCTTCTTCTTCTTCAGTTTTCCCAGCCATTAAGGCTCATTGCTGCAGATAAAGTTCTCCTCCATTCTTCTCTATTCCTAATCTTCTCTCTCCAGTTGATGACGCCAGTTTCCTTTATATCCTCTTCTATGTTGTCTTTCCATCTCTGTCTTGGTCTACCCCTTGGTCTTGTTTCCCTCATCTCTTGTGCATACATCATTTTTGTTTATCTGTTCTCTTCCATTCTTTCTACATGCCCCAGCCAGCGTAGTCTGTTCAGTTTCAAGACTTTTATAATTCATTGGGATTTAAATAAGCTGTTTAACTCTTTGTGTGCTCTGTGATGCATCATGCTTGGTTTTTTTTGCCCATCAGAACCCCATGCTCCACGCAGTGAGATGATAGTTTGTAGCTCTCTAATTTTTAAGATAATCAAAGTATACTTAAAACCAGCATTTGCACATCCTTCTGGAATCCATTTGTCGATACGAGGCATGTGTTTCAGCTGAATACAGAGCCGTTGTGTGTTAATTAACTGGTTTTTTTTTCGAAGTTTATCGTCGTTATGTTTTTGTTTATCAGCAAATATGGCTTCCAGAGGTAGTTTATTTCATCCAGAGCAGCATATTTCTGCATTACAAGCTCAAAATTTAATTCAAAAATGTCCAGACTGTGGTGAAGAGAATGCAGTAGTAGAGATTTTGAATTTTCAGATCCACGCAGCTGATTCAAAGGATGAGGGTGATGCTTTTTTTGGTCCAACAGAAAAATGTGCTAGAAGGGTAGCTGGTGATACTACTTCTCAGCTTTTTGCTAGTGCTAGCTGTAATATCACAATAAGTAATGCTGGAGATTGTGTAATTTTAAAAATTTAATGTTGTAGAATGCTTCAAATTTAAAAAAAACACATTGGCCTTTCTGGTAAATATTAGTCACCACCCGCCCAGCTGTTTTCATGTAAATATTATCTATCCACTTGGTGTTTTTAGTTTACTGTAAATGCATAATTAGTGTATGTTTTCATGTAAATTTTGGAGGATATGTGAAGAAAAGGTTTTTGTGTACATTTTTATTCATTATGGAATTATATGACCAACTAGAGTGGATTAACATGATGGGTATGTGAAAAAAACATTATTAACATGATGGGTATGTAAAAAAAACATTGTTCCAATTTCTTCATTTTCCATTTTTTCCTCTCAGTTCTTAGCTCTTTTTTCTATTGTAATCTAATAACATACTAATAATTTTATTAGAAAAACAAAATACATTTTTTCTTGTTTAAGCTAATGTATATCATATTACAAATCAGATTATGCCTTTGTCATTCTTTTAAATGTGACAACCATCCCATTCCACATTTTGAAATTTACCCCCCTTGGTATTTTAAGGGAAAAACCCCCAGTACACAAAGAGTTAAATAACTTTGTCATTCATGTGATATTTATTATTTACAAATCTGTTTGGAATCTGTTTTGTCTTTTATCAAGCGCTGATTAAGCTGTCTGTGCTTCAGATCCAAATAACATAACACTAAGCATGGTCACATACACATTCATGCCACATATAAATATTCTAATACAGGCTTCCAAAAAAAGAGAATACATAGTAATTTAAAAAACTGGTGCTACATTAAAGTGTAAAGTACTGTTTAAAAAAACTGGAGTTATATATATATATATATCTTTAAAATTCATGGAATAAAATGAAATAATTTGGTTTTTTGTAAATTGTTTTACTTTTATAATACCAGCATTCTTTCTGGGAAGCCCTGCATATAAACATCACTGGCATAGTAAAGAAAGTACATGCAAATATTTGCTGCTAGTGTTAAGCAAGTCCATAAACGTAATCATTAAATTATAAGCCTCCTTATAAGAGGCATCACAATGAAGCCAACTCAAATCACATAAAGTATCGCAAGCTAATGAACACAAATATAAGAACAGAAAACAAAGTCTGATTGTGGCAATAGAACTTTGTTAAAAATCTGGCTGCATTTCAGATTTCTTTATGTAATATTCTGAAGTTTACATTCAGATGGAAAAACCTGGCTCTCCTGGTGCGCAAGAAGGAAAGGTGGCCAGGTGTGATAATGACCTTTTCACCCTTTAGAGTGCTGACATGTCAAGGAAAGTATGGGCATAATGCCATAAAGATCCCAGCTTGAAGTTGGAGCTGATTATGCAGCAAGCATACATTTCAAAATTATTTTTATCTTTGTACAATACAAAGACCCTTAGCTCATAAGTTTTCAAAATCAGAAAATTTGGAAGGTTTTTGATGTAATACTAAGTGGTGGAGGTATGCAGGGAGGCCGGTGTGTATCATCATTTGCTTCAGGAGCTGATGACCTGGAAAACATCGGAATATCACTGTTCTTGATGCCTCAATATGAATACATTGGACGCTTTTTTTTGGGGGGGGGAATGTGTATGTTATATATTATTCTGAAAGACTGTCATACAAATGTGGCACAATGTGCTATGCCTCTTCGATGAACCATCATCAGCATAGGACATGTAACCCAGAGGGAGATTTGTAAATCTGTTGGCTTCATCAAACACACATGACCACTCACAAAACAATTTTCCCAGTCATGGATCAAATAGCGAAACAAATACTTTACTATAAAGTGATCAAGTATTATATGGGACAGTCCTGTATTTTAACTCTCTCCGTGCCAGGCGTCAATTTTTTTACGCTTCCTGTATCCCTGTTGCTTACCAGGCATCAATTTTTTTACACTTAGTTTGTTTCAATAAAACAACCGGTGTAACATTTAGATTGTACATATTTCGTCTGCGTTTCCAGTGACACTTTTCAAAATGGTGAAAGAGTCCTTAGATACAAGCAATGCCGAGCGAGAAAAAGGACGAGAAATATGGAAATTTTTCAATTTCTGACGACGTAGATAGGGGTATGGACATGGCCTGTGACCACCCCACTGCTCTTGAATATATCCCAAGTAGATCTAGACATATTTAGACGACTGGAGAAGTAGTTAGGGGGTTATTTCAGACATTAATTTAGTGAGAATGCAACACAGAATCACAATATGAGATTGACAAGTAGATCTAGGCATCTCATATGGTAAGTAGTGCATATCTATACCTAGCAGATGGTAAGCTGGGCACAATCATTGTCTAAAAACATTACATTACTTCTTTTTTCCTAAAAAACTCTGCATTTATGAAATTTTCATTCATTTAGTTATACTTTGAAACATAATAAGTATACGGAAGTACATGGAAATACTGTTTTCCATTCCATTTTACAATCTATACCCCCAACATATCAAGACCCGCGCTTTTACTCTGGCACGTAACTGAATGTCCGTGTTTCTTCCTGTGGCACAGAAAGAGTTAAGGATTTGTCCCATACTGTAATGGTTTGTGTTGGGAATCACTACTATACTAATTACTACAGTCAGGGTGCCTAAATGTCTTCTACTTTAAAACATGTATTCCATACTGTCCTAACATCTCTGATCACCATATGCTAGGAAATGTTCAGAATTTTAAAAATTATCTTAATGAAAATGTTGCTATTTTGAAGAAAATTCACTATTATGAGATATACAACACATAGGCCTGATTGGCATGTTTGTAAGCAAAGTTATAAAATCTAGTCTACTGATTCAAATTTTGACTCAAAATTAATATTAAAGTTTACTTCTCTTTACCCCCCCCCCCCTCCCCCACCCAAAGTTGAACTTAGAAAAAAGATGGTCAGATTACTCGCTATAGTTGAATATTTTTTAGCTACTGATACTGCAGTTCACCAACAAATAAATTCAGAAACCACAATATGAAGCACATATAGACTGGACTTACAAACACATGGGTCCCGTAATCTATTCTATTCTATTAATTAGTTACATTTTTTTTCAGATAGCATATTTTCACTGGCACATGCATGGTTTCTGCACAGCTGCTGTCTGCATTATCATGTTTGAAATAGTGAAATTTTACTCACCTCCAAATGCCGAGGTTTGCAAAGGAACACTGCCAATTGTTGCAGACAAGCCTTGACCTAATAACTGCAGATTAAAAAAAAAAAAAACTGTTGAAGATGAGGCAAAAGTCATAAAACTAAGAAGACATCAAAATTACTGCTAAGAACTTACTAAGAAAATAAAAATAAAAATTAACGCTAAAAGACTCATGCTCTTAATACACACCTGCTGCTGTTGCAGTAATTGTTGCTGCTGTTGCTGTTGCAATAAGGCTGCTTGTTGCTGCTGCAGGAAAATATTTGGGTTCTGGTACACGGCAAGCTGCTGGGCGCCAGGAAGGTCTGAGGACATTTAAAATAAATTTTCTACAAAAACAAAATAGAAGAAGACAAACAAAGCAAAAACAAGCTGAATCTATGATCATAAAGGCTACTTATTTGCTTGCTTGTATGAATTCCCTGTAACCGCGAGCTGCTGTTCTTTACAGCTGATGCTGTAGAGATGTTGAGGCACAGCATCATATCAACATGTGAGCAGGTTATAGCAGCTACTTTTTCAGTCTCAGAATACAGCTACAAAGCAGGGTGTGTGCAATGCTTCTTTAGTAGACTCCACCACCATGGGGACTATGGCGATACCTGCCCCGTTAGCTAGGCTATGCCTGTTACTGGAGGTACCACGGAGAGGTGGGACAGGGTCTTGGTCAGCTGTGGGTCGCTAACCTTGACACTGGCATATCAGCTATGGGTCAGCAATTACCTTATCAGGCGTCTTCACCCCCCCCCCCCCCCATAAAGGCTACAAAGTGGTCTAAATGTCTCTATAGAAAGTAATCAATCTTTATTATTTTTTAATTTATCCTTTAACTTTTAAGAATGCCTTTGTGCCTTTTTTTTTTTTAATCTACGGTTTTTTTTTCTGTTGTAACAACAAGCAAATAGAGAATGTTTTGTGCATAAAGTGACAATTTGTTTTAAAAAAGTAAGAGAAAAGATTTTCATGCATATACAGACCAACCTGAAGCAACTTTAGTCTTGAAACCAACAGTTAATTGGTTCAGATGTTGTGAAATATAGATATATGGCCAAATTTAACAGGAATTAAATAATTCTTATCTATGAGTAACAGCAGCAAATAAATGAAACAACTCTTATTTCCAACTTAAAAAAAAAAACAAACAGCAGTAACTAAAACTCTAAGAAATAGGGAAAAAAAAACCAGCAGTATCCATTTTCAGAAATAATTCTTATCTATGAGTAAAAATGGCAGTAAATAAACATAACAATTCTAATATATGAGTAAAAAGCAACAATAACTAAAGACGCTTTATCTCAAAGAAAAGCAAAACAGTAGTATCAGGAAAAAAAATTATCTCAGATATAAACTGCAGTAACCAAATGAAAGAATTTTTATCTCTTAGAAATATAAACAGCTATAAATTAAACATTTTTATCTCCAAGACAAAAAAAAACCAATTACTGAAAAAAATCTGAAATTAAAAAAAAAAAGGCACCAATAACTAAATAATGCATTTTTTATATTTGCTAGTGCCTGAGCGGCGAAGTGGTTAGTGCACTGGTCTCTCATGGCGAAGGTCAGGGGTTCAAATCTGGCCGGAGGCACCCCAGTCACCCAGCTGTAGAAATGGGTACCCGACTTCTTCTAGAGTTTGGGAAGGAAAGGCGGCCAGGTGTGATACTGACCATATCACCCTCTAGTGTGCTGACAAGTCAAGGGAAGTATGGGCACTAACACCATATCCCTATGTGCCTCTAAAGCATGACAGGATTACCTTTACCTTTTTTTTATAATAATTTGCTACTTTGTACAATATCCTACACAAGACAAAATGATACTAATCAAATTGAACTCTTTGCCTGGAAGAATGCTACTTATTATGCACAATTTTTAAGGCAAAATAATAATAGATATCAAATTTAACTTATCATCATAATCTGTATCATCACTATCATCATCATTATCATCTGTATCATCACTATCATCATCATCACATTCTACAGCACAAGGCAAAAACTAAAACTACCTCTTTTAATCTCAGGTGTCCTTCACCCCAACCACATAATAGCCACAGAAACCAGTAACAAACCAGGGTACGTCTTATTCTGACAAAATAATAACCCTACTTTGTTAAAAATGCTCTTTTACTTTGAAGAAATGCAGGCTGCTGCTGCTGCTGCTGCTGGTGAAGTATCTCGGCCGTAGAAGAGACAACCACAGGATGAGTGCCAACAATAGCCACGCCTGGATGCACCACCGTAGGCTGTTCCTGCGATACAATGGCCTGCCCCACATGACCGGGCAGGCCAACGCCTGATCCTGATCTGGATTTTGCTGGTAAAGGTGGTTTTGCTGGTGACGGAACTGTCTGCTGAATCTGATGATGCTGTGAATGTACAACACATCTATGTGCATTCACTCTAATGGCATGCCAGAACTAATGAACAAAATAGAAAGTTCTGCACGATAGTTCTACATGGCACCAGTCCAAACAGCAAGAAATACTACTTATAATGGTAGATTTTATATTATCAGCCTAGGATAACACTACATCTCCTTTGTAGTTTAAAGAAATCAGGGACTGATATTAAGTAAGCAGATAAAATGATGGATTACACACCTGTGACACTTTTTGCCTTATCATGACATGACAGTATCCTTAATATGATGCCTTATTTAAAATATCATCCCTGCAAAGATGTCTTAATATACTTGAATATTCTAGTACAGAACAGTAAGCTCCGCAAGGATGTCCTGGTATAAGTAAACATACCCTACTAAAGTGTCCTGGTATAAGTAAACATACCCTACTAAAATGTCCTGGTATAAGTAAACATACCCTACTAAAATGTCCTGGTATAAGTAAACATACCCTACTAAAATGTCCTGGTATAAGTAAACATACACTACTAAAATGTCCTGGTATAAGTAACCATACACTACTAAAATGTCCTGGTATAAGTAAACATACACTACTAAAATGTCCTAGTATAAGTAAACAAACCCTACTAAAATGGCCTGATATAAGTAAACATACACTACTAAAATGTCCTGATATAAGTAAACATACGCTACTAAAATGTCGTGATAAAAAAAAAAATCTTGTCAAAAAGAGACAATGTACTTTCATAGGACATGCAATGAGAAGAGGGGGCATTGAAAATATTATAACAACAGGAAAAATAGAAGGAAGAAGATCAAGAGGAAGACCAAGAGAAATTATACTGGACAGTGTGACGAGATGGTGTGAGAGGAGATCACCAACTGAGCTGATGGCCTGCATGAAGGATCATATAGAAAACACCCTACTAAAATGTCCTAGTACAAGAAAACACCCTACTAAAATGTCCTGATATAAGAAAACACCCTACTAAAATGTCCTGATATAATTTCACTACAAGATCCTGGTATAAGAATATAAAAATATGTAGAAAATATATAGAATTTCCTAGTATAAGACAAGTGGATCCACCAGAGTGTCCCGATTAAGATAATAATATGTCCTTCTATTATGTCCTCACAAACACATTATGTCCTACTAGAATGTCCTAGTAAAAGACAATATGTCCTATTTGAATATCCTAGAGTTGGATCCACCTGATTGTCCTGGTTAAGACAATCACCCCTACTAGAATGTCTAAATATATGACACAGTGGATTCTATATGTGGATGACAGATGACATCTTGGGACTGATGGACAAGAGAAGGAGGAGTAAAAATAACCAAGAAAAATATAACAAGATAAATAAAGAAATAAGGTGCAAATGCAGAGAACAAACAAACGAACATACTTTATTTTCAAAAGGTTAAGAATTGGGGACGCAAGCCCGTCTGACATTCTGCCCTTCATCATACAGCTTTCACACAGTCACAGTCATTCAGCATTTGTTAATGAGCATAATTATCATGAAGACACATTAAATTATTACATAAATAAATAATAAACTTATCTCATGTCCATACACTCTGCACTCTGATTTATGCAACAACATGAAATAAACTTGCATTCTTACATTCATTCAAAACTAACAAATTTATAGAAAAGCTGTGTTAAAAAAAAAAAATTACAACACTCAAGCCACACTTTAAACTACTTTAAACTATGCTTAGGGAGGCATATAGTCCATATCAAACAGATGTTGACAAAGTTTAAAGTTATAAGAACGAATATTACTTATAAGTTTTACGTGAAGCAAAGGAAGTGTGGTTAAACGAACAGCACAGACAAACAGAGGATTCCCATAATAAAGACAGCAAAAAACATGCACTAACAAAGTAGTGAACTCACAGGAAGGAAGACAAAATACACCACAGGATGCCTGAAATCAAAAGAAGGTTAATGAAATAAGAAGACATTGTGGACATGTGGACAGAGTACATCAGTGAGCTATATGGAGGAGAAAGACCAGAATTAATGTCAGATACTGGAAACTATGATGGACCACCAATACTTGAAGATGAAATCATAGATGCCATCAAACACATGAAGAAAGGAAAAGCAATTGGGCCTGATAATATAACAATAGAAAAAAATAGAGGCACTAGAGGAGATAGGAATAAAAATAATAACCAAGATACTGAATGACATTTACAACAGTGGTTATATGCCCAGTGATCTGCTTAAATCCACGTTTATAGCACTACCAAAGAAACCAGGTGCAAAGGAATGTGATGACCACCGGACTATCAGCCTTTCATATCACATAACAAAGCTATTTGAGAATTATTATGAGAAGAACAAGGGAAAAGATAAAAGTGGAAATAGCAGATGAACAGTTTGGATTTGTTGAAGGAAAAGGAACACACAATGCCATTTATGCTTTGTGAACACTAACAGAAAGAGCTTTAGAAGTACAGAAAGATCTTTACTTTTGCTTCATTAATAACACCAAGGCATTCGACAAGGTGAAACATGAGATTATTAAAATACATGAAGACATCAACATAGACAGCAAAGACCTGAGGATTGTAAAACATCTATACTGGCAGCAAGAAGCAGCAGTTCGAGTTGAAAATAGAACTGGAAAATATCAACCAATAAAACAAGGGGTGCGACAAGGATGTGTACTATCTCTAGATCTTTTTTTCTCTATACAGTGAGAATATTCTAAGAACGATCATTACTGGCTTCAGATTAGGGGACCGCATGCAGAAACATCTGTACAATATTGCCCAGCATGCTTTGAAACCAGTCTCAAATTATTTCAATGGCCCCAACCACAGAAGCAAATCTGATTTTCTGGCAATAGCCATCAAACAATGTCACGTAGATGGCACAAGCTGCCTAGCACTTGAGAACCGCTACATTCAGGATTATGGGATGCTGGAACCACACGGGTTAAACTCACTATTCAGCTACACCTAACATTCTCCTCTTCAACAATTATAATCCCTTTCCACTAAGCTCCACTCCTTTCTCACTTGTTACACAGTTAAGAATCTCCTCACAGCACCACAATAACTACCTTAACTATAAGCATCTATTTCACCTTCTCCTGGCTAGGTTAACATTGTACCACTCTCTCTCCCCTCCACGATTTCCCTACCCACCACCCCCAGTTACAACCCACTGACCACACAACACAGGTCTCTATTTAAACATGCCCATTTCTGACACACAGTGTCGGACAAGCCACATCTTCTTACAGTTATACCTAAGTTCTCTATTCATTATTAATTTTAATAGCATTCATGTGGATCTCTACTTTATCTCCTCTCTCTGTTTCTTAGTCCTGTATGTTTTTGTATGATTAAGGCTCACGCCGAAATGTCACAAGTTTGTAATCATTAAGTAATAAAGCTGCTCCTACTTTTTTCCTTGTTTACACATTTTGGTATCACAGCTTTACAGCAGTGCTTCGTGTAAAGTTGTATACTTATACACTAATTATTGGTTGTTGTGAATCATGGACAATAGGCAGGTCTGCATAAAAGTCATTAGAAGCAGCAGAAATATGGTTTATTAGAAGAATGTTTCGAATTACCTGGACAGCAAAAATAACTAATGGAGAATGTATAAAAAGAGCTGGAGAGACAAAAATCTTGTCAAAAAAATAAGAGAGAGACAACGCACTTTCATAGGACATGCAATGAGAACAGGGGACGTTAAAAATATAACAACAGGAAAAATAGAAGGAAGAAGAACAAGAGGAAGACTAAGAGAAATGATACTGGAATACATGATGAGATGGTGTGAGAGGAGATCACCAACTGAGCTGATGGCCTGCATGAAGGATCGTGTATTCTGGAGAAGCATAATTGCCAACGCCAGTTGGCATGGCACCTGATGATGATGATAATGATGGATTCCATATCAAAGTGTTCTTAGCATAAAACAATTAGTCCTGCTAGAATGTCTAAATATATGACACAGTGGATTCCATATTAGAGTATTCTTAGCATAAAAGAATCAGCCCTACTACAATGTCTAAATATATGACACAGTGGATTCCATATTAGAGTGTTCTTAGCATAAGACAATCAGCCCTACTAGAATGTCTAAATATATGACATAGTGGATTCCATATTAGAGTGTTCTTAGCATAAGATAATCAGCCCTACTAGAATGTCTAAATATATGACACAGTGGATTCCACATTAGTGTGTTCTTAGCATCTAGACTGTCCTGAGAAAAGGCAAAAATTCTACTAAAATGTCCCAGTATATGACAGCAAGTCATTCTAGAAAGTCCTGTTATATGACAGAGTTCTACTAAAATGTTCTAAAATAGAACAACAGACTGTGACCTAGTAATCACTATCTCTCTCTCTCTCTGAACCTTAAGTGCCCAGGGCACATGGGGCTTCCGCAAGGGTTTTCCACAAATGCCTGTCCTTCGCCTTTTTTTCTGCTCTTGCCCAGGTGAGCCCTCTATTGCTCAACATCCTTTCTGTTGTTCTTCTCCATGTCTCTTTTGGTCTACCCTTACTTCTGCTCCCCTGTGGTGTCCATCTTAGTGCTATTTTTGGTAGTGAGTTGTCAGTCATTCGGAGCACAGTAATCACTATGTTTCTGAGCTAATGTAGAACAAAATGTGTTCCAATATCCTGTTATTGAGAACATGTTAGTAAACTAAAAAAAAAAAATAAAGAAATAAGATGATACTCTCTCATTATTTAATGATAAGAAATAAAATAATACCCTTAAACCTTGCTTATCCACAGCACCTTCTCAATAATAATTCATTTTCATTAGTAACATCCACTCACTGACAGCATCCTCTCCCATTACTTACATGTACCTATAACATCTCACTTATAACATCTTCTCACTAACAACCCTCTCATTAATAACACCCTCTCATCAATTACTCTCTCTCTCTCATTCAGCTTTTGTAGTTCATTCACTCTCTCATTAATATCACCCTCTCACCATTAATCCTCTCCCATTAATAACAGCCTCTCTTACTAATAATACTCTTGCACTGATGACACTTAAAAATATTCTCTCCCTATTGACACTTTTTCATGAACAACACCTTTTCACTCAAGCCTGCCTCCATCTGTTCCTCTCACTCAAACCTGCCTCCAGTTGTTCCTCTCACTCAAACCTGCCTCCAGTTGTTCCTCTCACTCAAACCTGCTTCCAGTTGTTCTTCTCACTCAAACCTGCTTCCAGCTGCTCCTCTCACTCAAACCTGCCTCCAGTTGTTCCTCTCACTCAAACCTGCTTCCAGCTGCTCCTCTCACTCAAACCTGCTTCCAGCTGTTCCTCTCACTCAAACCTGCTTCCAGCTGTTCCTCTCACTCAAACCTGCTTCCAGCTGTTCTTCTCACTCAAACCTGCCTCCAGTTGTTCCTCTCACTCAAACCTGCTTCCAGCTGTTCCTCTCACTCAAACCTGCTTCCAGCTGTTCCTCTCACTCAAACCTGCCTCCAGCTGTTCCTCTCACTCAAACCTGCCTCCAGTTGTTCCTCTCACTCAAACCTGCCTCCAGCTGTTCCTCTCACTCATGTAAAACACTGTATATAAGAAAACTAAGGAAGTCAGTAAGAAAATCCTACCATTTCTTCATCGCTATCTTCAGGTTGTGCTGCTACAGCTCCTTGAAACGGTAACATGGGCTGTCCCATTCTGGCCATGCGGGAAATCAGCTTAGCTTTATCACTGTCTGGGGACTACAAGAGCAGAACAGCTGACAAAAGAACATGGCAGTATCACAGATATACTTGGTGACTATACCCTGTTTACTATGAATAATGCCACATGTTATTTACACGAAGCCATTACAACTTGGGGGTAACTTTTACATGCCCATCAGAATGTACTGCTAGGACTAGTGTATTGTACAACATCTGCTTCACCAACAGCAACTGTGAGGTTAACTCTATGCAGCAAATGCTGTGAAGATACTGAGAACAGAAGGAATGGTTACAGTGATTTGTTTGAAATTCCAGAATGCAATTAAAATGTTGCTTTCTAAAGGCTAAGGGATCATGTCAAGTCTCACTCCACTTGCCAGCTGGAGAAAGACATTAGCTTGCATCTTGTAGCATCTTGGAGAGGCAGGATACAATCATATCTAACTCTAGTTTACTTACCCTGATAATGGCACCACTCCTGTAGATCAGCCACATCTGATGCCTGGCCTCTCTGTTAAACTATCCTTTTCCTGAAATTTTCTGACCCCAAAACTAATCTCAATCAATCAAGTCATTTCTCTCCATAATTCCCTGTCTTTAGACTTGATTATGAGATCCGCCGGTGACTTTCTTCCTAGCCACACTGACAGCCCATCCAGTAACTTCTTTCTCTGTCTTCCTCTTTTTCTTCTTCCCTCAATTTTTCCAGTTGACACAATGTGATCCAATTTTCCTCTTCTCAGAAAATGTCCTACAAATCTCACTTGTCTGCCTCTGATCTTTGCTGTAATTTGCCTTTAACTCGAGTCTCTCTTAAGACTTCTTCATTGGTTTTCTTAGGTGTCCATGGTACCTTCAACATCCTTCTTATGAACCACATCTCCATGGCCTCCATTTCTCACTGTACTCCCTTATTCATAGACCATGCTTCACATCCATAAAACAAAATTGGCGCGATGTAACATTTAAGTACTCAGAATCTTGTTTCCATTGATATGGATCTGTTGCACAAGATGTTTCTCATTTTCTGGAATGCTGACTTGGCCTTAGCACATCTGCTTTTTATTTTGTTGTGACATTTCCCATCAGCTGTTATAATTGTTTCTAAGTACTTGAATCTATCAACTTGTTTCAGTTCTGTGCCATCGATGGTAATACTACATTTTGGTGGTATTCTTTTTTTTTTGAGATGACCATCACTTCAGTCTTCTTTTTAATCAGCCTGAGACCTTTACTTTTACTTTCATGAACCACAATGTCCAGAAGAGCCTGTAGCTCCCTTCACTTTTAGCAATCAGAACTGTGTTGTCTGCATATCTTAAGTTATTACAGTTGTAGCCACCAAATGATATTCATGGCAAGCTCTCTATATTTCTCATTATGTTTTTGCTGTACAAGGAAAAGAGGTCAGGAGAAATAACACATAAATAGTGGTTTGTCATGACTGTTCTTGGGAATGTACAGAGTTGGTTTCCCCTTGCCTTCCACCAGTTTGTTTATGGTTTACTCCACTAGCCTTTGACTCTGGTCACAGCCTACCCTACAAGGCAGCAGAGGGTTTGAAATCAGAGTTTTCCTTCTCTTAGATGAGCTACCAACCAAGACTAACGAGTCTCATCTACCTGAAGCGTCTGGTTTTCAGGTGCCAGATACTCACCTTTCGCCCCTTCTCCTGTCAGTTTAAACAGTTCCGCCACAATAAGGCCAGGAGCTGGACTTGGACTGTCAGAGGATATTTGAGATGCATGCCTTGGAGGCATTTAATTGGAGTGGAGAGCTTATCCTTCACCCCACCTCCAGCTATTACAGTCCTCAGAACCAAACTAATCTCACTTAACTCAAAAGTTTGCATGAAAGAATGAATGTGGCACGTAAAAAAAAAATGTAATCAAATCTGACATTGTTATAATGAATATAAGTAAGACTAGTACTATAAGGTAGAGACAGAATGAGGTTAAATTCCATAAAAAAAGGAGGTAAAAAGAGAAAGAAGAAAAGGAAGAAATGGCAAAAACAAACCAATATTTTGGAAGAAAACCTTCATAAAAGGCAATATAAAAGACAAAGCAACAAAAAAGCATTCATCTCATGGCATAAACTGACATACATATATGCCTGGTTGAACAGTGCATATCTGGTTGAACAAAATTAAGCTGAAAGGGTAATAGTGATGTGATAAGTATCAAAATATAAAAATAACAGTAAGTACATAGTGTAAAAGAAGTATGAAAACAAGCATACCTGTGAAAAGTGTTCATTTATTGATCTGGTCCGACCTTTAACCCCAGGATCATCAACCTCATCTTGATTTGGTAGAGGAGTTAATGTTGGTAATGGTGTAGGAGCAGGTGTTGGGACAGGTGTCTCTTGAGGTGACTCTCCCTTCTGCAATTTCACCTGGACAGCAAACACTATATTTAGATGTTTCTGATGATGTCGCAATAAATTATGACAATCAATTTTCAATTTACATAAAAAAGAAACAAACAAACAAAAATTAGGATCAAGCATCTTCGTGCTTCATTTTGTAAATTTATTTTGCATCTGCCAATTTTCAGCTCAGAAACACTCTCATACACATGCATGAGACTGCTTTTAACATTAATGTCTTACTTGGTCCTCAATACACTGACAGCAATATCTATATCATTCTCGACAGCAATATCTATATCATTCTCGCTGGTGTACCTCACTCTGCAGGTAGTTACCCTCAGGTGTCAGAGCCAGCTTCATTAACATAATGACAGGTGCTCATTTTCACTAACACATTTGCTGGAATATTATTAAGTTGGTCTAAAATCTCTCCTTCACCTTACGAAACAAACCTATTTGTTGCACTTATTCTGGGCAACAAGAGAGTGGCAGCTTGACAAAGTCTGAGAACCACTCATTTAAAGGAAAAAAAAAAAAAACATAATAGGATTTGACAGTTTGTTGCAAAACTGCTGCAAAAGCTGAATCCCTGTGCTCATGTTTTTTGTGATTTTTTTTTGCATTGCTATCAATTAAAATTATGTCAAAAGACCTGGAACATAACTAAGATGGCACTTTACAACCATATTATTACTCAGGTGCTATTTACTGGGTTTGCATTGTCAAAATTTGATCTAATCTTATACACGCAGAGAGACTAGCAACCAAACTGGCAGATACTGTTTTATCTGAACATTTCCTAATTAAAATAAATTATATGTAGGATGATGGCCTAAGTTAGCAGTTGACAACTGAGAATTTTAGAGTGTGAGCAAAACCTCATCTACCTGAGAGCTGATGGCTGTTAAAATGTGAGTTGGAGAAAAAAATAGCTGATCATGGATGACATAATCTAATTGACAGACTTACCCTTACAACCTGAACTTCAAATATAAGTGAAGAATTTGGTGGGATTCTCTCATTAATTCCTTGTGAGCCATATGCCAAAGAAGGTGGGATTATCAACAGCCGCTTGCCTCCCTTTTTCATTCCCAGCATACCTTGGTCCCAACCCTGAAACCACAAAGTACTTTGTCTTACTACTGTTCGTGTTTCTTGGAGAATAAAAACAAACTCACAAACAATGTCTGTGTGACAACAAATCATGAACAGAATACTCTTTGTCACATCATTATCACTGGGTGCCATGTTGGCAGGTGTTAGAGGTCATACTTCTCACAAATCTTGATCCTTGATGTAGACCAAAACAATAATTCCTCTAATCCTTATAGAGGTACCTCCTTCAAGAAACTATTTTGGGTCTTTAACTCTTTAAATACCAACTGACGTGCTTTGCATCAATCAGTTATTTTTCAGATTCCCGATTGATGTGTAGTACATTGTCTCTAATTTCTAATTTATCCTCACTATGAATTAAAATCTGGCAATCCCGGTTGTACTACCTCTTTTCTGTGTCAAATCTTCCCATGAGGTGTGCAGGAGATTGAATTCAGTGCGATTTTGTGTTAAAATTTAACCGTTTTTAAGTTTTTTCTAAGCCTATAGCCACCACCCACTTGTGCTTTCATGTAAATATTAGTCGCCCACTTGCTGTTTTCAGTTTATTGTAAATAAATAATTCATGTATATTTTCCTCTGAGGAAATGGTGTTTGTGTAAAATTTTACTCATTCTGGATATATTAGACCCAGTACAGTGGATTAACTTGTGGGGTAGGTGAGAAAATCATTGTTTATATTTCTTCATTTTCCATTCTTCTCAATTTTTAGCTCTTTTTTTCTGCTCTATACTAACAACATACTAACAATTCCATCAGAAAAACAACATACAACTTTTCCTGTTTAAACTAATGTATATCATACTGCATATCAGGTTTTGGCTTCGTGATGCTTTTAAATGTGACAACCTTCCCATTCCACTCTATGAAATTTACCCCCTTGGTCCTTTGACACAAGACCCCCCCTCCTGTGTAGTCATTGTTGACCTTCCTATACATGGCCGTGTAGAGCTCTAGCTGCATGAAGTCTGTTAATGTGCCTGTGTTGGGTTTTGTTGTAGAAATCTGAATAATGCTCTGTAACTAATTCTTGGGGAAGAGATGTTATAATCACAACACGCAAGATAAAATGCGAAGAAGAAATGAATGGCAGGATACATAAGCAGCTAAATGTTCTAATATTGAAATGAAATACACTCTCACATCCAAGCACATGACAAGAAACGCAGCAATTAAGGCTGAATATAATAAATGTTATGTATACTCAATATTACACTCTGGTGCAGAAATATTGGAACTAAACAAGAAAACAGACAAACAAAAGAATGAACAAATAAACAAACTTTATTTTCAAAAGGTCAATAGCTGGGCATGCAGGTCAATCTAACATTCTGCCCTTCACCATATAATTTTCACTCAGTCACAGATATTCAGCATTTGTTTTTGAAAATAATAAACATGAAGAAAAACAAACAAATAAATAAATGAATCATCTCTTGCCCTTTCCGCTGTTGGCGAGATCTTCAGCTGCCGTGCGTGGAGCGGTGCTCTTCCCGGCCAATGAAGAAATTTGCAAATGAGGTTGCCGCGCAGCATCACTGCGGAAAAGGTGGTTGAAAGGATAAATCGAAGCAAACAGTCAAATCACGGCACCTCTGGTCTGGAGGTCGGCCACGTCCTGAGTGCAGTCATATCGGGTGAAATGCATGAACCGGCTTGTCCCAGAGGTTAAGTCACTGCTGGCTTGACTCTTCAAATGCCGCGCGTGGAGTGAAGCTCCTCCCGGTTAAGGAAGTAAATGCGGAAATAAACGTTGCTGTGCGGCGCCGATGGGAAAAGGTGGTGGAAAGTGAAGTTTAACCTAGTATGTCCAGTAGTATCGCTACGAGAGCTATACCACGGCGCCTCTGCTCTAGAGGCCGCCTACGTCCGAAATACACCTACACTGGTGAAATATGCCTAAACCGGCACACACCAGGGGTGGAACTCGATGGCTAGACATGTCATGCCACCTCCGCTCTAGAGGTCGGTAACGCCTGATAAACACCCATACTGGTGAATTTTGCCTAAACCGGCTCATACCAGGGGTGAATCTTGAAGGCTATGAATGTCACAGTACCTCTGCCCCAGAGGTCGGTCCCGTCCCAAACACGCCCATACTGGGAAATGCCTAAACCGGCTCAACCCAGGGGTAGAAGTCACTAGTGGCGAGGATTCGTCCTCCTGGACAAAAGCTCCATCCTGGTCACAACTAGGAAGGGTAGCGGCCACGACCGCAAAATGCTGAAGTCAGAGACACTGGACCAGGGAAGTCTAGATAGGCAACCACCTCTCACCCGGCGGGGATGTCTGCGTATCCTAATCACGCTGAGGTTTTCCGGTGAGAAAGTCCAACCCTGGACTGGATGGGCAACCACCTCTCACCCGGCGGTGATACACGGGTATCTCAAAACACGTCGAGGTTTTCCGGTGAGAAAGTCCAACTCTGGCCTGGGTGGGCTTACGCCTCTCACCCAGCGGGGATGCACTGATATTCCAAACACGTCGAGGTCTTCCGGTGAGAAAGTCCAACCCTAGACCAAACTGGTGCAATGAAAACCACGGTGTCACGCAATCCCGCTTCTGAGACCCACCAGGAATACAGGCTAAAGCACTGTGATACTCTGAACCCCTTGTGGTCCTTTCGTGGAACTCATGTGGTCTATTTTGGACCACACAGGGGACCACGGGACCTAACGAGGACCACATGCGTGAATTCAGTAGGTTCACAGTGCGGTTTTTGGTGGTAGAAGTGAACGAAGAAGAAGAAGAAGAAGAAGATCTCTTGCCCATAAACTCCACAATCTAATTTATGTACACACAAGATTAAAAAAGTAAAGGTAAAGGTAACCCTGTCATGCCTTAGAGGCACATAGGGATATGGTGTTAGTGCCCATATTTTCCTTGACCTGTCAGCACACTAGAGGGTGATATGGTCCGTATCACGCCTGGCTGCCTTTTACTTCCCCAACTCCAGAAGAAGTCGGGTACCCATTTCTACAGCTTGGTGACTGGGGTGCCGCCGGCCGGATTCGAACCCCCGACCTTCGCCATGAGAGACCAGTGACACACAAGATTATGAGGCTACAAACATAGCAAAGCAAAATAACAGACACATTTCACTAACAGAAAGGATGACAGCCAATGAACTGTTAAAAAAAAAAAAACTGAAATAATTTAAGAGAAATACAAGAAAGAACTGAAACCAAGCACCAACAGTATTTTTGAACAAGTAAAGAAACAACAATCTTCTACGGATAATAATGTAATGAAACTGTGGGACAAACAGATAATAATGTAATGAAACTGTGGGACAAACAGACAATAATGTAATGAAACTGTGGGACAAAAAAAAACTACACGGGGGTGACAGTGGTAAGGCTTGTGAGCAGAATGAGAAGATGGACAGGAAACATCTTGTCCAAGTGTGCTACAAAAGCATGAAGGAGAGCAAAATGGTGATCCACTAAAGCAAACCTTTCCTGGAGAGATGGCACATGATGTTGATAACTGGTGGGGGTACAGCAGACTGATACAGCAGAAGAGTCTGGTAGTGAAGACCATGAGAAATGACAGTTATGGCAGAAATGACACTGTCATCAAGAACCAGCAAAATAGAACTGGTCAAGACCCTATTATAACTTTGTGCAATGTTTCTGGTATTAGATTGTTGTGTCAATGGCATATGTAATTACACATGTTATACAGAAGGGCAAAGACCACATGTAGAGTCTGGTGAGAGATCTGCTTTGTAGGTCAACTTTAAGAGGTTATGAAAGCCACTACAGCTAACTCCCAATCTGATATGATGTACTTATTACATCTTCAGCACAGCTCCAGTGCCAACTGCTTCTAGCTCACAGCTACAGTGAGATCTCACACAACAACAAAAGCTGTGACATTATCAAATCAAACTTTTTTAAAATTGTTATTTGAAAGATGCCTTTCTAAACCCTTCCACAGTCACATCATCATCATCATCATCATCATTATCATCAGGTTCCATGAAAAAAGATGTAAGTAAGAATCATGCCTCTACAAAGATCTCAGTCTTTGATATTTTCTGTTAAGCCATCATGTCAGTTTGTCCACTGCTTTCTCTCGTGGTCTTTCTCTACCTCTCTTCCCATTTACAGTTACCTGGCCTAACAGATTTAATGAACCTGAGCTTTAAATTAGAACCTTAGTGTGTTTTAAATAATAGCTGTCATAAATATGCCCATGAAATATTCACGAATAAAGTATGAAAGACAGCACAAACCTTTATGACCTTGCCTTTACCGACTCTGAATCTGAAGTAATTCTCTCCTGCTGACTGGTCAAAAACCTGTCAATTATACCATGTTATAGAATAACAAAAATATATTTTCATTCCGGTATCGTAGTGATATCTTAATGACTGTGGCAGATAGATGTGGCTAGATACCACAGACATTAAGATATCACTATGATACCGGAATCGATACTGGGTTAGCAGACAGTTCCTTATGGAACAACCTGTTGTATCTGCTTCAGAAAGCCAGGGTGCCCAGCAACATGGAGAGCAAAAAAAAAAAAAAACAACTACAAATGCAGATTATTTTATGAATTTTATATCAGGAAAGAACAGTCCAAATCAAAAGGGGTGGGGGCTTCTTAATTCCACCATTGATATGATGTGTTTGTTGAGCAAGTAATTTCTTTATCATGTCTCTTCCTACATATTCTACATACTCAGAGAGGTGTATTTTCCTTTCATTGACTCATTCATTTATCACAAATGCTTATACGTCAAATTTAAATTCAATCCTGTCACATTCTTTCAACATCAAACTGGCACACCAACACTTAACTTTTCAATAACATTCATTTTAAAAGTACAAATCTGACTTACATAATTTATCCAGGAAAGAAATAATAAATACATTATGATTATAAAATTATGTAGACTTTGATACTAACTTTTCCAAAAGTTCCGTTTGTAAAGAGCCAACCTGTGTACTTGACCTCTGCTGAATCTCCATTTTCTAGACCTCCACCCTCACCCAGGGTGAGCTCCTGCTGTATTAAGTCTGTTAATGTACCTGAGCTGGCTTTTGCTATGGCAATCTGTGATGGTAGCAACGAGAATTAGGAAAACAAGCTACAATTTAACTGCAACGCAGTAGCTTTTCTTTGTTTCACTTCTTCTTTTTCAGCATCATTAAAGCCACATCACATGCTTGCTCTAGAAGTCCCACCGTCTGCCTCGGTAGGTCAAATATCCCCAACACTAACAGCTTGTGGAGTCCTTCGATATTCTGCATGTCTTTGTAATTTTCAGCACTGAAGTCTGTAGAGGTGTCTGCGGTCACAATCTATTCAGTAATGAAAGCACATAGTTCTAACATACAGACTTTCATCTTCATCATACAGAAAAAAGAAGAGAAAAAAAGCTTGACTACATGTTAGAAAAGAGGAAAGTTTTGAAAAATGAAACTTAAAAATCGGATTTATCCACTGGTTTGTGGATGATCGTTACAAGTGAACGTACAGGGAAACTGTGTTTGCTGTTGTGTCTGTAAAACAGACAGGGTTCTGTTATGTTCATTAATCTAACACAACTCTTTTGTGGTTTTACAGAAATTGATCGTCTGTGAGAATAAATGCAATGACACGTTTGTTACATTTGGAAAACCTACTATTATTTCTATACAGTCCTTTTTTTCTTGAGACAACTTCTTTAAACACCACACAACAAAACTGGCAGCTGTATGTTCAAAGGAAGCACTGGTCAGCTGGACACTGCGGATTTCTCCAAAGTCAACACTGAGCTGGTTTAGTGTCACCATGTTTCCTGCCATACATCTCTACATCAAGCACTACTGCTGCTCCTGCTTCTGCTTCTCTCTGCCACATGATACTTTTTTTTTAAAGCTTTTGAAATTTTTATGCTGAAAACTATAAAAACTGATTTTGTCACATACATGTCATTTATTAGTGAAAAGAATTTTTAAATTACTGAAACTTACCTGAAAATGAGATGTGTGAGATTCATCAGAAAAAACCCACAAAGGAGGAGGAGAACAACAACATATAACGATAATTAAAAGATTTGTAAGAATTCCTTACTCAGAGGAAACAAAAACACTTACTTCTTTGGCAAATTTTTCAGCTGTTTCTGCATTGTCAAACATGATGGACCACATCTGGGATGCATCATCATAGAAACTGGCATAATTGTTCTGTTGTATCTGCCATATATAAATTTACAAAATGCCTTTCATACTTCTCTGGTGTTATTTCTTACATCTTACATCCTTTCCATGCCATTAGACGTCACATAGGGCTCACATGGTAGTTCGCCAAGTTTTCCTGTTTTCAGCAAGCTTTTCAACCTCATCAAAGAATTTTATATCTACTAATTTGGCCTCTCTTGACAATGTCCTCTTTAGAGTTTCATGTGGACGACCTCTTTTTCTTTAGCCTGTTATCCACTTGACAGATTGTTTTGGAATTCTCTAAATGTTTCTTCTCATCATGTGACCGACATATGTCCATCTCCTTTTTCTGAACAAACATGAAGCAGGTTTGCTTAACTGCCTTATCTGTGCATTGTTCTTGAATTCGTTCCACTTTATACCAAGTATTTCCTGAGGCATTTGTTTTCAAAAGATTCTAATTTGTTGTCTATTTCTTTAGTTGTTTTCCAGCTTTCACATGCATAAATGAGGGTGGATATTACATCTGAAATTAATAATTTTAGCTTGGTTTTTGTGCTTATAACTTTTAGCACCTGTGCAGAATGTGTCTGTTTGAACCATTTCAGCAGAGTATCCATGTAAGAACTCACATGCCTTCGCTTACAGTTTGATATGACTAAAGACAAGTGAAAATCTCATTCAATTTTGTCTCAGTTTTTAACAAGTTTCAATACAGTTGAAATGTCAATTTAAAATTTATCTGCTATGTCCTTTCTCGCAACTTTTTCATCAACTTGCTTCAGAATATCCATTTTAGTGCACTTTTTGTGTTTAGTAGCCATTATCTATCACAACAAGAACCAGAGAGAACTTCCTGGCTATACAATTCACAGTACACAACTCAAGACTGACCAATTATCAACTCGTGTTGCCAACTTAACACCACCTATGTATTGATAAAGAAGACAATGACCGACAGACGCCAGATAAAAGTCTCAAAGGGCAACCATAAAACCCCACCTGAGTTTTGATGCCAGATATGTTCAAAAGGTTGATGCGGCACGTACTCAGTGATTAAACAGCTGACCCCCTCTGTAATGAGTCGCGAAGATGATAACGCTTTGTGAGATGTTTATAGCTTGTACTTGCCCAATTTGTGATACAAAGCAGAGTTTTTAGCTCTTCTGGGTGCAAAAATACTGTGACATTAACCAATTTGTGCCAACAAGAGGGGTGATATTAACTGGAGTAAAGCCCATTAATTACTTATGGGAGCTGGCCAGGGATACAAATTTATGTGACATTATCCGGGTTGTGACATAAAGCGATGTGATATTAAGTGGGTTCGATTGTATTTTTCCTTCTTGTTTAATGGGAAGTTTCATTATCTTTGTTTTATCCTTGTTAATTTCAAGTTTTAATTTGCTAGCCAGTGAAAACAGGGAATCTGTCTTTTCTTGCATTGAATTCACACTGTCACTGATAAGAGTTATATCATCTGCAAAATCAAAATCTTCTAGTTGGATCCCATGTACCCAATCAATGCCCATTTTACCTGTGCAAAATTTTGTTCATTATGAAGTCTATGGGAATTCCAAAAAGCAAGGGAGATAATATACTTCCCTGTTTCATGGCTCTTTCAATCTGGAACCATTCGCTCATTCCTTCTTCTGTGCTGACTGCACAAACACATCCATTGTAGAGATCCTTAATGATGTTGACAATTTTAGACGGTATTCCATATATTCTTAAAATTCTCTGCAGTGAGTCTCTGTGTACGCTATCAAATGCCTTTTTAAAGTCTATGAAGTTCAGGGTTAATGGTTTTTGCTTTTCAATGTTCCTCAAGTATTATTCTTAAAGTAAAGATCTGGTTGAGACAAGTTTCTCCCTTCTTGAAATCCTGCTTGTTCTTCTCTCATTGCAATATCCACTATATCTTTAACTCTATTCAGAATTACTTTGCAAAATACTTTTGACACAACTGATAGTAAAGTTACTCCTCTCCAATTATTGCAGTCGCTAAAGTTGCCTTTTTCTTTTAGTATTTTAACAATGACTCCTTTTTCCATTTTGAAAGGACCTTTTCTTCTTTCTAAACTTTATTAAACATTCTATGTAGTTGGCTCATGTTGTCATTGTTAACAGTTTTTAACATTTTGCTTGTTATTTCATCTTCACCTGCAGCTTTGTTGTTAGCCATTAGATTCACTGGTGTTTCAATTTCAGGCAATGCAATTTCATCTAGGATGACATTTAGTAGGACCGGTATGTCGGTTTCAAAGTCTATCAATTATTTTGGGTGTGGTTGATTAAGTATTTCTTGGAAGTGTTTGACCCATCTTTGTTTTTGGTCTTTACTTGATGTTAATAGGGTTCCAGTTTTGCTGAGGATTGGTCTTTCTTTGGATGTAACAGTACCCATTAGCCTCTTTTGTATGTTGTATAGAGTTTTGCTGTCTCCTGTTTTTGCTGCTTTCTCTGCTTTTTTCACCATACTATGTATTCTCTTTTATCTCTTCTAGCTGAACTTTTTACTTTATTGTCTAGTTCTTTGTATGTTGCTTTTGCCAAATCTTTTCCAATGTGTTATTTCTTACAACACAATTAATCTCATTTTTTATATGTGCTTATTACTGGAACCATTTAAGAGCACAAGAAAAGAACAAATCCTGTGGGAAATCAATCAGAACTTCACTGCCTCTGACAATCAACAATATTAGTCCCGCAGTGGGTGCCCCCCCCCCCCATGCGGAAATGTGGGAAATAAAAATGTGGTATTTTTTCTATAAAAAGTAGCAAAATAAACAAAATATATAACCACTGAGTCAACCAAAGAAGGCAAAATACATTGCATATAATCACCACAGGCAGCAATGGGCAAACAAGCTGGATTATATAAGAAATCTAATTCACCAACTGCAAAAACATCAGATTATCTTATTTTGATTAAGAAGTTCAATTACTGAGAAAAGATGCTGGCGATGGTTGGGACATGTGATCCAGGCAACTGACAACTCATTACCAAAAATAGCACTGAGATGGACAGTACAGGGGAGCAGAAGTAAAGGTATGAATGAATGAATGATCTTTATTTTTCAAGGGTAGAGCAAAGGAGACATGGAGAATAACAAAGAGGATACTGAGCAACAGAGGGCTCACCTGGGCAATAGTGGAAAAAAAGGTGAACTACAGGCATTGAGGGAGAGAAGTAGAGAGGGAGGGAGGGAGGGAGGAGAGAGAGATCAAGAAGTGGTTACTGCAAACTACTGGGTGACCTCTGCTGATTTAAGATATGCCACAGAAATTAATGTCATTAAGGCTAGGAGCGCAAACTTCAGAACGTATGCTCCTGGAATGTCCAACATCTGGAGACCTATGCAACAAAACCTGGCCATGACGTCTAGATATGACGCAGAAGCTACGAGATAGCAGAAAAAACCTGGAGACGACTGCAGACATTATCCTGGTGACTTGGCTCCAGGTTTATCATGATCTTGTGTCTAAAAGAAGAATGTGGGGATAATAAACCAACCCATCTATGCGATGAAAAGTGCACATCTTTCTTAAATATTCCAGACATTCTCAAAAATTTAAATCCACCAAAACTATCACCATTTTAAATAAAACACAAATGCAATTTGGCATGTTCTTACACTGAATCCGAAAGTAGAAGTTATCTTTGCATTTGTGACTTGTTGCTGTCGGTTCACGTAGAGTAAAATGCGATACTGCAACAACAACAAAAATATTAAACACTTGCCAACCAATTATAGAGAACTACACTGTGAAATTATTCAGAACTACATTGTGAAATTATAGAGAAGTACACTGTGAAATTATAGAGAACTACATTGTGAAATTATAGAGAACTACATTGTGAAATTAGTTTTTTTTTGGTAAAACCAATTTTGACTACTATAGTTGAGACTGGACTTAAATTAAAATGTACACCGTTGTAGTTTTCAAATGCAGAAGTAACAATGGCAATGTTACAAAGGAATAAACAAATTAACAAAATGAACTCTCATTTTCAAAACTGGAATCACAGCCCAGTCTGACATTTATTATTTAACTTTCATTTTATCACAGACATTCAGCATCAGAAGTGCATTAAAAAAATAAGTGCAAAATTTTAAATGACAAAATTCTTATTTTCAAAACTTCTGTGTTCAACCCTTTAATGACACATTCAACCTTTTACCACACATTCAACCTTTTATCCACATTTCAACCTTTTATCCACACTTTCAACCTTTTATCCACACTTTCAACCTTTTATCCACACATTCAACAACACAGTGAACACACTCAGCACAATGAACATAAGACCACTATCAGTCTGGTTCAGTGAACTGTATCCGATCCAGATCCTGTCCAGTCTCAGAACCGCATTGTGATACCACAGACTGGCAACAGCATCTAGCACCTCCGTGGTCGCCACTATCCGAGGATCAGCTATGAACACGTTTTTATACTTCCAGTACAAACAAAATGCTACTCACATCTTTTGTTGAATGTGTAGCTAACAAAGCAGCTCCAAGTTTACCCTGACTTGCATATTTACTGTCAATACTGAAACAACAAAATCAAGCTCATTTCTTCATCCTGTTTTCAATTTGTTCAACATGTTTTTAGCTCATTCACAATGTTTATAGGTCATTCAACATGTTTATAGTTCATTCAACATGTTTATAGCTCATTCAACACATTTATAGTGCATTCACAATGTTTATAGCTCATTCAACATATTTATAGTTCATTCAACATGTTTACAGTTCACACAGCAAGTTTATAGTTTAATCAACATGTTCCTAGACTGTTTGATATGTTTTATGCATTCAGCATGTTCATGTTTTTTCTTCAGTATGTTCCTAGTTCTTTCAATATGTTTACAGTCTGTTCAATATAACTCATGAACAAATTCAGTAGCAAATAACTATCTAAAAATTACACAATTTTACACCATTTTTTATATTTAAAATCTCTTCTGGACAAAATGAAACCATTCATTTTTACAAATGAATGAGTGCAATGCAGGCTACTAAGCTGGTGCTGCCGCTTCATTCTCTCTTATCAAATGTTCCATGATTTTTTAAAAACTTCATCAGTTTAACAGTTTTAAGTTTCTGCTTATTTCACTCTTTTTTTTTTCAACTTAATCCAGATATCGCATTTAAAAAAGATGTCAGCCAACAGTTTTCACTTATTTCAAAAACTTTTTTTCCCAAGTTAATCCAGGTACCACATTTTAAGAAAACAACTCACATATATCTGTGTTAGATATGTTGCTAGGCTGACCAAAAAAAAAAGTCTTGAGGCTGAAAGCAACAAAACAAAATATATATATATATATATATATATACTCACTACTTATAAGCATGAACAACACTTGCAACTACAACCGCAGGTGTTGCACTTCCTTCAGAAGGTGGATCTGAAATATTTAAAGAATGAAAAAGGAATATATTTCAAGTTAGAAAATGTCTGTAAACTGTATGACATGTTGACATATTTATATATTCTTTTGTAAACTGTATGACATGTTGACATATTTATGTCTTTCTCTTGTAAACTTTATGACATGTTGACATATTTACGTCTTTCTCCATGCCTCTCTGGCAGAGACCTTAAAACCTGAAAAATCTTAAGTTTCAAGAATGCTCCCTCTTAAGAATTTCACCTATATACAAGGAGGAACATGAGCATCCACTCTGACACCAGAAATGTGAACTACACCTAGCCAAGAATCACTTTCATTTCCATGAAATGTTAAACAGAAACAGACATCAGATCATGGTACAACAGCCTGAAGGACAAAGCAGGGATCAGTGTGGCTCCAATCATGGTGGAGCTTACTGAGAAGTTAGACATCACAGACTCCTGGGAAGGAATCTGCCAGGTGGTGCATCTAACAGGACATCAATCTATTTACTAACATATGCCCCAGGTGGTGCATCTAACAGGACATCAATCTATTTACTAACATATGCCCCAGGTGGTGCATCTAACAGGACATCAATCTATTTACTAACATATGCCCCAGGTGGTGCATCTAACAGGACATCAACCCATTTACTAACATATGCCCCAGGTGGTGCATCTAACAGGACATCAACCCATTTACTAACATATGCCCCAGGTGGTACATCTAACAGGACATCAATCTATTTACTAACATATGCCCCAGGTGGTGCATCTAACAGGACATCAATCTATTTACTAACATATGCCCCAGGTGGTGCATCTAACAGGACATCAACCCATTTACTAACATATGCCCAAAAGTCCAACAACAGCTATGACAACCAACTGTCACTGTCAAAAGTCATCGCCAACAACTAGATAACAATCCAAATCCCATGGTCCTACATCAACAAGATCTGCACATGATACCTAAGGTAACACTGTATGCCTTTAGACAGCCAACAGTTGCTTGTTTTTGTTCTGTTTGTTTTTTTAACTACCAAAATGTAACATTAGTAATCAATTGTTACCTTTCTTCTTTGGTTGTTTTGGCGCTGTGTAGGTCAAAGAGGCATTACCACCCTGGCCACTGGCCTTATCCATCCCAAACAAGTTTGCCAGCTTGGATCTACAAGAAGTACATTTAATATGCACTGAGCAAAGACAAAAGTATGTTTATATGTATGACATACAACACATTACAAGCTAGATCTCAAACTATCACTGATCCAAGTCCATTCATGCATGTCCTTGGATAGTGACAGGCTAAGCAAGCACTGGTCACTGTGTTTGTTATATGCATAGAATATTGTACTATCTGATGTAGAATATCTGGAACACACGAAAAGTTGCAGGGTAAAGAGCAGAATATCTGATGGGCCTGCTTGCCCAGTTCTTCACACTTTGCAAAATAAAGCTCAGTCAATCAATCAATCAGCATATTCTGTGGTGCACTGTGGAGCATTAAATTCTCTCCACTTCTTAGTCTGTAGCCAGCGTATGTACTGTGTCTCAATTGTATTATATGTCATTTATCTCATCTTCTGCAGTTCTTCACCAGGTTGGCTTTAGAGTTGGCCTTTCTCTTTTCTTTTCGTGTCCATCACATGGATGTTTTAGGAATGGCATTTGGAGCGCACGACCAATCCATTTCTATCATTTTTTTTTTTTTACCTATAATGATGTGTACATCTTCTTGTCTATTCTGAGCAATCAGATATCTACTGATCTGTGCAAGAAAATCTGTATCAGTTTCTAGACCAGGCAGGTTGTATGGAATGAGAATCTTTTTCTTCTTTTGCTTTTCATTCATTTGCATGTCCCTACGGAACTTTGCCTCCCAAACAGCACTCCTGTAGGTCTCTTGGTTGTGAGCAAGATGCCCTGCTGCTGATGCATCCATTTGCAGATCATCAACGATGTCTTGCAGCCATCTTTGCCTTGGTCTTCCTCTCTTTCTTTTTTCCCATTATATACCCTTCCAAGACGGTATTCTCTAGATGATAATGATGTTTAATGCGTCCAAAATATTTAAGTTTTCTCTCTTTACTAGCCAGCCTTCTTCAATATTAAGTTCTTGTAGTACAGATATATTTGTTTTTTTTTTTTGTGTCCATGATATTTGAAGAACTCTTCTGTAGCATTTACATTCAAAGGCATTTATGCATTTCTCAGCTGTTTTGTTAAGTGTCCAAGTCTCACAGGCATATGTTGCGATGGGAAAGATGCATGCCCTTAAAAATCTTATTTTTGTGGTTCTGTCTGCTCCTCTCCACAGATTCTTTAGTTGTTTTTTTTCTTTTTCTTTTGCTTTTACTATTATCAACAGTTCTATATCTTGTATAAATCAGAAAGTTTTCTGTAGCTGTCCAGCTTAGTTTCTTACAAAAGGTAGATAGAGGTGTATGATGCAGTTTTACAAAGTGAAGGAGGAGTGAGTAACGTGAAAAAAAAACGAATAGAAAGTATGAGAATGTATAAATGAAAAACATACAACATCCGATATTTCGGCGTGAGCCTTTTTCGAAGATTACATACACAATGAGACAACAAAAAAAAACGAAGAACTTATCTTAATGTGGCCTGCTTCAGAAGTAAAAAACAGAGAAGTGCGTGTCTTAGAAGGACCACGCGGACCACACAAAGGATACCCGATAGAGCCAATCGTAAAGAAGAGGTGGAGAGAGAGGAGGAAAACAAGTGGCAGAAAGGGGTGGGGGGAAGGCAATAGAAACATGATAGCCACTAGAGAAGAAGGTATTGGGGAGGGAGGGAAAAGGTGAAGCGGCAAGATAATGAATGAAGAACATAAATACCTGCAGGGAGAAAATGTGAAACTGGTGAATAGGACAAGACCCTATAAACACCTATATGTTGCCAGAGAAGAAAAGAGGGGGGCTGTAGGGAGGGGTAGCTAGGAGGAAGAAAGTAGAGTAAAAAAAAAAAAAAGGAAGTGGAAAATTAAATTTTTTATTTAAACTAGTTTTACTGCAGTCGTCATCCCTTTTATCTGTCACAGCTTAGTTTCTTGTGTGATTTCCCAGAGCTGGAATGAGGATCTTTTTCTTCTTTTGCTTTTACTATTATCAATAGTTCTATATCTTATATAAATCAGACAGTTTTCTGTAGCTGTCCAGCTTAGTTTCTTGTGTGATTTCCCAGAGCTGGGATGAGGATAATCTGGCCAGTTCTTCTGTGGCTGCTCCCCCACATTCTGCTCTGCCCGGACGTCACACAACTTTGGTACAGTTCTATTCTGGTTGATGAATGCTGTTCTGCCTTTATCTATCCACTCTTTATGTCTTTCACTGTTCCTCCATCAGGTGTTAGCATGCTATCAAGATATATGAGGGTATCTGTTTCTGTGAGGTTTTGCTCATTAGGTCTGACAACTACTATTTGGTCAAGTACAGCGCCATGTGGAACAGCTACCAGTATAGTTTTACTCACAGAGACCATTATATCTTAATTATAAAGCATCTGCACTTGGAAGAAAGTCTTCTGTTGGTAATTCTGGGGTGGGGAAATATGAGTAGGACAGGAAAAGAAGGGAAGGTGTGATAAAGGCATACAGAAACATTGTCATATCAAAACTTTTCGATTAACCATTATAGCCATTTCTATTTGCTGTGAAGTTGTATATTCAATTCATTCATTCATTTGCATGTCCCTACGGAACTTTGCCTCCCTAACAGCACTCCTGTAGGCCTCTCGGTTGTGAGCAAGATGGCCTGCCGCTGCTGCATCCATTTGCAGATCGTCAACGATGTCTTGCAGCCATCTTTGTTTTGGTCTTCCTCTCTTTCTTTTTCCCATTATGTATCCTTCCAATACGGTCTTCTCTAAATTATCATGACGTTTATGAAGTTGTATAATATATGCTATTTCTAAACGGATAATTTTTTTAGCAATTTATAACTCTATACAGCTGTCTAATTAGCACTAGTTGTAAACTGCTGACCGTATCGAAGCTATTGTCAGCCGTGTGGCAACTCCCACTTCTGATATGGGATGGAAATAACAACAAAATATACAGATTACAGAAAGTCTACGCACCCTCCAGTGGACATAAAATCTTGGTCGTCATCATCAGCATTGAAAAACATGTCTTGAAGCTATACAGTAGGTTCAGCGAATTTCTGTAAGAAGATCAAATCACCGGGGACAGATTCCTTGTTCTAGCTATGGTCATATGAGCACTTTTAGCTGACCCGGAAGTTTATTACCACTTACCATTTCAGTAAAATGTTGCATCTATAAATTAGTAACAAAACAAAATAAACTTAGAAATTGGACGATAGTATATGGTGTTGTTGTCATTGTTGTTATTGTTGTTGTTGTTGTTGTTGTTGTATTTGAACACAGGAATGATGCATCATGGGAACAGGATTATCCATTTTTAGAGGATTTTTTTTTACTTGTGTTCCTTTTTCATAGTCTTCTCCCCTCAACCTCATGCTAAAGTTTCACTTTACCCTTTTAAAGTTATGATTCAGACACTTCGACGGTTGACAGCAGTTTATATTCATCACTTCCTTTCACATTTTTGAACTACAGCTTTGAGCGTCCATTTGTTCTTTTGCCATGTGTTTGTTGTCTGAACACCGCTATGGATACGTCCATTTCGTATTCCATGGACGTGGTCAAATCTGTGTAACGAGCTAAGTAGAGTGGAGATGATGTCCTATTTGGCAATCAGACCCATAGCTGATACGCTGAAGTCAGATTTGGCGAACCACAGCCGACCAAGACCCTGTCCCACCTTTCTATTGGTAGCCCCAGTAACAACCTAGCCTGGTTAACGGGGCATGGATCACCATGATGGTGGAGTATTGCACAGATCACCATGATGGTGGAGCACATTCACAGCTTTTTAATTGCACTCAGGTGCCGAGAACATTAGCTGCCATGCCCCACTCCCAAGCCAGCACGATGCTGTGCCACAACATCTTCACCGCATAGGCCGCTAAGAACACAGGCTCGCAGTTCCAGGGAGACAAGACAAAACATCTAAGTAGTGCGTATATAACAGCGAAGTGAACACGCCTATAGCAGTTCTATGTCTTTCTATGGAGTGATGAAATGTGTCGTGGGTACAAGTGAAAAAAGGGGGTGGGGGGTTAAAACCCTTGGCGGACAAAAATTGGATGATAGAACATTCCTTGGATATTTGTCTGAAACGAGTACACCATCTTGACATGTGCTGCTTAGCTTTACTGCCCCGGGCATACGGGAGCACGTGGCAATGATATGGCAGGCAGAGGAGCACGTGGCAATGATATGGCAGACAGAGGAGCACGTGGCAATGATATGGCAGACAGAGGAGCGCGTGGCAATGATATGGCAGACAGAGGAGCGGGTGGCAATGATATGGCAGACAGAGGAGCACGTGGCAATGATATGGCAGACAGAGGAGCACGTGGCAATGATATGGCAGACAGAGGAGCGGGTGGCAATGATATGGCAGACAGAGGAGCACGTGGCAATGATATGGCAGACAGAGGAGCACGTGGCAATGATATGGCAGACAGAGGAGCGCGTGGCAATGATATGGCAGACAGAGGAGCACGTGGCAATGATATGGTAGACAGAGGAGCACGTGGCAATGATATGGCAGACAGACATGCTGGCCAGACAAAAATAAATGGTAGACTGTAAATAGACAAGGGGGACATTGCTAAGGCTGTATTGGACAGACTGCGAGAGAATGAAGAGCGGGAATGTAAGAACAATGTAGCTGTGAGGAGACTGCTGGATTAAGGGCAGATTAAAGGTGCTGGCAGGAAATCTGAACTGTGTGGAAGAAAACACATCGTAAACAATTAACATTTGACAGGAACTGTTAGCAAACACACTCTTCAGTGGATGATGCGGCAGAGCATATACGGGGCTGTCTCGAATCCAGTGACGCCGGAGTCCGAACTTTGAACTTTACTTAGCGACAGTGACGCTGTTTGCTTACTGACATTAGTTCTCACAGTTGGTACTACTAAGGGATTTCTGTGTGTTCTTTCGGAATTTGATTCTCATTTTCTAACTTTCATTTGACCCACTCTGTTATTACTGTTTTAGTCGTTTTGGTGTCAACCGGTGCCGTCCGCACAACCCAGCCGGGGAGTGACGTCTTTGCTTAGTAGCCGGCCACTGCCTGCTCATTTGTTCTTCCTCCCTGGTGTCATCCTTGTCTTATCTTAAGCCTTTCATGGAAAACATTACATAATGGTCTGCGGCGAACAGCAGAGGGGAGAAAGTTTGTGGCCGAAGAGAGGATAGGCCTAGAATATCAATGACACTCTGAACACCACACTCACTGAAGCAGACATCATGGCCATACAATGAGAATTGAATTTACAGGATGACTATCAAGTTCCATAGTGACTAGGCCCCATTTTCTCGTACGAAAGTTAGAGACAAACTACAGGCTCGCTAAAGTATATCAGGCTGTAAACAGGGGTTCTCGACAGAAAACCACTGAACATTGAGAATATTAATCTGCAAAGAGGGAAAGGGTAGAAGAGAATTATGTATACATTCCACTGCCACGGCATGAGAGAGAACAAAGTTACTCTAAAAAAAAAAATCAGTCCCACCAATACAGGACTTTCATCCTGTCCGGTCTCCAACCAGTGAACATTTAAAAACAGTTTCTTATATCTGCATTATTCTATATGTATTTAGGGTTGGGTTTTTTTCTGTTTTATGTAAATTTGATTCCAAAAGGCAAAAAATAAGCAAAAAGATTTTGAAACAACTTTAAAGCTTTTAAGTTATTTCAAAATCTGTTTGCTTATTTTTGTTGATTTATTTTGTCACATGTTGACATATCCTACATCATGCTTGCTTTCATTGACTTTATATTTTCTCAAAGTTTTTTTCCTCTTTGTTGAACTTTCAGTTACAACAGTGTTTTGTGTTGGTAATTTGATAACAATTATTATTGCTTGCTTGTACAAAACATCTCCCATTTTTTATGACTAATTTTCAGACGAACATCTGTTTCTCATAAAACGCTAGCAACCATTTACCTCTTACACATACACTCCAATTCTTTCATTTGCGTTTTATACTTTAAACTTGACCCATTTCAACAGCCAAAAAAAATGAACCACGGGTGTGGCCCCCCCCCCCCCCCCGGGAACAACCGTGTTAAGAGCACACTTATCTTAACATAGTCTTTGTGAGACAGGAAACAGAGATCTGTTTGCTTAAAAACTCTGACCTACTTCTGTAGTCCATAAACCTGTAGCAATCAACACTAATTGTAATTGTTATTTTTGTCAGGATGGTGGAAGGATGGGGACATGGAGATTGCTGGCGGAGATGAGGAAAATCTGACGTGAAACCATTGAATCCAGGATGTGATAAGCCTATGAGTCTTTTCAACAATGGCTATCAGAATGATATACACAAAACAGAGCCAGCAGATTATAGGTGGCTGGGAATGGATATCGCTGAGGCACTCATAGGATTCCTCATCCCAAAGTCCCGAGTGTCTCTGTGGAACTGTCTCAAAGCCATCTGACATAGAGAAGGGGCTTAAGTACAGTCACCAGAGGCTGGAAAACAACGTTTTGGCCAGGCCAGCTTACACCACTGTCTTCATGGCAGTCTGAGCAAGACCACAGTCTGCCCTGGCAAGGAAAGATGCTGAAGTCGGAGGTACCCAGACAAAAGGCGTATCGCAAAAATCAGGATACCACGCATTATCGCTAATGTGCGTACGAAGAAGAAGCACAGATGTCATATTCCACTATCCAAATCTTCCTGGTGTTATTTTCATTCATTTATTCCACTTGAGATTTGCTACATTATGTTTTTGTTTTTTTTTCCCTCAGACAACTTCCGTGGATATTATATTTTGTCAAATTTTACTCATGGGCAGCCTCTAGTTACAACAGACTTGTGTTTTGTTCCTATTAATTCTGTCTCTGCAAGACGTCACCCCACATGCTGGTGGCTACTTTTTATGTGAATATCTATATTCTTATACAATACTATCAACTATGTGGTCAGGTCAGATGAAACCTGTGAAGACAACGATGGAAGATAATCTTATCTTCACATACCATCACAGATACGAGTATTCTCCACATCCATGTTAATATTGGTCCTGATGGAGCAGTTATAATCGTGTTCCTGGTGCTTGAAAAAACTCTGACTCAGCTGGCAAACACGCAGCAGCTTTGCAGACGCTGTACAAAGGAAAAATAGAGCATACGAGGTGCGACACAAAAAAACCAAAAACAAAACATGACTCTACCTATATCTCATTTTACTAAGCAAGCTGCGAAAATCAAATCTGATCTCCTTTAGAACAGTTCCCATGTGAGTTGACACAAAGCTGCATGCAATTCTGCAGATCATTTTTTGAAAGGCTGTTGTCAGCTTCTGATGACAAAAAAGAGTTCCTCTGAGCACCAACTTGATCTTCTGGAATAGGTAGAGATCACAGTAAGCCAGATCTGATGAATATGGTGGGTGCTCGAGCACAGTGATGTTGTGATTTGCTAAAAACTGTCTCACAGACAAAGCCCTATGACTAGCACATTGTCTTGATGCAAAATCCAACTGACAGTCATCATCTTTCACGCTTTCTCCGTCTTCCGAAAATTGTTTGTGCCATTCAGAAATGCGTGCATGAGACCAGCACTCGTCGCTGTAAGCCTGTTGATAACTGGAAAGTTTCCGTCATGGATCTCTTCAGCTTCACAAGAAACTTGATGTTAACTTCTTGTCCTGTTTACACTGCACTGTATTCTGATAGAACATAGGTATATGTCTTGTATTTGAACACGCACCTGCTGGTAATAAGCCGAGCTTTGTCTAACAGTGACAGGTTAGAACATGCTTTGTAACCACTTTTGTCTCTTCTCTTCCACTCTTACAGGCTCAGTCTTGTTTCTATTTTCTTTTTTTTTGTGTATGTGTGTTGGACCTCGTATAACAATAAATTTTAACTTCATCATCATCTTGTGCCATATTTAGAGGATTTCCACCACACACAGAACAACACATACAAATCAGTGAAGGAAAAAAAGCAATGTTCATTGATCATATCTCATTGTTATTATGTTAACAACTGAATTAGAAAATGTATTTTACATTGTAAAAACATACATGAATGCATTCTTCTTATCCTCACTCCGAGTTATATACAAACAACACAGCTCAGAACACCAATAAAATGTAGCACTCCCCATGACAGTGCTGTATATACACTTTCAAGACCTGGAACTAGTTCTCTTAAGCAGTGTTCTAAAGAACCCCAGTGTTCTATGAGAACTGTTAGGGATTTCACTTGAGATAGTAATTTTAAAATAAAAAGAACATCTTTTATGAACAGATCTACAGAGAATTGTCATTATTAAACTGTGATACTCTGTAAAGTTCAACAGATTCAATGTCAGACCAGCAGACTACAAATTTATAACATTTTCTCTCTAAAAGACACTTTTAATGTAGCTGAAAGTATTGCTGGAAACTGGTGAGTATCGTTTTGCTCAAAAGCCATGTTTTTGTTGCCAGATATTTGCAAGTGTCTCTTGAACATTATCCTCCACAATCAATCATAACTTTTCTCAAACACTGGCACAAACTTTTGCATGCTGGGTTGTAGACAAGCTGGCTACATTATCTTCCACAATCAGTCATAATTTTTCTCAAACACGGGCACAAACTTCTGCCTGGCTACATTATCTTGTGCATTATCTTCCACAATCAGTCATAATTTTTCTCAAACATGGGCACAAACTTCTGTCTGGCTACATTATCTTGTGCATTATCTTCCACAATCAGTCATAATTTTTCTCAAACATGGGCACAAACTTCTGCCTGGCTACATTATCTTGTGCCTTATCTTCCACAAACAGTTATAGCTTTTCTCAAACACTGGCACAAACATTTGCACGCTGGGTTGTAGACAAGCTGGCTACATTATCTTATGCATTATCTTCCACAATCAGTTACAATTTTTCTTAAACACTGGCACAAACTTCTGCCTGGCTACATTATCTTGTGCATTATCTTCCACAATCAGTTATAATTTTTCTCAAACACGGGCACAAACTTCTGCCTGGCTACATTATCTTCCACAATCAGTTATAACTTTTCTTAAACACGGGCACTTTTGCACGCTGGGTTGTAGACAAGCTGGCTACATTATCTTGTGCATTATCTTCCACAATCAGTCATGACTTTTCTCAAACATCAGAACAAACTTCTGCCTGGCTACATTATCTTGTGCATTATCTTCCACAATCAGTCATGACTTTTCTCAAACACTGGCACAAACTTCTGCCTGGCTACATTATCCAATGTGAATAAAGTGAATCATAAGATCACTCCTAAGGATCTTGACTGAAAGTAGTTCCCAGGCTTGCATTAGCATAACTTATGATAGGGCTCCCAATGATCTTGTGGTGATGCAGCCAGGCATGATGCTAACCATGTCACCCCATCGTATGCTGACTGCCAAAGGAAAATATGGACATTAATACCACTTCTCCGAGTGCCTTTCTCACATGATAGGAACTACATGTCTACACCCCTCATTTCCCCCCCCCCCCCAAATCTCCTTGATATTTCACAGCAAAAAAAATAACTGGAAAAAATCTATGCATTGATAAGACTGAAATAAATAAATTTTGCAAAACAGGTTCCAAAATGCATAAAACATTAATTCCCTTGACTTTTTTTCCCTGATATATCTGACATACAAGTGATCCTAGCATAACATTCATTTTTCTGTCAAATCCAGAACAGCCGTACACAAAAAAGGACATACTGTTTTTTTTTTTTTTTAATATGAATTTTTTCCTAACTTTAATACATAGATGCTTATAAATATTCTAGTGTGTCATGTCTTCTAGTCAAGAATTCTAAGTGAGAGAGAGAGAGAGGAAGACAGAATGAGGAGAGAGAGGAAGACAGAAAGAAAGAGAGAGGAAGTGGAAGTGAGGATCAGACAGAGGGAGACACGGAGAGATGGATCGAGACATAAAACAAAAAGATCACGTTAAAATAAAACTCAAGAACCATGAAGAACTACCCAATTTGTTTCTATTCAGATAAAAATATCTGTCAAGTTGGTGTACTCACTATTTTTCACACTACAGTATGTTCCCTTTTCATCTTTCATTTTGATACTCTTTACATACAAATATCATTTGATAAATAACGTAAATTTAAATAAGGTGGCATCACAATTCATTTAGCGATATCTTCAAACTACACCATGCAAAATTTCAGCCAACAGCAATGCACTGTTAATATTCAGCAGCCGTAGGAATTGAGAAGGGTAGCAGTTGCGAGTTCTGTATGGTGATAGAACATTTTTATTTAAAGGTGTGGATGGCTTCATAAATCAAAGCGGAGTCGGATGAAGTTCATGGGGACTCTGCTCCATCACTGAAGTCTGTTTATTTCTGAATAAATGAGTTTATACAAGGCTGAACAAGCACTGTAGATGAAGTGCACTCTGGATGCCCTGTGGAAGTCACCACATTGGAAATCATTTTTTACAAAAATCAAAGGTATCATTATGAAAGACCGCTGAATGAAAGTGTGCAAGACAGAAGAAACTGTGGCATCTCAACTAAATTAGTTCATAAAATCCTGCATGAAAAAGCTTTGTATGCGATAAGTGCCACCATTTGTTGAATGTCAACTAAAAATGCATGTGAAAGGACCCTTCAACACAGCGTTTGTAGATGTTTAAATGCAGTCCAGAGGACTATTTGCATGGATTCACCACTACATACCTGAATGTTAGCAGCAGTCCAAGCAGTGGACAATGAATGGTGAAAGTGCAGCAAAGAACATTCCATTGACTGGTATGGTGATGGCCACTATTTTTTTTTCCCCAAGGAATTATTTTGACTATTTGGAGAAAGGTAAACCAATAACAGGAGACTATTATGGAACATGTTTTGCCTGTATGAAAGAAGAGCTCAAACAGAAATGGCCATGAAGTGCTCTTTCACCAAGACAACGTGCCTTCCCATGAATCAATCATCGCTATGCCAAAATTGCACAAATTATGCTTCCAAATGATTCCTCATGCACCCTCTTCTCTAGACTTGGCTTTGGGGGACTTATTTTGCTCCCAGGCTTGAAAATTTGGCTTGGTGGGAAGCAATTCTCATCAAATGAGGATGTCATCACCACTGTAAACTCATAGTTTGGAGCCCTTGAGAAAAACTGCTATGCCAAAAGGATGAAAAAATTGGAAACCCACTGGACCAAGCGTATAGCCCTCAGTGGAGACTACCCACTGGACCAAGTGTATTGCCCTCAATGGAGACCACCCAATGGACCAAGTGTATAGCTCTCAATGGAGACTATGTTGAGAAATAACATCGATTTTCCAAAAAAAATTTGTGTTTATCTAAGTTTTTATTTTTTACCTTACTTATCAAATGACCTTTGTAATGCAATTTTTTTTTTTCATCTTATAACTCTTAGAGAAAACTTAAATATGTTGGACAAGTTAAACGTCATGATAATCTAGAGAAAACTGTCTTGGAAGGGTACATAATGGGAAAAAGAAAGAGGACGACCAAGGCAAAGATGGCTACAAGACATCGTTGATGATCTGTAAATGGATGCATCAGCAGCAGGCCATCTTGCTCAAAACCGAGATGCCTACAGGAGTGCTGTTAGGGAGGCAAAGTTCCGCAATGGACATCATATGAATGAATGGATGAATGAATGAACTCTTATTTTTTGTCTATTGGCTAATAGATGTTAGAAGCACTTTGTTGTGTATTGCACTGAAAAAGGTTGCAAATTCACTTCCAGACAGAAGTAATTTATTTTTTTCTTTCAATGTTGGTTTGATATGTCTCTCACAGTTTTTAAGCAAAAATTAGTTTCTTCTCTAAGAATATTCTGAAGTGTTTCATATTTATACAGCTCAGTCTAAAGTTTAAAAAAAAAACAACTCTTTCTTCACTTTTCAAATCCATGAGTTTATACAAGGCTGAACAAGCACTGTAGATGAAGTGCACTCTGGATGCCCTGTGGAAGTCACCACATTGGAAATCATTTTTTACAAAAATCAAAGGTATCATTATGAAAGACTGCTGAATGAAAGTGTGCAAGACAGAAGAAACTGTGGCATCTCAACTAAATTAGTTCATAAAATCCTGCATGAAAAAGCTTTGTATGTGATAAGTGCCACCATTTGTCGAATGTCAACTAAAAATCCATGTGAAAGGACCCTTCAACACAGCGTTTGTAGATGTTTAAATGCAATCCAGAGGACTATTTGCATGGATTCACCACTACATACCTGAATGTTAGCAGCAGTCCAAGCAGTGGACAATGAATGGTGAAAGTGCAGCAAAGAAAGCAAAGAACATTCCATTAACTGGTATGGTGATGGCCACTATTTTTTTTTCCCCAAGGAATTATTTTCACTATTTGGAGAAAGGTAAAACAATAACAGGAGACCATTATGGAACATGTTTTGCCTGTATGAAAGAAGAGCTCAAACAGAAATGGCCATGAAGTGCTCTTTCACCAAGACAACGTGCCTTCCCATGAATCAATCATCGCTATGCCAAAATTGCACAAATTATGCTTCCAAATGATTCCTCAAACACCCTCTTCTCTAGACTTGACTTTGTGGGACTTATTTTGCTCCCAGACTTGAAAATTTGGCTTGGTGGGAAGAAATTCTCATCAAATGAGGATGTCATCACCACTGTAAACTCATAGTTTGGAGCCTTTGAGAAAAACTGCTATGCCAAAAGGATGAAAAAATTGGAAACCCACTGGACCAAGTGTATAGCCCTCAGTGGAGACTACCCACTGGACCAAGTGTATTGCCCTCAATGGAGACCACCCAATGGACCAAGTGTAAAGCCCTCAGTGGAGACTACCCACTGGAACAAAGTGTATAGCCCTCAATGGAGACTACCCACTGGAACAAGTGTAAAGCCCTCAGTGGAGACCACCCACTGGAACAAGTGTATAGCCCTCAATGGAGACCACCCACTGGACCAAGTGTATAGCCCTCAATGGAGACTACCCACTGGACCAAGTGTAAAGCCCTCAATGGAGACTACCCACTGGACCAAGTGCATAGCCCTCAATGGAGACTACCCACTGGACCAAGTGCATAGCCCTCAACGGAGAATATCCACTGGACCAAGTGCATAGCTCTCAATGGAGACTACCCACTGGACCAAGTGCATAGCTCTCAATGGAGACTACCCACTGGACCAAGTGCATAGCTCTCAATGGAGACTGTTGAGAAATAACATTGATTTTCCCCCAAAAAATTGTGTTTATCTAAGTTTTTTTTTTTTTTACCTTACTTATCAAATGACCTTTGTAATGCATTTTTTTGTTCATCTTATAACTCTTAGAGAAAACTTAAATATGTTGGACAAGTTAAACGTCATGATAATCTAGAGAAAACTGTCTTGGAAGGGTACATAATGGGAAAAAGAAAGAGAGGAAGACCAAGGCAAAGATGGCTACAAGACATCGTTGATGATCTGCAAATGGATGCATCAGCAGCAGGCCATCTTGCTCAAAACCGAGATGCCTACAGGAGTGCTGTTAGGGAGGCAAAGTTCCGCAAGGAACATCATATGAATGAATGAATGAATGAACTCTTATTTTTTGTTTTGTCTATTGGCTAATAGATGTTAGAAGCACTTTGTTGTGTATTGCACTGAAAAAGGTTGCAAATTCACTTCCAGACAGAAGTAATTTATTTTTTTCTTTCAATGTTGGTTTGAAATGTCTCTCACAGTTTTTAAGCAAAAATTAGTTTCTTCTCTAAGAATATTCTGAAGTGTTTCATATTTATACAGCTCAGTCTAAAGTTTAAAAAAAAAACAACTCTTTCTTCACTTTTCAAATCCATGAGCTGATAAAAACTCATGACCAAAGTAAAACAATTTCCTGGTTGGACAACTCCTCAAGTGCCACATGATAGAAGCATCCTATTTATTTCAAAAGAACCAAACTGTGTTAAGTAGGCATTCACACTTCCACAATCTGTGGATAAGGAAATGAGAAATATAATGTAGAATGTTGGCATTCACAATGTAAATAATGTGCAATTTTCAGTAAACTTTCTATTATTAGCTAACATTAGAACATTCAACTTCACTCATTCAATAACATCTGTCACAATTACCATCTGAAAATGTATTCTGAACAATCCAAAGATAACAAATTTCTAAACTGTATTTACAGTCTGAAGTCTGTGAACTTTAACACAACAGATGATGATGATGTTCTGAAAACTGAAACTGACCAATCTGCTTTCTTGTCCAGTGCTAGTGATATCTGAAGATGTTGATTGTTATGTTTTTCCCTATATTCCAGTACAGAAGTAGTGAACTTTATCTGAGAGTGAACACCAAAGTTAATTTTTTAAAAAACCCCTTGTACGTCACTAAGAATTTTACAATTGTTTTGTGAATTATACAATTTTTGGTTTAAAATATCCAAAATATCTGTGTGCATCACTTCTGGCACTGCTAGGTTTTTCAGCTAAATTCTACCATATCAGAGATAAGCACTATTTGAATGCACTCTACTGCCAGGAGCTGCATTACTGAAGCAATGGAGGGGCCTTGATAAGAATTGGTCTGTTAGTCTTAGCATTAGAGGATGATCTTGGCTATTATCTGTCAGTCTCGTCATCAGAGAAGAAGATAATCTTGGTAATCTATGATCTGTCAGTCTCATCATCAGAGAAGAAACTTGTCATCAGAGAAGAGGATGTTCTTGGTAATCTGTGATCTGTCAGTCTTGTCATCAGAGAAGAGGATATTCTTGGTAATCTATGATCTGTCAGTCTTGGTAATCTATGATCTGTCAGTCTTGGTAATCTATGATCTGTCAAGTCTTGTCATCAAAGAACAGGATGGTCTCTGATCTGTCAATCTCGCCATCAGAAAGGAGGGTGGTCTCGGAAATCTATGATCTGTCGATCTTGTCATAAGAGAGGAGGACAGTCTTGGTAATCTATGATCTATTTAATTTACGCAACCTGTTTCAGAAACCTATATTTCAATTTTTTTTTCCATCACTGTTGATGTTAAGTACCATAACACAAAAACCTGCACAATCAACAACTAAGAGAGCAGCAAAATGCACTACCCTACGTGGATCTCTTGTTTCATCAAGGCAAAACTGTATGTCAATTAAACCTTTAAGAATGAAACAAACACTACTTATGTAGATATTGTGTAGGGTTAACTGCCATTAAGTAAAACTGAAAACAGCAACATCACAGCCAGCTGCTGTGACTAGAAACATTTACACCACAACCAGCTGTTGTGATTGGAAACAACATCACAGCCAGCTGTTTTGATTGGAAACATCCACTCAAAGCCAGCAGTTGTGATATGAAACGGCAACAACACAGCCAGCCGTTTTGATCTAAAACAGTAACAGCTGTTTTGACTGGAAAGATGTCTTTTAGCCAGAAAAGTCACATGAGCAAGAAATAAGCCGAATGAACTACTCATGTCCTAATCAGGCAGGCCAGAGTTAGTATTTGAAAGAAATCTCACAGAATATAAAGATAAATCTAGAATAGCAGGCTTTCACAGGGTACAAAGATAAACTTAAAATAATCAGTGCTGTCTGAGACAAGAAGGTCTAAAATTTCTATTCTATGGTTCTGACAAGCACTGAGAGAAATCTGATGGCTGGACAAAAATGAAAGAAGCATACATGAATACTAACAATGACAAAAACTGAATCCAAGTATTCAAGAGCTTCACTTGTATCTTTATATAAGACGTAAAAAGTTCAAGGAAGGCACAGAGAGAGAAAAAAAAAAAAAAGAAAGAAGTCTTTAAAAAAAAAATCACTAAAATTTCCGAATTTGAAACAAAGTTAGTTTGCAACTGACCATACACTTCCTATGCTTCTTGTACATGTTAATAAATTTCCACTTCACCATAACAGCAATATAACAGCCAAAAAAACACTTTCACAATAAAACCACTATGGTGTTTGACACAAAATGTCTTGCATAATTACCAAATAAAATGTCAGTTTAAAAAAGTCCTAATGCCGTCTTTCTCTAGCCTTCTCTTTACGTTTGTGGCTTTTTTTCTCTTCCTTCTTTCGTTCTTTGTCACGGTGATGTGATGAACGTTCTTTCTTCTCTGAGCTGCGGGACTCATGTTTATCTCTGGTTTGTGACATTGATGTTTTCCTATCTCTTGAACGTGACCTTGATCTTTTTCTGTCCTGAGAGACAGACCGGCGCTTGCTGTGCTTGTGTTTGTGGTTTTCTCTTTCTCTACGCTGACGTTCTTTTTCTCGTTCTAGTTCTCTTGAAAAATCATCAGACCTGCAGGGCCAGAAACCAAAAGGTTATCACCTAATGACAATTAAAGCGCTTTATACTACTGTAATTATACAAAATGTCAAAAAGAGAAATTTAAAGACCTAATGTTTCAGGAGGCAGTACTTCCTCTGATGTCTGAGAAGTTGTACAACTATCTTTGACCAAAAGTTTCCAGTCTAAATATTCAGGTTTTAAGAATATACCTTTTCTATCCATCATGGATCATGCTTCCTTGAGTTCTCCGAGTCACATTACTTTAACAAAAACATTTTATTACATTAACACAAGCATTATACAGGACGTTTTTAAAGTCTCACTACACTTTCTATGTAAAAATGAAGAAAACGACATCATAAAAAAAATGTGCTGCACAATCGTGAAGAAAAATGCAGTGAATGGTTGTCATCTGCTGGAGTAATTTTTTGCACTCAAAATAGAATGGTGTTATCAACGGAAGAATTTTTTTGGTTGAACAAGTGTTTCAAAATGGCAGTACACACGGATGGTTGCTCAAAGATTTATATCAAAATTTCCTGATAAACAAACTCCTCATCGCACCATGGTAAGAAATTTGTTGAATAAATTTCGTGATATGGGAACTGTGGAAGATGTTCCGCGATCTGGTAGGTCTGCTGTGTCTGAAGAGAAATGTCTAGATATCCAAGACAGACTCCTGAAAAGTCCATGCAAGTCCTTAAGGAAAATGTCGCAAGAAGTGAACATATCACTGAGCACAGTGCACAAAATTCTTAAACATCGGTTAAATTTTCATCCATACAAGACTTCTGTTTGTGTCCGAACTAAAAAAGTGTGACAATCAATCCAGAGTCAACTACTCCATGTGGTTTCAAGCATGTTTAGCTGAAGAAGATGAGTCAATTCTTGATTTAACATTCTTCTCTGATGAGGTATTGTTTCATCTATCTGGATACGTTAATAGCCAAAATAATCATATTTGGGGCAGTGTTAATCCCAATGCATTTCATGAAGCGGCGCCACACGATGTGAAAATTGGGGTATGGTGTGTCGTCAGTAGAAAACGTTTAATTGGACCAATTTTCTTCAGCAACACTATAAATGCCGATCGGTAATGTAGTGACATTCTGGAACCTTTTTTCAGAACAATTGAATGAACGTGAAATTGAAGAAGCGTGGTTCCAGCAAGAAAGTGCAACTGCACACACAGCTATAGCAACACACTTTTTTTTTTAAGAAACTGTCACAAATCGCATAATATCTCGTGGAATTTGGCCCGCTCGTTGTCCAAATCTAAACCCATTAGATTATCATCTATGGTGTTTCTTGAAAGGAAATGTTTACAAAAATAATGTACGAACAACTGAGGACCTGAAAGAAGCAATCAGAATTACCATTCAAGAAATAACAACAGACACGTTGCACAAGGTATTTGACAGTATGAAGAGATGTGTACAGTCATGTCTTGAAGCCCGTGGTGGACACTTCCAACACCTGTTATAATGAATATTTCAGAGGTGCATTCCAGCTAACCCAAAACAGCATTGTATTATTGCAGTCACTATTGTAACTAATTAAATGACGTTTTAAAGCACATTCTGTGATGACATCATTTACCTCATTTTTCAGTTTTTTTTTTCATAGAAAGTGTAGTGAGACTTTAAAAACACCATGTAGTAACTGAATATGACATGAAAGGAACTGAAAGATTAACTTAATCTTGTTAACCCAAGTAATTTCAATCCCAGAATTCCTTTTTCCCAAGACTCCTAAGCAAAAGGAAAGTTAAAAAATGACAACACTTCGACGTGATCTCTTGCGTCCAATCAAATATATTTACTCAGATGAAAATACAAAGATTTGTTAAACTGAAAAATCTGGGTAGCTTCCCCTGCTCACAGTGACCATCTGAGCAGCTACTGATTTAATGTAAATCCAGCATTTTTGGACATGGAGAATGACGTGAGATGAAACTGGCAAATAAAATTACCAGCCAGGCTTTTCTGCATCAATATACTGAAGCAGGGCATTCATATGAAGGTAGTACTGATGACAGTCCCAGTCCAACAGACATATACCATGTTTTCCTTCTTGTTCTGAATGCTTTGGGACTCGGTTACTTCTTTCTAGGGTTAATAACTGCGTCAAATGAAAATGATGATCTCCAGTGTGCACAAACAAAAAGATGAGATGATAAGAGGTATAATGCCAAATGTTTCATAGACTGCACCATGAAGAGAATTACATAAGTTTCTGTATGGTCTGCCAGAATTCTGTGGCACAGTTTTCAGTGAATACTTTGAGGAAGTATAGCGAAGCTTTGGTTGGCTATAGCTTGGCTGCTCAGATCTTAGCATAAAAAATAAATAAATAAACGACACAGAAATCCCAAATTATTTGTATTAAGAACAAAATGTTGAATCTATTACCGAGAATGGTTGCCCCTAGGCGGTGACTTCCGTGGAGAATGTCGTTTGTATGGGTTATGTCGAGAATTGCTGCCACTGTTGAAATCATTTCTTGCAGGACCACCACCACCTCCACCTCGGCTATTCAGAAATTCAAAAAGTGAATGACCATAACCCTATCTTATTTAAACAAGACACACAATGCTGGTCTTTAGTCACATTTCTAATGAATTATTCATGATACTAACTCAAGACATACAAAACTAATATACCCATGCCAGGAGAGGGTACAAAGTTCAGGGCAAAGATGACAATGTTCTGAAGTTGATCTGATATCCTGCACAGTGTGAAAATAAAAGCCTGTTTCTATACTCGGGGATATTCACAGACAAACAGACTAAAGTCTCAATCTATTTTATTTATATATATATATATATATATAATTTGAATATAGTCAATGAAGTCTGTCACAACAGCAGTGAATCTAATGGCTAACAACAAAGCTGCAGGTGAAGATGAAATAACAGCCAAAATGTTAAAAGCTACTAACAGTGACAACATGACCCAACTACAGAGAATATTTAATAAAATTTGGAAAGAAGAAAAGGTCCCTTCTAAATGCAAAAAAGGAATCATTGTTAAAATAACCAAAAAAGGCAACCTCAGAGACTGCAACAACTGGAGGGGTGTAATCTTACTATCAGTTGTGTCATAGGTGTTTTGTAAAGTGATTCTGAATAGAATTAAGGATGTAGTGGATACTGCAATGAGAGAACAAGTAGGATTTCAAAAAGGGAGAGGCTGTCTCGACCAGATCTTTACCCTAAGAATAATACTTGAAGAACATATTGAAAAGCAAAAACCATTAATCCTGAACTTCATAGACTTTAAAAAGGCATTTGATAGCACACACAGAGATTCATCATGGAGAATTTTAAGACTATATGGAATACCATCTAAAACTGTCAACATCATTAGAGATCTCTAGAATGGATATGTTTGTGCAGTCAAAACAGAAGAAGGGATGAGTGAATGGTTCCAGATTGAAAGAGCCATGAAACAGGGATGTATATTATCTCCCTTGCTTTTTGGGATTGTCACAGACTTTCTAATGAAAAGATGCTGCACAGGTAAAACAGGCACTGATTTGGTACAAGGGACCCAACTGGAAGATCTTGATTTTGCATATGACATAACTCTTATCACTGACAATGTGAAATCGATGCAGGAAAAAAATAGATTCCCTGTCTTCCTTGGCTAGCAAAATAGGTCTTGAAACTAACAAAGACAAAACAAAAATTATGAAATTTCTTATTAATCAAGAAGGAAAAATATTTGTAGAAGTAACAGCTGTTGATGAAGTAAACCAATTTGCATACCTTGGCAGCTACTTAGACCAGGATGGTGACACCAGGAAGGAAGTTAGAATTAGAATTGCAAAAGCACCATTGTCCTTCAGAAACCTTGAGAACATTTAGAATTCAAAAGTTATAAACACAAAAAAACCAAGTTAAGATTATCCAACTCGAATGTGAATTTATCCTCATTTATGCATGTGCAAGTTGGAAATCAACTAAAGAAACTAGAAATTAAATCAAGAACAATGCAGAGATAAGACAGCAACCTATCTCAATGGTGACCAGAAAACATGTGATGAGAAGAAACAATCAGAGAATCCCAAAACAAGCTATCAAGTGGACCACAACAGGCCAAAGAAAAAAGAGGTCGACCACATGAAACTCTAAAGAGGACATTGTTAAGAGAAGCCAGTTTAGTGGGCAAAACACCCCTTTATGAGACTGAAAGACTTGCAGGGAACATGAAAACTTGGCAAACAACTATGTGAGCCCTAAGTGACATTTAACAGCACAGGAAGGATGTAAGATGTAAGAAGTCTGCCACATGGTTCGGATGCCTTGTCATGGCATGACAGCTTGCATACCCTGACCACCCCCAGAGCTATACCAGTGAGTCTGACTCCTGGCAGGTTCAACCAAGATGGGAAGGTCTGCGCAAGTAGGTGTCAGTCAAAACTTGCACCATGGTCCTCCAGGTTGGGGGTTTAAGAGGGGGGACCAACAACCTCATCCAATTGGATTACAACCTTGGAAGGTCAAAAATATTATGAGACTTGGAACATGGAATATAAAAAGCTTATACAGACAAGGGGCACGGAGATGGAAAGACAACATAGAAGAGGATAAGAAAGAAACTGGCATCACCAACTGGAGAGAGAAGATTAGGAATAGAGAGGAATGGAGGTGAACTTTATCTGCAACAATGATGTAGTGCGTAAACTCTGACAATGCCAAAAATATACAGTTAACTGCACAAGAGTCCAGCATTAAGAAAGCAGGCATGTTGCAATATAAATTTATGTTACCATGTGTGCCACAATCTGAAATAGTTTGGGAACCACTGTAGCAGACATAATGGATTTTATACTTAGCTATTTTGCAATGCTGCAGACTATATGAAAATCTAAAAAAACTAAGCATGAAGATGAAAATCAGGATATTTAAGAGTAATGTTCTAAGTGTACTACTCTATGGAAGTGAATGCTGGAAAATCACCAAAACCATAGAAAACAAGTTGAATTCTTTCCAGGCAAAATGTTTATGAAGAATTAGAAAAATATTTTGGCAAAACACCATAAGAAATAACATCTTGTTGTGAGAAATGCAGATGAAGCCACTGACAGCAATTATTGAGGAAAGATGCTGGTGATGGCTGGGACATGTGCTCCGAATGACTGACAACTCACTTCCAAAAATAGCACTAAGATGGACACCACAGGGGAACAGAAGTAAGAGTAGACCAAAAGAGGCATGGAGAAGAACAACAGAGTGGATGCTGAGCAATAGAGTGCTCACCTGGGCAAGAGTGGAAACAAAAAAGGCAAAGGACAGGCATTTGTGGAAAACCCTTACAGAAGCCCCATGTGCCCTGGGCACTTAAGGTTCAGAGAGAGAGAGATGTAAGCTATAATATCAAGTGGAACTATATGCCTACCAATGTGTAGGCTAGAGTGAGTGTAGCTAGCCTCTTTATATTAATGGGTCCAAAGCCCAGAGTAGAGGTGAACTTTATTCAATGCCAGTTGTGCATGGTTACACAGGTTGTGTACTGAAACAGGAATGTCAATGATTCTTAGACAATGGGCTTTTGATAGGAGGGAAGGAGGGAGAGAGAGGAAGATTGCCAGAGTTCAATATGTGTATGTGCGTGCATGAGTTAGCGAGAGAATGAATGAATGATCTTTATTTTTAAAGGGTAAAGAATTGGGCACGCAGGCCCGTCTTACATTCTGCCCTTCATCACTCCATCTTTCATTCTTCCCACGCACTCGATTTAATCTAATCTTATATCTTATATCCTTCCCGTGCCGTTAAACATAACATAGGGCTCGCAAAGTAGTTCACCAATTTTTCCTGTCTTCGGCGAGTCTTTCAACCTCATCAAAGGATTTTATGCCTGTTAATTTGGCCTCTCTTAATAATGTCCTCTTCAGAGTTTCATGTGGTCTGCAACTTTTTCTTCAGCCTGTTGTGTTCCACTTGATAGCTTGTTTTGGGATTCTCTGATCATTTCTTCTCATCAAGTGACCAACATATGTCCATCTCCTTTTCCTGATCAACCATGAGACTGGTTGTTATTCAGTCATCTGTCTTATCTCTGCATTGTTCTTGAATTCATTCCACTTGATGCCGAGTATTTTCCTTAGGCATTTGTTTTCAAAAGAGTCTAATTTCTTGTCTATTTCTTTAGTTGTTTTACTCGATTTAATACAAGTATACAAATTACATTAGGAAAAGTCAGCCGCGCAGAGCTGCACAGCGTGGGCTGCTGTTGTGCAGGCCGACTGTTCTTTTGGTGAAAAAGTGCTCTCAAGTTCCATGCGTGGGGAGAAAGATTTTCACTTCCTTCCCAGATGGCGAGAGTTAAGGTGTTTCAATGCAGAAGCGAGTGGTTTGTCCGTCGAGCGAAGCCTATAAATGGCTAGGCAGCCAGGTTTATGGCCTATAAATGGCTAGCCAGCCAGGTTTGTGCTAACGCGTCGGTCAACCGATGGTCTCAAAACTGGCCCATCTCTCGCAAAGAGTATTGGGTTTGCGGTATGTAATGTGAATTGGTTGTTGGTGCTGCGCTTTCTTCTCATTCATTAGAGAGAAATAAAACGCTGCCAGGGTCGAAAGGGATCCGCTTCTGAGCAGAGCGCTGTCTCCCTAGCCCCGCGTCGGTCTGTCAGCAGATGTCCAACTAAGGTTCGGTGAAGAAAGCTATCTGGTTGATCCTGCCAGTAGTCATATGCTTGTCTCAAAGACTAAGCCATGTATGTCTAAGTTCACACTGTCTCACTGTGAAACCGCAAATGGCTCATTAAATCAGTCAAGGCTCCTTAGATGACACGATACTACTTGGATAACTGTGGCAATTCTAGAGCTAATACATGCTTACCAAGTTTCGACCCTCGTGGAAAGAGCGTTTTTAATAGTTCAAAATTCACTGCTGGCAAGATTCTTCAGTTGTCGTGCACAGGGTGAAACTCCTCCTGGCCAATGAAGAAAAATGTGATTGGGGTTGCCGCGCAGCGCCATCATGGAAAAGGTGATGGAAAGGATTAAGTGATGTAGCCAGCAGTCTCACGGTCAGGGGTACTCATATCACAGCACCTCCGCTCTAGAGGCTGGCCATGTCCTATATATACACTCATATTGGCTCCAGGGGTTAAAACAAGACTATGCTGGCGAGATTCTTCTGCTGCCATGTGTGAGGCAAAACTCCTCCCGACCATTGAAGAAAAATGTAATTAGGGTTGCCGCATAGCACCGCAGTGGAAAAGGTGATGGAAAGGATTAAGTGAAGTTCAATCGGTATGGCCAATAGACTCGCGGTAAGTGCTACTCATACCAAGACACCTCAGATCTAGAGGTCAACCATGTTCAATATACTGGGGCAATATGCCTAAACTGGCCTAACCCAGGGGTGAAACTCACTAGTAGCAACGATTCGACCTCCTCGTCAAAAGCTTCATCCTGGTCACCACCAGGAAGGGTAGCGGCCATGACCACAAAATGCTGAAGTCAGAGACACTGGACCAGTGCAGTCTAGATAGGCAACCACCTCTCACCCAATGGGGATATATTATATCCAAATCATGTTGAGGTTTTCCAGTGAGAAAGTCCAACGCTGGACTGGATGGGCAACCACCTCTCACCCGGCGGGGATATACCGATATCCAAAACACGTCGAGGTTTTCTGATGAGAAAGTTAACTCTAGGCTGGATGGGCAACCACCTCTCACCCGGCAGGGATATATTCATATCCAAACCACGCAGAGGTGAGAAAGTCCAACTCAAGACTAAACTGGTGCAATGAAAACCACAGTATCACGCAATGCTGCATCTGTGACCCATCAAGAATACAGGCCCAAGCCCCATGATGCTCTAAGCCTCCATCTTAAATGAGACTATCGCGAGAACCACAGCAGTAAATTCAGTAGGATCACGGGGTGATCTTGGTGGTAGAAGTGAATGAAGAAGAAGAAGATATTAGGAAAAAACATATCAAAAGAGTGTAAGATTAAACTATTACACTCAAAGTAAAAGAGAACAAGTAATTAACCTAATAAAATAGCTCTTATACATGCATACACACAGACATATACACAAAAATACATTATCGGTACAGATCTTCTAACATATGTTTATCAGTACAGATCTTCTAACATATGTTTTTAACAAACATTAAAATAATTTCTAACAATATCTAACAAGTTACTTTTCGAACCATGTCATTTTAGTACTTGATGGCTGGCGAGTCATGGGTTGAGAGAAGGAGAGAGAGAGTGAGAGAAAAAGTTATGCAGTGGGAATACTAGCATCATCTCTTTTATGTTTTCATAGTTTTAAAAGTAATCTCTTTTCTACAGCAGAGCTAGCACTACACAAGTCTTGCTCTGGGTGTTTCATAATATGATCGTCCGCTATCATTTGTGCATTTACTGTTGGTGATAACCACAGCACAGCACTGAAGAAGGTTCAAGTTACACTACGCTGGACAACAATTCAGCCTACCTTCTCTGCGTTAAAGCTGCTCTCTCGGCTTCACCGAAGGAGACTTGGTCGTCAGGTATGTGCTCAGGTTCCTGGTCATGTCGTTGAGCAGCGTATGTGGGGTAACTCTGGACTGCTGGCCGTGACCTCAGTTTTAATTCAATGTCTTTCTGTTATAGTAGTTTTAAAATCTTAATTTAGTAAAGCTTTGTGGGAAAAACAAGAAAAGATAATCTAAGCAAGTTTAACTTATTAAACTTTTGTTGGATAAACAAAAACAGACAACCCAAACAATATAACTCATTAAAACTTTGTTGGATACACAAAATTAGATGATCTAAAGAAGTTTAACTTAATAAACCTTTGTTGGATAAACAAAAACAGATAGCCTAAACAATATATCCTTTTAAAGCTTTCTTGGATAAACAAAACCAGTCAGTCTAAACAATTAACCTATTAAAGCTTTGTTGGATAAACAAAATTAGATGATCTAAGCAAGTGCCATCAATATAACCTATTAAAGCTTTGTTGGATAAACAAAATTAGATGATCTAAACAAGTTTAACTTAATAAACCTTTGTTGAATAAACAAAAACAGACAGCCTAAACAATATAACCTACTAAAGCTGTCTTGGATAAACAAAAATAGATGATCTAAGCAAGCTAAACCTTTGTGGGATAAACAAAACCAGTCAGTCTAAACAATATAACCTATTCACGCTTTGGGATAAACAAAAACAGACAATCTAAACAAGTTTAACTTATTAAAGCTTTGTGGGATAGCAAAAATAAAGAGTCTAAACAAGTTCAACTTACTCAAGTTTTGTTGCATGAATGAAAATAAATATCTAAACAAACTTAACTCAAGCTTCATGGGATAAAAATTTAAAAAATAGATAAAATAAACAAGTTTATCTTATTAAAGCTTTGATGCATAAACAAAGATAGTCTAAACAAGTTTATAATCTTCATTGATAAAAACAGTAATATAGTACATTTATAAAATTGACAATATATTTATAAAACTGCCAACTGACAATGGCATATTTATGAAATTAACAACAGCAGCATATTTAGAAGACTGTTGCCTTGCAGCAGGATAATTATAAGACTGTCAACTTGCAGCAGCACATTTAAAAGATTGCCAACTTGCAGCACCACATTTAGAAGATTGCCAACTTGCAGTAGCACATTTAGAAGATTGCCAACTTGCAGCACCACATTTAGAAGATTGCCAACTTGTAGAAGAATTTATAAGACCGCCAACTTGCAGCAGCACATTTAGAAGATTGCCAACTTGCAGCACCACATTTAGAAGATTGCCAACTTGCAGAAGAATTTATAAGACTGCCAACTTGCAGTAGCACATTTAGAAGACTGCTAACTTGAAGCAGCACATTTAGAAGATTGCCAACTTGCAGCAGCACATCTAGAAGATTGCCAACTTGCAGCACCACATTTAGAAGATTGCCAACTTGCAGCACCACATTTAGAAGATTGCCCCGCTGCTGGCGAGATTCTTCAGCTGCCGTGCGTGGAGAGGTGCTCCTCCCGGCCAATGAAGAAAGGTGCAAATGGGTTGCCGCGCGGCACCACTGTGGAAAAGGTGGTGGAAAGGATAAAGTGAAGCAAACAGTCAAATCACAGCACCTCTGGTATGGAGGTTGGCCACGTCTAACTGTACTCATATCGGGTGAAATTTTTGAACTGGCTTAACTTAGAGGTTAAGACACTGCTGGCGAGACTCTTCGGATGCCGCGCGTGGAGTGAAGCTCCTCCCGGCCAAGGAAGAAAATGCGGAAAAGCAATCAGGGTTGCTGTGTGGCGTCTTTGTGAAGAGGTGAAGGAAAAAGATAAAGTGAAGATTAATCGGTATGTCCAGTAGTATCGCTGCAAGAGCTACACATACCATGGCACCTCTGCTCTAGAGGCCAGCCACGTCCGAAATACACCTACACTGGTGAAATATGCCTAAACCGGCATGCACCAGGGGTGAGACTTGCTGGCTAGGCATATCATGCCACCTCCGCTCTAGAGGTCGGTCAAGCCAGATATACACCCATACTGGTGAAATATGCCTAAACCGGCTCATACCAGGGGTGAAACTTGAAGGCTACACATGTCATGGCACCTCTGCTCTAGAGGTCGGTCACGTCTCAAACATGTCCATACTGGGATAATATGCCTAAACCGGCTCAACCCAGGAGTGGAAGTCATTAGTGGCGAGGATTCATCCTCCTGGACAAAAGCTCCACCCTGGTCACAACTAGGAACGGTAGCGGCCACAACCACAAAATGCTGAAGTCCGAGACACTGGACCAAGGCAGTCTAGATAGGCAACCACCTCTCACCCGGCAGGGATGTATGCATATCCTAATCACGCTGAGGTTTTCCGGTGAGAAAGTCCAACACTGGACTGGATGGGCTACCACACATCTAGAAGATTGCCAACTTGCAGCAGCACATTTAGAAGATTGCCAACTTGCAGTAGCACATTTAGAAGATTGTCAACCTGCAGCACCACATTTAGAAGACTGCCAACTTGGAGAGTGTAACTTGCCTCAATTGGAACTGGTATCCTTGGAAACAGAGTTGAATACCATTCTAGTTTGACCAGCCACTGTCGAAGCATTTCTCCAACTGTCATCATGTGTCCACCACCAGCTTTTACATCCAGTTCCTGATTCATGCAAGAAAAAAAGAAACCAAAAGACAGGAAATTATTTGGTGTGGTAAGAGATGACATGATACAAAACTTGAAAACAAAGACATCATTTTTAATAAAACTTCCAGTGTCTGAACACTAATTTTTATCCAATCATTTTCATTCTAGACTGTTAAAACCTCACATTTTTATACTTAAAATACTGGATTTATAAGATGTGCCATCAATATTATCATGCTATCATCAATGGTCTTTAAAACATCACAGAAAGGAAGCACCTGAATCCTACAAAGATTCAGCAGTTCCCAGCTATTGCTAAGCATAAATCAATCTTCTCAATGTGGAAGCCAAGATCAGAAACAACATTTTACATCCTGAGCTTGACAGGAGACACTCCTGACCATAAGCAACTCAGCAGATCCTACCAGCTTTCAGGAAGCAACTAACTTGACAAAACTTAAGAGAATGTTGACACCTGCTATATGGAAATATTCTTTTCCTGACAGAAAATGGCAGTCATTTTTTATTCCACATTTCAAAGATATTTCTGATTTTGTAATTACATTTTAAACTATTCTGTTTCAAGTGTGCTGCATAAAAATGGAACTCATAACATTATCACACTGTTCTTATGCTAATTTTTCTCAAGGCAGTGGGAGAAGATGAGGAGAGAAGAAACCACATTTTGTTTGAACTGAAAAATACCTTACACTAAGATCTTCAAAATTACAAAAGCTGAATGTGCACTCTTTGGTTCTGATATCAAACAAAAGCTACCATCCATTTACATTTACCATGTTATGATTCATTAAATAGTACGAAAGAGCTGATGGGTCGGCTCACTTGTTAATGTTCTGCTTGTCCACACTAATCACTACATAAACAACAAAGCTGAAATTCTAACTTTTAAGCATGTACAGGAATAAAAAATGTGGCCCCCTTTTTGGGCCCACAAGGATCTATATATAACCTCTGCTCGAGGCGTCCATGAAAGACTGTGAAGGATGCTGGGAGATTTAGGAAATCCTCACATGGGCTATGGCAAAGACCCTGCGCATACAAAACAGCACATCATTATATCAGCTACACACATCATAAGTCTATAGTTACTGCATTACTGGATTCTTTTTTTTTTTTTTTAAAGTTTAGAAATATTTTTTTGAACTGCCATTCTGAATGTTTGTGCTTACAATAATGTTCAGACTTTCAGAAGTAGCCAAAGACACTTCAATGCTTTTATGAAAAGTTACTAGTGAACCTAAACAAAACTTTTTTCACACAAACTAATCTAATATGGGAACTACGATATACACTTATCAACACTTCTAAGAACTGTGTGACTGGTAGATATCTGGTCTTTTAAATCTTTCCAAAGTACATTAATTGTTAAAGAAAAGCTGCCAGGCAATTTGTGATGGTACTTCAGCTTATCCAACTAACAGTCAGATACATCCATGTTGCAAGGTGCAATCTGTAACTGAGTTTGTCATAATGTAGTCTGACACACTTCCTCTTCCAATGATGAAATGCTCTTATTTAGAATCATTCTTCATCTGTCACAGTCTTGTGCCAATTCTTATCAGCCCTTTAAATTCAGAGAAACTCATCTGCATTTTGTTCCTGCTTGGCTTTTTTCTTTCAAAGAAATGTCTGCTGTCTACTCATTGTGATCAAATATTTACAGTATGACAAATTAAAATTTATACATACAGAGATGAACAGCCATCAGCTTCTATTTCTAAATGAAAAAAAAACTAAAAATCTGAATCTACTTAATGGCATATATTATTTAGAGCATAAATAAAGTCACTAATTTGGAAACTGACTATAATATTCAATTTCTCACATTTAAAATTATCTAAATCACATGTTAAATGACACAAAAGCAGTACAGATATTGAGACAATAATAGCAACGTTGAGACAAGACAGTTTTTTTTTTTATTGCCGAGAAGCTCGACAATACTCACCAGTCAAACTGAGCTGACATGTGACGAGCAGCTCACACTCCCGGAAATGTTGGATTGTTCTAAATGTTATTTGTACGTGTATGTATGAATATTTGTTTGTGTACCTGGCAACAGAGCCTGGCTCAAAATTACAAATAAAGTTTTATCGCATGATTTTTATGTGAAAGCAACAAATCCTCAAATAACCATTATCTAAGGTTTGATGATCATTAAAAATAAAACTGATGAACAATTACAGGACTGATAACAATGAAACAAGCATTAATGAGATGCAGGTTATGGTATAATTTTCAAAATATTCACTTCAATGTGTTACTAAGGATAAAAAAAAATAGTCTGAAGATAAAACACATTAACATCTTCCAAAGAAAGCAAAAGCAGCATTATCTGCATGCACTTTAAAATGAAGACAGCACATGATAAATGTAAAATAAAAAAATTTAAAATAAAAAAAAAAAACTAAAACAGGCACATGTGCATACATCTGAATAAACTTCACTGATCAACCATATCCCCATAATCACATTTGATGTAAAGCTAAAGCTATGAAATGAGTCCCAAACTCTTGTAAACAAGCTGTTCTTTCTGCCAGGCCCTATCCAAGTACTTTCTGTTTAGGTCCCTAGCTGTGCTGACATACCTCCTCATCATCCAAGTAAGGTTCAAACCAGTTCCACAAATCTGATGGTGGCTGTGTGTATCTGAATAACACAACATTAATTACAGTGAATATCTACTCCCATAAACTCATACATTTATAACATGATTTTGCCAACTTTTTTTTAGGACATCTTAATGTGAAAATATACAATTTGTTAAAATATTTGCGTTTATTAGCACCGATTCAAATTTCCTCATTTCCTGGGTGCACAACGTTTCACTTTATTACCAAGTCTGGAAGAACCATGCTGTTTTTTGTTTTTTAAATCAAAATGCTGTGAATCCAAGGACCACAGATTAGTGATGAGAAGAGTTTAGGACAGCAGCTGTCTTACCAAAAAATATTGTGAATCTAGGGACTGTATGCTAGTGATGAGGAGAGTTTAGGACAGCAGCAGTCTTACAAAAAAATGATGTGAATCTAGGGACTGTATGCTAGTGATGAAGAGAGTTCAGGGTAGGAGATGTCTTACCAAAAAATGTTGTGAATCTAGGGACTGTATGCTAGTGATGAGGAGAGCTTAAGATAGCAGATGTCTTACCAAAAAATGCTGTGAATCTAGGGACTGTATACTAGTGATGAGGAGAGTTCAGGGTAGGAGATGTCTTACCAAAAAATGCTGTGAATCTAGGGACTGTATGCTAGTGATGAGGAGAGTTCAGGGTAGGAGATGTCTTACCAAAAAATGCTGTGCATCTAGGGACTGTATGCTAGTGAGGAGGAGAGTTCAGGGTAGGAGATGTCTTACCAAAAAATGTTGTGAACCTAGGGCTGTATGCTAGTGATGAGGAGAGTTCAGGGTAGGAGATGTCTTACCAAAAAATGCTGTGCATCTAGGGACTGTATGCTAGTGATGAGGAGAGTTCAGGGTAGGAGATGTCTTACCAAAAAATGTTGTGAACCTAGGGATTGTATGCTAGTGATGAGGAGAGTTCAGGATAGATGTCTTACCAAAAAATGCTGTGAATCTAGGGACTATGCTAGTGATGAGGAGAGTTCAATAGATGTTTTACCAAAAAATGTTGTGAATCTAGGGACTATGCTAGTGATGAGGAGAGTTCAATAGATGTTTTACCAAAAAATGTTGTGAATCTAGGGACTATGCTAGTGATGAGGAGAGTTCAACAGATGTTTTACCAAAAAATGCTGTGAATCTAGGGACTATGCTAGTGATGAGGAGAGTTCAACAGATGTTTTACCAAAAAATGCTGTGAATCTAGGGACTATGCTAGTGATGAGGAGAGTTCAATAGATGTTTTACCAAAAAATTTGAATCTAGGAACTGAAGGCTAGTGACGAGGAAAGTTCAGAATAGCAGATGACTTACCAAAAAATGTGAATCTAGGTGATGTAGGCTAGTGATCAGGATAGTTTAAGGTAGCACGTCTTACCAAAATAAAAGCCTGATCAGTGAGATAAGGACTGTTGTATTTTTAGTAGCAGTAAAGCTTACAAGTAAACCTGCTAGGTGAGATAAGGAAAATAAAGAAAGCCACCACAGCCTGCTCTCCATTTGATATTTATGTCACTAGATCTTCAACTATGAAGATCTTAAAAGTCCATATTTACTATAAGATATGTTAAAACAACATAATAAATAAATTTTGTATTTTTTAAAATATAATCACCACAGTATAATTTAAAATCTGTAAAAAGTATTGCTAAATGAGCATCTAAGACTTAATGAAATAAAAAAACTGCCAACATACAGACTGCACTGATGTTTGCAACAGAAGAAAAAAAACATGGCTGAATTACCTGATATACATAAAACCAAGTCCACGAATGTATGGGGAGTCTCGGTGAGAAATTAAATTGTTGACCTGCTTTTTCGTCAGTTTCAGGGTGAATAGTTTGAAAAGAAGGCAGTAGGCACTTGACACAATTCCACCAGCTCCTACACCTCGAACCTAGAAAACACCAGTTTACTACATTTACTACTTCTAGTTTCGACTCAGTGTTAAAGCAAGTAACTTAGTCATCAAAACCTGGAAGACAACAATTTACATCTACTACTTCCACAGTTTAGACCCAGATGATGAAAAGTAACCCTGTCATCAAAACTGGAAAACAGGTTTATATTTACTAGTTCTGTAGTTTAGATTCAGCTGATAAAAGTACTTGTTCTGACACAAGGGCTGACAAGCCACAGCCTATCAATACCAGCATTCATTTCCTCCATACATTCTTTGAAAACAAACATCCTGGAAAGCCAATTAAGGTTCAACATGGTCACCAACATTCTAAGAGACCTGTTACCGAAGCTCGCAGGAAGGCATCATCTCATATTCTGGTTTCACTCCAAGAAATGAAGAGAGGTGTAACTATCATCATCATCATCATGGGGAAAAAGTGTTCTGCCTTTACATTTGGAACCGGTTATATATGGTTTTTGTGTCCTGATCAGATCTTTTGACTGTATCTGCACTAGATTCTTCATCTGACTAAATTGTTTCACATAAACAATAACCATACTCAAAACTAAATGGTCACTCAATCATAAATACACATAGTTAGGGCTCACACATCCCTTTATAACTAATAAATGCCAATAATCCTTTAGCATTGCAAAAATCCTCTCAGCTTTTTTGCCTTCCTTTTCTGCAACTGTTTTTTTGATCAGGGTATTCCTCAACTACTTCATAAAGATATTGCTGTTTCCTTGATCTGGGTATTCTTCAACTACTTCATAAAGATATCGCTATTTCTTTGATCGGCCAAGTTAACAGGCATAAAATCCTTTGATGAGGTTGAAAGACTCGCTGAAGACAGGAAAAATTGGCAAACTACTTTACGAGCCCTATGTGACGTTTAACGGCACGGGAAGGATATAAGATTTCTTTGATCAGGGTATTCCTCAACTACTTCATAAAGATATCACTGTTTCCTTGATCAGGGTAATCCTCAACTACTTCATAAGGATACTGTCATGTCTTAACTGATCTCTTCCTCAACTAGTTCTGCTCATCAACATACAAAGTGCTGTTTGAAGTAGAGAGTTCCCTGATATGTTTAGTTAGTTGACAACTACCATGATCTGTATCCTTAGATCAGTTCCTAACTACTATGCTCTGTTGTTTCATTTGTTTCTATCAGTCAGGCAATATATTTTTGACACAAACATTTCTTATATCTTACAGATGCTCTGCATAACAAAAAAATAATACTTTTTTTCTCTAAATTTGCTGTAATGAATGATACAGATGATTATAATTCCAGAAGGGAACAGAATATATGTATATAAAAATATATAATGGTTACAGTATAAAGCTGTTCTAGCTAGAAGTAAGAAAGAGCACCTTCTACACTGTTATATCAACATCACAGCCCTACACAATCTGCTGGATTTACAACTCTTCCATTCACTGTTGATCTTGTCAATTTCCAAGTTGCCGAACTGTCAATCATCTTTTCCTTGTGTGGACATCCAACAACTTTTATACACAGTCAGGCCCGATGCCAACTGTTTCTTTTTCTCCATCATTCAAGACCTATGTTTCTAAAATAAAGTCTAGTTTTCTCCAGCATTCAGAACCTATGTCTCTAGGATAGAGTCTAGTTTTCTCGAACATTCAGGACCTATGTCTCTAGAATAAAGTCTACTTTTCTCCAGTATTCATGACCTATGTCCCTAGTACAGAGTCTAGTTTTCTATGTCTCTAGAATAGCTTTCTCCAGATTCTAATGTGAGGCTACTCATATCTAAACTCTGTAGCCATGTCTGATTTTGTAAGCCTGTTAACTGAGTCAAGCTTGTCACAACTTACTGTCAGTGTTATAGTAACCACATTATTGTCACACTAAACCAAGGAGCACGTTCTCAAGTATCTTATATCTAGTTTCAGACTGTGTACAAGAAAATATATTAGAAAAAATATACACACCTGCCATGGATAGCCTGACAGGTTCTTGGGAAGCACAGCAAATAAAGAAATATGTGAGGTTTATACTTAATCTGTCTGGTAACTACACTCCTAATGAACAATGGATTAACAATGCTACTCACGTGGAAAGAATGAAAGGTAACAGGTAGATAGAATATATACTGAAATCCGAATATAAAGAGGAATATGCAGATCAAAGAGAGAACTCCATTGTTCATCAGCATCTTTGACTACTGTCAGTTCTTCAGTAGCAGCCTACATTAGTTCTAGTGTCATTAATCTGAAATCATCTTGGAAAGATAACTTGTGCCGACTTGCAGGATTAATTTAATGCAAAGATGATACTACGGATGAATGGAGGTCATCATGTGTTGAAAGATCTCCCTGGGGCCCCTTTCTTCATCATATACAGCCTGTATCTATTTCCAACCATGACTTGTGTTTATGCATTAAGTTACAGGACATTTGAGAAGATACTATTCAATCTCTGGTACTGTGCTAACTACTTCTAACTGAATTACAGACATCAGGTTTGCTTCTCTTGTCATGTTTTTGTTCTAACCACGTGTCATTTTCCAATATGGTGAACAGCTGAAGCTACTGCAGAAATAAAGCTTCCACAAACTTCTGTCTTCATATCAGATTTTAGAATATAATACACTCAGATGTCAACTAAACAGTACAAGAAAATATGTCAACCAAACAGCTACCAAACTACCTGTCAACAAACTAACTACTAGACACTCCACTAATGTTCCTTCTAAGGCTTTGTGGTCTGTGTGCAAAATGTTCAGCTCATGTGCAAAAAAATATTGTGTGTGCAAATGTGCACAGAAACATATATATATATATATATATATATATATATATATACACACACACACACTGTAAAGGCCTGTACATTTAGTAATAGGATAAACCTGCTGTACTTTACTGGTATTTAGTTAATTGCAATGGTGATTTTTTTTGTTTACTTATTCAGTGTCAGTAGTTATTTATTTACACAGTTGTTTATCCTATCATATTTGACTTACTATGGGTTCATTGAAACATAATACCAGTGTTACTATCCACAGTGATAGTAAATCTACTGCTATTTAAAAAAAAAAAACAGGATGGCTCTAATGTTGGTGGTCACAACATCTGGTGCTAGTTACCAAGATCAATTTGCATACCTGAGCAGCTCAATGGGCATTCTCCTTTTCCACAATGCAGTGGAAATTCATTTGCCCATTTATTTTAATTATCCTCTATTCTCTGTGTGTCCTCTTGTCTTATCACAATTCTGCTACAATACTACCAAAAATATGCGATAAAAGACCAGCTGAAACATCCGATTTGAAAGTCATATCTCAACAAGAAAGAAACAGTAAAGGAAAAAAACATGTACCATCACTGTACTTTTCTTGATCACAATTATAGCGTGGAGTAACATCTGGAAACTGGAAAACAAAAGTAGCAGTTTCATTTTTCTTTTTTCATGGCTCCAAAAATTTTGTGTGCAGTATGATTTTTTTTCTGTGTGCAGTCACGCAGCCATGCAGCTTAGAAGGAACAGTGCTCTCCACCCAACACTAAGTTACCTTACCCTGTTCCTCTAGCATTCAGAAACTGCAGAATTATTAGTTTCATTTTCTTCTAACTAGAGTGAATGGTCATAAGGTCATAGTTTCCAGAGTACAGTGTCAATTTCCTGTTTTCTAAATTCAACTTAGCAGCTCACAAACTTTTCTCACCTTCAGTTTTCCTGCACTGTTGATTTAATTTGAAAACATACTTCTGTCATATATGAATACAGCACACAGAATAACAGCTGATACTGTTGTGGCAATATTAACAGATACTGCCCTTGTGACCAATCTTTCTAATACCAGGCACTAATTTGATATTTTTCTTCACAAAATAAGAATGTCCAGACATTATTGTTTAGGTGTGCTAAAGGACAGAGAAATAAATTTTTGGACAGCGTACCCAAAAAGAAAAAAAAAAAAAAAAAGCAAATGCTGCATTTTTCTAAAAGATCTAAGTAAAACTATTTTATTTGTAAACCACTAAAGATGAGAAGTTAGAATTAATCGATTATTCATTTATTATTCTTTTATACAGTTCCTTGTGAAGGAACAAATCTTGGTAAGCTAAAAGGAAGGAATAGGGCACAAATGTCTAATGAGTCATATCACAAAGACTCTTTCAAGGATGCTAATAAAAGAAAAGGAATCACGTAAAAACAGAACACACAAAAGATGTGAGGTTTGACACAGAAATAAAATGTGGAGCTGTCTTAAGAAGAAATAAAATATGGAGTGATTTTAAGATGGAGATGTAAGGTTTGACACAGAAAAAAGATATAGAGATATCTTAAGCTGGAGATATGGGATTTGATGCATAAATAGGTATGGAGATATCTTAAGCTGGAGATATGAAATTTGACAAAGAACTAAGGTATGGGGTGATCTTAAGCTGAAGAAGAGATTGAAGGTGTGGAAGCTGTGTACTGTAAAAGTGACTAAACAGAGATAATTAGAAAGTTTTCCACTTACCCCACCACACATGCCTGTCTGTCCTGCTGTTTTCCTGCTGCCTTTTTCCCAAGGTTCCAAGTGTTCCACCTATCACAGAAATAAATAAATAAATATTACTATAATCCCCTACAACTGTCCTTTACTACTGCACTGTTTGTTTTTATATATTCATTCATTCATTTGCATGTCCCTTGCGGAACTTTGCCTCCCAAACAGCACTCCTGTAGGGCTCTCGGTTGTGAGCAAGATGGCCTGCTGATGCTGCGTCCATTTACAGATCGTCAACGATTTCTTGCAGCCATCTTCGTTCTGGTCTTCCTCTTTTTCTTTTTCCCATTATGTATCCTTCCAATATGGTCTTCTCTAAATTATCATGACGTTTAATGTGTCCAAAATATTTCAGTTTTCTCTCTTTAATCCTCTTTACTAGCCAGCCTTCTTCAATATTAAGCTCTTGTAGTATAGATATATTTGTTCATTTTTGTGTCCACGATATTTGGAGAACTCTTCTGTAGCATTTACATTCAAAGGCATTTATGTGTTTCTCAGCTGTTTTGTTAAGTGTCCACGTCTCACTTTGCGAGCCCTATGTGACGTCTAACGGCACGGGAAGGATATAAGATAAGATATAAGATTTCTCTATTATTAATCTTATGTCGAAAATATGATCTCTTGTTCCTCTTCCTTGTCTAAAACCAGCTTGGACTACTGGTTTCTCCTTGTATTTTCTTTCGAAGTCTACCCATTATGATTTTTAATACAATTTTACTGGCATGACTAATCAGGGCAACAGTTCTGTAGTTTGTGCATAATTTGAAGTTATCCATTTTCGACTATGGTGTGAATATATTTCTTTTCTATTTTTTTGGTCAAACACTTGAATGCCATATCTTTTTACACAGTGCATGATATACTGTAGCACATTCCTGTCCTCTTACCTTAATGAGTTCAGCTGTTATCTCATCACATCCCAGTGATTTATAATTTTTCTGACTTTATTGCCCATAAAACTTAAATTGTTGGTTCGGGTTCTTTTTCCTCCAATAGTAATTCACACTGCTGATTTTCGCCTTCACAGTCTGTATCATACATTCCTCTGCAATATACCTTCCATCTTTCTAGAACTATAAACATTAAGTATTTTGTTAATGTATACTTACCCTGTAGTATATTTCATCCACGACTTCATGGAATGTCTTCAGTTCAAAAAGCTGCACTTTGAAGTAAGGTGATGATTGAATGTTTGTGAGAACGAGAGTGTTGAGGTTCATTGTTTTGTCATTTCCCCATGTCACCAGTGGATTATTTGGTGCCATTTTGTGCAAGGCTTTCTTTTTTTTTACCTTTCCCTGATTCACAAGTGTAACGTCACAAAAATTTACTGAAACAAATAATACAAAATAAATTATTAATCAAATCAGAGTCCTTTTGACAATGCCTGCCTGCCTGCCTGCCAGCCAAGTGAGAGACACTAAACTGGCTCATTAAAGATCTCACTACTATTGTGAAATGGAGTTCTTTGAAGTCAACAGACTGTGGTAAAAACGTGACACAACTGGGCTGTGAGCTATGAATGCTTCTTCATAACTACTAAGTTGGCCCAAGAAAAGGTTCATGATTACCTACTGCTACATGGAACATGCAGATCTCTGCCTCACTGGTCAAGCTTCTTCTACTTCGTTTGCACTGAAAGGGGTAATGCTTGCATTGTGTCACATTTTATAGCTAAGCCTTTGGGCTGACACATCCTTCTTCAGCACGAGTTATTCTGGACTTGGTTTACTTTCCCACTTTGATCCCTAAACACTCAATCAGATTTACTGTCCACTTCCTGGGGGCACCATTTGATCAATTACGGTTTGCTAACCCTGACACAAACAGCTGACTGCTGCTGACCCCTACAACATTCTGCTGAAGCACTGCATTTTCTGCCTTCCCCCATCAGGCTGAACAACAGCCTGTTTCTAACTACTGGTACACAATTCTCTTCAGCTCTAGTTAGCTGGCCTCAACAGCACCATTATCCTTCTTACAGTTATCTTCCCAAGCTCAGAGTACTATTCTATTACTAATTTATTACACAATGCTCTAACAAATAAATTATGTAGTTGTTTCTTTTTCAGCAAACACAAAACAGATTCTACTTGGCACTGGTTGCAACACAGAACAAGCTCAGCACCTGTCACTGAAAAAAACAAAAAACAAATGTAAGAAAGATCAGTACTCACTCATCTTCATCATGTTACTCATCATTCAAGTGTTCTTTCAATTTTCCAGTGAGACATATTGAAAGAAAAAGAAAATGTTCTGTTAACACACGGCAGCAGATGTGATTGTGCTAGAGTGGTGGTATAGTCATCTGGGTCAACAAACAAGAGCTACTCAAGACCATATCCCAGACATCTATCTTGCTCCTTCTAACTAATGTGCTTGCGATCACCATGGACCCCGCTCTGGTGGAGTCTTGTCATTCTCGTTTCTTGGGCTCACCAAAAAAACGATCGCAACTGGCCGAAATGACTGAGAATATGATGAATGATATGATGACAAATACCTAAATAACCATGAGGAGACATACACAATTTACTTTGCCTTTAAACTTACTGATTAAAACCAAGTGCTAGTAGGCTAACCAGGTTTCGTGACCAACAATAAACGCTTGCGACAATCTGTTTAACAAATCTGGTACAAAACAAATTAGCTGAAATCGATGTGCTATTGAATTAGACTATATAATATCAGTATAAAGCATTATATAGTTAATAAATAATAAAAATATTTACATACATACCTTTTACGTAAAATATTACTTATATTCTAACCCCAACGACAGAAGAACGACGCAGACGATATTTTAACAAGCATCGTTTAGCAGCGCCCTCTAACCAGCAACTTTAGGAAACTACCGTAAAAGACGACACGAGGACATTCTGAATTGTTTGAAGATTTGTGAAAAACAATTTGAAAATTCAAGCCATTATTTGCATGATTCGGTTAGACTGATCTGGCTACAACCAACGTTCCCTCTAACTGTGGTCTCATTCTTCCATTTCATTTGCTGTGTATAAGGAAACTGATCAGATCAGAGAGCGCCATCTCGAGAGGCGTAGGCGGTCATTTCTCCATCTCGCTCGATCCTTCGTGTCTCGAATCAAGTCGATTACTGTTTTCCTGCCAACCATGCAGTTATTCCATCCAGGTATTTCTGTCTTCTCCACCATCTTTGTCTTTTGTCATTTATCTTTCCAGTCGTTACCAAAGTTCCCAGCCTTTCATGTTCGCTGATGTGTCAAGAAACTTTTTTCCCTTATGTACGGCACCAGTTTGAGATGTTCCTTTGCCTGATGTAATACTTTCTCATTTGTCTTTCTGGTTGTCCATGATACGCAAAGCATCCTTCTTAGGAACCATATTTCAGTAGCCTCTATTCTGTTCTAATTGTTTAGTCATGGTCCATGTCTGACTTGCATAAAGTAGAATATGTTCTATATAGCATTTTAGAACTCTCTTTCTTATTGCCAATGGCAGTTTTTTTTTAAAAATTTATTCGTTAATAAGTTCTTTATTATCCCAAAAAGCTGTCTTTGCCAGTGCTATCCTGGTTCTGATTTCTTCAGTACACCTGCCGTCAGATGCTGTGACCGCACCTAAATATTTGTATTTATTGATCTTCCCCTATGCTATAATTATGCTTTTTTTTTCTTGGAACTCATCACTGCTTCTGTTTTATTTGTATTTAAATCTAACCCTTTTTGTGCTTTCT